>VXAK01019647.1:259172-320733 GCA_013399435.1 Arenaria interpres | reverse complement strand
AAAAAAAGAGACAAAGAGCCATGTCTCAGTAACCCTGCTAGATATCCACCAAGGACAGAACGTTTGGTCCAGAGTTCTGGCAACATGGGCTACTAGTCACCTACTCAAATATTTAACTTTGCAGGCAGAGATACTAACAAGGACAGCAGCAGTAGCTTATGGTATTTATGTATTCTGAGTCCTAGATATTGAAAAAGTGTGAAAGAAGAGGTTATTTCTCTACCTTGTGTCTCTTCTATTTATGCAGACCCACACATGCGTAATTCAGTCACAGGGAAGATACAAGCAACTACTTGGGAGAGACTGTTGTGCATCTGCCTCTTCAAACATGTTTACCCATCCTGAACATGTGGAATCTTCTGTGCCTTACAGAATTATATGGGCCTTTTGGATGAAAAGAAGCATTTCTTGTTATCTTTTCCTTTTCTTTTCTTTTCTTTTCTTTTCTTTTCTTTTCTTTTCTTTTCTTTTCTTTTCTTTTCTTTTCCCCACAGAAATGGGGAAGAGTTAAAACCGGCTGGGGAAACAGCTGGCATGAAGATTTCTTCCACAGAAGATAGAAGAGCCTGGAACAAATTGCCCACCAATGACTGAGCAATAGTGAGAAGAGCTTTTTGGCAACCAGCCTTTGCAAAAGGAAATTGAAATTAAAAAGCTTTTCAGTTTATCTCATTTTAAGTAGAACTTGCCTGTACAACTTGTGCAGATGAGAGCTTCTGCAGTGCTCAGAGAATTGGATCTAATAATTTTTAGTACAATTAGATAAAAGAAGATATTGTACATTTTATGATTTCCAAAGTCTTACTGATTACTGATTAGTAAGACTGAGATTCTTAATCGATAATTACTACCAATTCAGACTGCCAGTCTCTCTGAGGGAGTAATTGTTGCCCTTTGATACATTTTGCATGATCTTACAGGCACAAAGAGACTTCCTGCCTGTTTGCCAAGCTCTCTACAGACCTTGTTTCTCTTAGTTTAGTTCAGTTTTATCCAATCTTCAGTGGGAGAATAAGTCCATCTTACATTTTTCTGTGTCTTTGAAGAGCTCATTCCTTTTACCTACAATGTCTTGTATTCATTTTCAGCTCTGTGCCATATTTTTTCTTTAAATTTTCCTGAAAATTAATTCTAAGCTTCTTTTGGCAGCAATAATTTTGGAACATTTGAGTGAGAACTGCATTTTCTTACCGTTTGAACTATGAATATCAGAAATACTGCCAGTATTGAATGAAATAGTGAAGAAAGAGCTGATTTTAGACAAACAAGTGCTATTTTGAGTATCTTAATTTTGGAAACAATTGTCCCAGATGTCTAAATATGAGCTGTTATTTGTGAGACCAATGAAAGCAAATGGCCTCTCCTTCCCTTGCATCATTGTCATTTCTGGTGAGAAACTGGCGAGTTTCATACTTGATTGTTGGTCTAAAGGGCATAATCTGCTCTCTTTTTCACAGTATGGCCAGATGAATGTTTGACAGGATCTGCTCCTGAAGATAGCAGCTGCTTCATAAATGAGACAGGTTTGCAGCATGCATTACGAGTTGATCCCTGAGACATAACCTGTTACAGCATAAACTGTTCCAACTATTATTTGGTAGCAGTGACAACAATGCTAACACGCCAACTCACTCCCTGCCTGGTTACAGAACGAAAGAGGCTTCCACGTACAAAAGCATATGACTAACTAAATGTTACTGTTACACAGTTCTTTTCCTGTTTGTTGAGTCTGTATAAGTTTAAATATAGAAGTCCTAAAGAAGAAAAAAGACATCTGGGGAAATTAAACACCAGAGTGCATGAATGTGGCATTTGCTGAGCTACTGTTGTTAGGGAAGCCACACACTAATGCAGCCTTAAGATGTGAATCCCAGGAATTTGTGCTTCATTTGCTTATTTTTATTTCATTCCTAAATATGTGCACAAGTACAGGAGACCACTAATTCTTCTAGCAAATCAGCATTTATGTAGTTTTTAACCCTTACTTAAAAAAACATGGAAGAATTTCCATATCTTTGACAATGAGACTTGAATAAAATCTAATAGTGAAAAGCCTACATCCTCACAAGTTATAGGGTTTTCGCAATGTCTTTTTGGGCTTTGAACTGTTTTTCCCTAAGGGATGCAAGAGGCAGTTTCGAAGTGGCCTGCTTTTCAAAGGCATCTACTACTAGGCAAACACTATATCAAATCACTGTTCATTTTAAGAATGTGAGCTGAATTGGAAGCTGTCCTGACAAAAAATTGAAGACTCACAAACTGAGGAATGTATCTCATCCACTACATTCTTATAGTCATACTAATAAGGGAACAATGGGGGATTCTCAAATAAAGTTTGATGAAATCTCTCAGTGTTCAGAGAGTTTATTTTTTTTTGCAAAGCTATTTATGCTAGTACTGCACCAGACACGTCTTACCTGATTTCTAGCAAGGAATGTCTAAAGATATTTGATTATAATTGATGCAGAATGGCAGGAATTTGTTTTTAATGCTGATGGATTTGAAAATTAACCACAACACGTACTAAGATCTCACAAGATCTCTAGTCCTTGCAGTAGAACAAATTTCTAAACTCTTGAGTATCATTTTCAGCTATTACAAATTGCTCAGCTTTACCAAAATGAAATCCAGTAAAGTGGCCTAAAGCCTAGAGCAGGGAAGAAAGATTGTGGCTGTGGAAAAGAAGAGAAAGGCAAAGTAGGCTGATCCTCAGGGTTGAGGCTTACATAGTATGTGCAGAAGAGGGGTCCCAGAATGCTGTAAGCATTTTGCCAGAGGGAGAAAGACCTCACTTGTAGGGAGATAGCACAGTGTAAGCATATTGCAAGAGAGCATGGGCAGGGGCTTGGTACGCAGAACGCTTTTGCAGGAACACTTTGATTTAGGTCTTTGGGGATTCTTCAAGAGAAACAGAACATGTCTGTCTATATTTTAGGCAGAACTGAGAAGCTGCCACCTGGGGAGATTTGGGAATTACCTTTTCAGATCTCGGTACCCAATTCCTCCAATTCCCGGTTTTTCTTATACAGTACCGCTGTGGTACTATGAATTAAATAGCATTCACATAGATAATTAAGTAGGTATTATTACAAGATTAATGAAAGGAATGACATGACTGCTAACTTTAATCAGTAATGAACTTCATCCATTGACAACCTTCAGAGCAATAGTAATACTCTTATTTTAGAGTTTGGGCTTTGAGGCACAGAATAAATTACTTCCCCGAGGAAGGAACTGTACAACAGCCCTTCACAAAATCAGCTCTCTGAGCTGTTTCATGCATTTCAGATTCCCCTTGCATTTGCTGTGGGCTAAGGCACCAAACTTTGAAAATGCAAACTAACTTGCCATCCAATAGTATCCTGTTTGTTGGTCTGAGTTATAATTTCGCACTAGAAAACTGAGGTAGTGAAGAAAGTCCATATTCTGTGACCTTACCATTACATGGTCCCTCTTCCCTGCTGCATAACACTGGCTTTCAAATACCTGTCTGCATTTTCCTGTATAAAACATTCAGGTCTCATGCATCCAGGTGTATGATACATCACATCAAAGCATGCCATATTGCTGCCTGTATTGAGCAGATCTTTATTTTACGATTTTTATTCAGAGAACAGATTTCAATGTCAGGGTTTTGAAGTGTTTCTATAAACAGAATGGGATATTCTAATGCTGTGGAATGGCTCCAACTTCGTCAGAAGAAGATTCATTACTAGGGAGGGTATACATTTGCACCCAGTTCTGTGGTCTTTGGGGATCTATCCCACATTTAGACAAACTTCTGCATATCCGAACATCACGACATTTATCCAGCAGAACCTTTTGCATGCATCCCCTGGCAGGAGAATCCATTTCAGCTCGTCCTTTCCCCAAAACTCTTACAGCCCCTGCAGCCTCATGCCAGATCACTTCCCTGCTAATGCAGTGCCGTGTTTTACTCTCGCTGTTCTCATCTAGAATTCCCCCTCTTCCTCCGTTTAATTATGTAAGATGATGCTTGTTTCTTCTGGACATACTATATGTCATTGTAAAACTTGACAGGGAATGGAGCTTTTACAGTTAATTATTTTTAAAGAGGATGAACAACTTGAGATACAAAAAAGCATCTTTTAAGCATGCACAGCTGCAGCTCGCACAGTGCATGAGCACACTCTGTTGGACTGCTCTGGTAGTGACTGTGCACATGAAACGCACATATTGTTTAAAGGGCTTGAAACCTGTTCACAAGAAAAATCAAGCAATCTTCTTCAGACCAGTCTAGGCTAGTCCTCAAATTAAATATATTCCAAGATATACGTTTATGAATCCAAACTCTTAAAATATTAAATGCAGAAATGATACATGGATTACTATTTGCAGCAAAGACATAAAAAAGAGCATTTTCAATGGTAACCAAAATTCATATTGCCATGGATGTCAAAAAAAAAAAAAGGAGCACAAGTGAGTTGGTTCACTTAAAATTCTCCATTAGTTTCTATATAATGACAAACGGCTTTCACAATACATGCTCTAAACTGACAAAAAAGAAGGTTTGCTGTAACAAACATTTCCTTTCTCTGAAGGGCTGAGACCTGTGGAAATGTGTACATTACAGAGGCACAGCAATGAGCTAATTGATTCTAGTACTTATCTTTCTCTGATAGAGGAAAGCGGGAACAGGGAATATTCAGGTACAAAAAGCCAGACGACGAAATCCCAGTTTGTCCTGGTGAATTTGCAAGTGGTCCCAGTGAGGTCATGCCCAAATGTCAGGTTTCACTTGATGCCTTTGAATGCATTTCAAGACTGGTTCTGTGGGATCATTAAGACTTCAGAGAACAGCCCCTCTCAGTTAGCATCTATATCATTGCAAATGCAAATGTTTTGCTGAAAATGGTAAGATTAACGTTTGTCATGTGCTTAAGCACTCAGAGTGCCTTAGTAGAACAACAGGCAACAAGCAACGTTTAGAGTCGTACTCATTTAGACATTGATATTGCAGTACAGCGTAGCTTGGAATGTGCTTCACACAGTGTAATTGCAGTGCCTTTGATGATCACTGTGTTTGCAAATGAGTTTCATCACTGTGTTTATGAATCAAGTGTAATCCAGTTTGGGAAAGATTTCCAAGATGCATTTTTCTTAAGTGCTTTAGTTTTAGTAATTAATACAGTTAGAAACCATTAATGAGTAGAAACCCATATTTTTTCTTTTTAGATTTTTTTCCTTCAAATGTTTACATTTGGATTATTTAATTAATTTAAGGTCAAATTTGATTTATCTAATTCAATTTGAATACTGTTTTGCGTATGATATATGATTGTCAGCCAGGACTGTAACCAATAAGACCAGAACAGCTGTGCTGCAATAGAACTATAGTCATTTGCATCTCTGCTGAGATAGTTCATAGACATATTCTGCAGTAGTGATTAGCTCATATATTTGTGTGGATCTGGAATGAGAGAATCAAATCCAGTCTGTGTGGGCCAGACAGGACCTGAGTATCACTCAGCTACTCCCTGGTCTTATTACAGTTGGTAACAATAAATGTTTATTGGCAGCTCATTTCAAACTTCATTTATGCTCTCCTGTTTTATTTGAAGTCTTAAACAATATTCTATTTCACAAAGTTGGCTAGCTTATTCCCTATCATAAAGAAAAGGCTTTCCCAGTCTCAAGTGCCCTGGTATTGTCCAGCTTTCAGATGATAAGCAGATAATGGAGTACATTATGTTCTATCAAAGACAAAGTTAAATGTGAGATTTGACCCATAATGAGGGATGGTGTGAGACTCAGCATCTCATGTCAGTACATAGTTGTGCTCTAGTTAGGATGCAAGGGAGGAACAGACATCTGCACTTCATGGTTTTCGAGGAAAGTCAAAAACCTCAACTCAGACTCCTGAGGGGAAGCATAGCAAACAAACCCAAAAGGGCATTTTTGTCTTCTAGTGCCATAGATATAGAGGTCAACATGCATCTCGGCAGAGATGGCACACAGCAGAGGGACATCTCCCTCTTCTGCCTGAGGTTCAGCCGGGACTGCCTTTGTAGAAGATGGCTTGTAGCTTAAAAAAATTGAAAACAGTGAGAAGAGACATAAAAAGGAGATGCAGAGGAGCACAGTGCAAGATGTGATGACTGGTTAGACTGTGATGCACTTTTAGGCTGAAAGAAAGTGAAGAGGAACGAGTGCTCAGTAACTTTTATTTTGGTTTAGTCTGGAGATGCTCATTCCTGCTCTAGCAGATGTTCAGTGAGATCAAATACTATGGTCACTACAGTGCATTTAAAAGCAAAGCCAATAATTATAGGACTTCTTATATGTTTTCAAATGAGTATTGAGTGTAGTTTAAAACTAGCTTACCCTCAGTCACATATGAACTCCCAACTCTTTTATAATCCTCCCTTTGACACAGACAAATTAGAGCTGTCTCTGTGAACTTTGTCTTGACAGAGAGTAACAAACCTGGTTCTACAAACAGGGATTTTTACAAGGTGGTGAATTAGTCTTGTATAGCTTTTTCTGAGACTGAGACTCTTGTTACACAAAGGGGCTGGAAAAGTTTTGTTATAGGCTCGCTCCATGTTAAAATGTTTGCAGAATCTGCCTCCCTGTGATGTTGTGAGTCAGAATCAAAAAGCTGGCATGTGCTGTTGTCCCCGTCTCCTTGCCACCGACACTTTTATTTTGTTTTACTTAATTTAAAAAACAGTAATTTTGCCTGAAAATATATGGTTCTAGGGAAAAACACAGGAAAGTTCTTTCAGATAGCATTCAAAACATATTTCTTTTATAAGCATGTATAACCACGTATGTATTTAGATAAAAACTTGTGATCTCCAACAATTGTGGTTTTATTTAAAAAAATGCACACTTTTTTTCTGGTTCAAGAAGAAATTAATTTTCAAAGACGTTTTCTTGAAATGTATTAATGTTTTTCAAAGTCATAACATACTGCTTAAGAATTTTTATTATCTCTTTGGAAAATTAACAATTGCATTAATTCTTACTGTGGATTATATAAGCACATTCATAGTGCTGGTCATTTTCTCTTAAATAGAAAAGGATAAGAAAGATTCACATTTTTCTTCTGAAAGAGAAATTGTTATGGAAATTACTGCCTGTGCTAAGCTTAGTACCTTAGGGGAGATGTGCAACAGTTCCAACTGTTCCTTAAAAGACATCGATTCATCTTTCAGTTCACTCAGTAGATGTTTTCACCACTTACTTTAGGAGGAATTGGACCCACTCCTGAGTGGACAATGCAGAAATCTGAACTGTCGTTGTTTTGTGGTTTTTTTTTAATTTTCAACAGCAAATAATCAATCATCTATTAATCTTTATAAGACACAATTACATTAAAAAAGATGTTTGTGACGTCTGTCTTTCCTAATCATGCACTCGTCTGCCACAGCCTCAAAAATGTCATTTGACGTCCTTTCTGTAATGATGGTGAATGTATCAGCCAGTTCTGACAGACATCAGTCATTTCGATTTCATTTGACAGTAATGGAATTAAAGTTCTTGTTAAATTCAGTCATTTTTAAATGATACTGAATCATACTTCATTATGAGAGCATTTTCTTTGACTAATCATAACAAAGTAATTATAATTATGCATACTGTTTACATAAGAACCACCACCGCAGGCTGATCTTTAATTCATGTATGTTATGTACTAAGGAAGAAATTTGACTCCTCTATCTGTCTAACCACAGCCGGGTGAGTTCTCACTGCTGACAAAATCAGTTACAAGTAGGATTTTCATGGTCCTGCAAAAAAAAAAAAACATTTCATACCATTTCATATATTCACCTGAGTGGATAGATTAAAGCTAAATATAGTTTGTCTTGGAAAAAAGCAAAATTTAATAACTTTCATTCTTTTCCTAGGGACAGGAAATCTGCCTTAAAAAATAATAATAAAAAAAAAATCTTTGCCTATGCCTGAAGTTGATAAATTATCAGTAAGAATCAGGGACTTTCAGAAGACCAAAGGAGCATGCATCTACTTGTTCTGAAGTCAATTTTTATTGAGGGGAATATCCTCCTAATTTTTTACTTCTAGCAAGCTTAGATCAGCAGCAGAATGCAAGAAGTGTATTCGGGATGTGTGTTTTCATCCAGCCATATGTACTTGCCTTTATATATTGCATAACTTATATTTTTGTTCATTTTACATAACTTCAGATGTCTACAATGTATATAACTGTATTGAGGAGATCACCCACAGTCTCAGTGGAGAGAAGTGGCATCTCCAGACTTCAGTTCATTTGAGCAGCAACTGAGCTAGCATCTGTATCTTAAAATGATATGTATCTCATTTTTTGACTACAAGGGGGCTCTGAGATACATAATTGAGATGTATGCATTTAACTGACAGTGTCCTAAGCCAGGTGATTGAATTGTATTCTTGATCCTTGAATCAGGAGGACTTTGTGTTAAGCATCTCAGATAAAGGGAATTTGGATGTACTGAGAGAGGCTAGTCACTCTCCGTGGGATGAGAACCACCAGCATGCTGAGCAGGCAGCTGCCTATAACTAGCCAACAAGGAACTGATGATGGCAAATGTCTTTAAGCCATTTTCTCAGCGGTTTAAAGAAATTTCTTCTTTCTGAGATTCAACCCAAAAACTCTGAAGGTGCCTTTGACTGTTCTTTCACAAGCAGAGCAACTCATGACCTTCCCTTCAGCCACTCACAGGGGACCTCAGTTTAATGCCTTCTTCCATTGCATACTATTAAAATGACATATATCTTGTCTTGTGGAAGAGTTCAGCCCATCAGGTCACCCCAGCCTACCAGGAATAGAGATTCAAAGTCTTCTCCATTGATGAAGATTTTATGAGGCAACAGTGGGAGAAGGGGCCTGGTTAAAGGATGACACCTAATTTTTAGGGTGCTGACTGGTGAAAGGGAGCCATGGTTTTTACTTCCAGCTGGAGGGCTTTTTATGTGTTAATGCAAGAAAAAAGCCTTGAAGACTGAGAGCCCAGGATTCTTTTCTTCTAACAGTGACATAGAGCCTCTTTTCCTGTTCATCTGTTGACTCAACAAATATTGGGTTGGGTGTGTTTTTGGTGTTTTTTCAGTGTTTTTTCTTTACATATCATGGTGGCTTTAAAAGAGGAGTGCTCCTGATATTGTGATACAGGACCTCAAAGTGACATCACAGCATAGTCCACAGCCCGATGACACAGGTATTCACTGGAGAGAAGCGCTCAGGCATATTGTAGAGCACTGAACCAGGTTTTCCCACATCCTGAGTGAATGCTCTACCAACAAAGAAGAGGAGTGTGTTCATTGAGGTGGGATTGGGGTGTCAGAAGCACCAGTTGCCACGCTGTTCTGCATGGACTTAGGCTTATAAAATATTTGAAGCTCTCCATATGTAGAGGGAAAGGCTGGAGTGGCATTCTCCATCTGCACTGATCAGCTTAGGCTTCTTCCGTACTAAAGGAGGAGAAGCAGGACATTTCTATGGTGCTCCCCATCTTTTGCAAATCTGCTTTTGGATGTGTCCTAGTAGTGAAATAAATAGCTCACTTGTAGATGTTTGCTTGAAAAATCTCTAATGGATCCTACCATTCATGGAATATGGTGCTGGATAGATAATGATTTACTCAGCTCAGTAAAGGGCACATCATTCCTAAGTATGACCAAAAGTAAACTTCCCGTATTCCTGAGTAATTTCAGGAGAAAGAACAAGTTGCTCTAAAGTGTGGGCACCTTTAGGTATAGCAACTGAGTGGGACTTTTCAGGAGATATATTGACACAAATTCATGTCAGCACAGTTTTGATCATGGTTTTAGATTTTAACAATTTTGATAAGCAAGTGCTTTTGTAGACATTAATTCTGGGATGAATTTTGAGTGGATTTGATGCAGGAGGGAAGTCTGCTTTAAAGCCTTGATATTTACCTCTAATTTCTCACTCCTGTAATGTATATGTATTATATTGCTTTGTGTGGACATAGTCCTAATGCAATAATACAACAATAATTGGACTTTTTAATTACAGTAAGCAAAACACCTAATTTTTCTTTATTTCAAGAGTATGATTATCTAAGTGAAGCTGGATGGAGATTATGCAAAATACAATGGAACAAAATGCTTTGATGTAACAGTAAAAAATGGTGAGCATTAATATCTAACTTGATAAAATTTTAGAAAAATCAGACTAGAGAAAATATCAGAGGTAACCTGGTCCACTCTACTATTCCAAGACAAAAATAACTGTATTGTACCTGGCAATATATCTCCCACCTGCTTTTCAGACCTCTGGTGACTAACATTCCATAAAGTCCCTGGGAAGCTAGCATAATGCTTCACTGCAGTGTCTTTTATGATAGTCTAACCTGAGCCTTTCTTACAGCAGTTGAAGATCATGGGTCTGTTGTATTCACCACAGATGTGGCAAACCTTATTCTCATCCTTTTCAGAGAGTATCTGACCATAAAATCCAATACTGGTAAATGTTGCCCTTCTTCACCTCACCAGCCATGGAAGACAATGTGACCGTCTCAAACATGGTAGCTACTATAGTCTGACTGAAGACAGTTATATCTTTACTTATATTAAAAATAAGTTTCCCTTTCCTGAAAATGACAGGTATGTACTTATATTCTAGTGTTGTCATTCATCAGACAGCAAACATTAGTCTGGCTGAGCTGAGCTAAAGTTACTGAACACACAACAAATCTGAATAAGTGTATCTTCCTGCATTGTAATAATCCTGGTGTCCATGTCTTACCTTGAAGATATTATTTCAAGCAATATCTTAGTGTCTTTCTAGATATTTATTTTAGATAGACTTTATGATGTGGTTTATTAAAAATCTGGGTTTCTGCTTACTGTACTTCCCACTGTGAAACTGGTTTGTGTCTATGGAGAGGACCGGAACATATGCATACACATTTCATACTGACATTAGACGTACTAGATAACTGAAAGGAACTGAAATCTACTTAATGCAACTCTCCATGTTGTAAGAATAGGGTGTTGGCATCCAAATTCTAATCTAATCTTGTGTAATGACGTCATTCAAGGGATGCAACCAAAACTTTGCTGCCTTAGGAAAGATCTGCCAGACTGAACAGGAGTTAAACAGTGGAATAAACCACAAGAATTTTATCATGTTGCCAATAAATTAATTTGAAAAACCTCACAGAAATGAACTTTCTGTAAGTCTTGCAATTTTTGTATGGAGTTCTGAAGTGTCATTGGTGCAAAAACTTTTGAACATCTCTAATTTCCATTAAGGTCTTCAGAGGTCTTCTATAAGGTCTTCTATAGAATGCCATACCTGAACTCAGAAGACTAACTAAATTAATTCTTTCTACTGCTTTGTATTTGTTCCTGGGCACTCAAGTTGGGCTTAGCTAAAGCAATTATCCTTCTGAATAGTTTGGAAAGTGAAGGTAAGGACTTTAACTGAATCTTATTTGATAAACTCTGCAAGAGCAGAGAGAGATTATTACTGCTCAGTAAGAGAATCTACCGTTTTTGCAATGTATGATTGTAAGTAATTTTTGGTCTATATTCACTGCAGTTTGGAGCTATTGCTGAAATGAAAATTACAATAGTTTTGGGTACTTCTCAGTAAAACTTCATTATTTTTTTTCTTTTTATCTTTTAGACACTCCTAGGTCTCAATACAGTGCATTAACAGAGAACATATTTTAAAAGTTTAGGATGAGGATTGATTATGTGCAAGGATATGGGGAAGCAGAGGAGGATTTAAAAGTGGTTGTCCTCCTGTGTTGTTTCTAATATGTTGAGCAGAGTCTATCCAGAATTAAATCCCCCCTCTGTGACTCATCTGAAAAGAGCAAGAGGTGAAAAGTGAAAGTTTGCAACTGAGTGAAGATACCCTAAAAACACATGGCCAACTTTTTATAATTAATACAAAATCCAATATTACTTGCTAATAAAATTCTGATGTAGCGTTCAGTTGTATATAATGCTGAGAAATCTTACGGCCAGAGAGTCTATAACAAAGATGACAGGAATAAACTGGACAAATAAACTGAACAAGTGGGGATGGTGAAGAGATTTGGTTGGGGATAAAATAAGAGAGAATTAATAGCAACTTGTAGTCACAATTCCTTAATCTGTAGCAGTTTTTCTTCTAAAGCTAACTCCAAATATTACCCCACAAGCTTCTTTCACCTGTTGTGAAGATGGTTTGTGTGGACCGATCTCCTTTTCCACACAATCATTTGCTCAGGGGACACTTTTTTTCAATAGTTAAGGTATCATATATCTTAGGTCTTCTGATACTCATAGAGAATATATCAGTACCGTACAAGAGCTACTAGGTAAGCCGACTAGACTATTTAATTATTCAGTCTACTTTAGTAGCATTCCAGTAAACAAGACTTCTAGCCATCTCATTGCTATCTGACCTTATCGTATAACAAGTAAATAAGAATTATTAAGAAATTATAAGTTGAGATAAATTTACAAATTTATCTCAATTTGTTTGTGTTTATAGAGAGCCAAAGGTTTGAAACACTACAGTTGTCAATAAACAGACCCAAAAGAACAAGGTCACAGTATTAGTGCCTAAGATAAAGAGGGAACCTGATTTTTAATGTGATTATGTTAAAGAATTGGGGTTCATGATCTGAAGTAATCCGTGGTGAAGAAAACCAACAAAAATCTAGCAGAACTGCAGTTCAGTCTTTTCAGGAACTGAGAACTGGGATTGATACTGAAATGAGAAATAGCTTTCTAAAACAGAGGGGATAATACTTTTTCTGGGTAAAGCATAATGAAACCAAGACTGAGTTGTAGGTGTAACACAGTAAAAAAGAAGCACAATTTTTCCTTGGCAGAACCCCTAGATGATATTGCAATAAAGGTAAAAGGAATAGAGATGATAAACAGCTATGCTGGTGCTGTAGTGGGTAGGATGGTGTTTTAATTTGTGAAGAAATGATCATAAATTTATCAACCCAGAGCATAAGGTTGTTGGGACATAGGACTATCTGGATAATCAACAAAAAATAGGGATTCTGATTTTCTTCTATTGTCTGAATATTTCTTCCATCTGTGGACCATAATATAAATTGCTGAACCATAACATACACTCAGCTTCTCTACAAAATGTCTTGCAATAAAGGCTTTTGAGCACTCATAAAAATATAAATCTTTATACTATATCAAAATCCCCAGTCAACCTAGATAATACAACCTGTATGAAATAAACTGACAACATGAACCAAAAAATTTGAAAAATATGCAATGAGTATGAAGAAATACAGTGAATCCTAGCTGCTAAACTGCTAGGTCAGCTAAACTCTTCTTACATGAACAGCAGTGCAATTTATTCTACTGAAAAAAAATATGCCAAAATTATACAGCAATCTGAAAACTCTTTCAGTTCTTAATCAGTTGCTTGTTTTCAAATATTTTTTGTCCGTCTTTACTGCTATGATGAGTTGACCCTGGCTGGATGCCAGGTGCCCACTAAAGCTGCTCTATCACTCCCTCTCCTTAGCTGAGAGAAAATATAACAAAAGGCTTGTGGATTGAGACAAGGATGGGGAGAGATCACTGACCAATTACTGCTGTGGGTAAAACAGACTCATCTTGGGGAAAAAAATAATTTAATTTATTAACAATCCAATCAGACTAGGATAATGAGAAACAAAACCAATTCTTAAAAACATCTTCCATCCACCCTGGTGGGTGAGCCCTTCTCCGCAGGCCCAAACTACTTCCGATTTCTCATAGAATCATAGAATGGTTCAGGCTGGAAGGGACCTGAAAGATCATTGTGTTCCAACCCCCCCTGCCGTGGGTAGGGACACCTCCCACTAGATCAGGTTGCTCAAAGCCCAATCCAGCCTGGCCTTGAACACTTCCAGGGATGGGGCATCCACAACTTCTCTGGGCAACCTTCACTGTTCCAGTGTCTCACCACCCTCACACGGAAGAATTTCTTCCTAATATCTAGTTTAAATCTACCCTCTTTCAGTTTAAAACTGTTACCCCTCATGCTATCTCTCCGCTCCTTGATAAAGAGACCCTCCCCATCTCTCCTGCAGGCCACCTATAGGTACTGGAAGGCTGTTATAAGGTCTCCCCAGACCCATCTCTTCTCCAGGCTGAACAACCCTAACTCTCTCAGCCTGTCTTCATACGGGAGATGCTCCAGCCCTCTGATCATTTTCATGGCCCTCGACTGGACCCATTCCAACAGGTCCATGTCCTTCCTGTGCTGAGGACTCCAAAGCTGGACACAGCACTCCAGGTGGGGTCTCACAAGAGCATAGTAGAGAGGCAGAATCACCTCCCTTGACCTGATGGCCATGCTTGCTTTGATGCGGCCCATCTCTACCTCCTCCCCCTGAGCAATGGTATAGTTTCCCACCAATGAGTTGCAAATAGTCCAAAATACAACATAGCAACACATCTTTGTCATAACCTGGTGTCATGTCCTAGAAGTCATGGCCCAGTTTCCCAGTATTTCTCTCAGTATAGTATTCTTGAGCACAGAGGACTGTGCTTGTGAGGTAAACTCAATGTCTACCTTACATTTGCAAATAATGATGTAAACCTATAAAATTGTTCAGTGATATTTATATCTGAACATGTTATATCTGAACATCAGATATTTATATCTAAACCTGAAATATCTGATGAAGCTGACTACCAAAAGAGCATTTGTGAGCTATAGGATGGCACTTGCACTACCTATGTGAGCCATCCAACTACAATAGCTAACGTTAGGGAGCCTGGTTCCTTCCACTGGAGAAAGGCGTACTTGGGAGCATCTAAATTCAGATGCACAGAGATATATGCTGTGATTATTTACTTAGAACCTGCAGGGTCAAACACAGAAAAAGACTACTTGTTTATTTTTTAACCTCTATTTTGCTGAAGAGGACACCGTTTCATAAACATGGCCAGCAGAGGGAAGTAGCTCTCTGTGTTTTGAACTCATGGCCTCTGACCAAGTAGGGAAAGCATGAGCTCATGCTCTTAAAAAAGGTGCTGCAGTGCTGAAGTGAAATTAATTTAAGAAAACAAGCTGAAAGAGTTTTGGTAGTGTTTGCCTATGCTTTGCAATGAGGCATTTTGGAGACAGGACATAATTTATATTATTTTAGGTTAATAAGTTCCATCTTTAAAATGTCACAAAATAGCACAGTGAGAAAACTTTCTAGAGGGCAAAAAAAAGAAGGTTATAAAGTCAAATAATAAATCTGATGACTACCTTGTGTTTTGAGCAGCTCACCTAAATAGCTGTGTGAGACGATGAGAAAAATAACAAAACTCATCTGGTTTGTGCCACGTCATTTCTTTGGACAAGAGAGATGCTGGAAGAGAGTGACAGAGGGAAGGCAAAATTGTTCCTCAGACTGAGGTGATGACATTCATGTGGTTGTGTCTTCTTAGCCTTGGCTATGCCATTTGCCTTCCTCGGGCAAGTTGGGTGTGAACTTCATGATCTGTCTGCAGAGGTCTGTTAGGAGGAATGGAAACTTTGCTGTGGCTTGGGTTCGGAGGGGCAAAGCCTCTCTTCCTCTCACCACCAGCATTGCTTGGAAGTGCTCCTGCAGACTGGGTTTGGCATTGCAAGGGCATAAAGCCAGACTATAAAATGGAGACAGCTCCTTGATAGGTAGATGGGAGTCAACAAAACAGTGCTGATGACAGGAGGTGGTGGAGGCAATCCCTCAGCCTGTTTTCAACTTTTCCAGGAGGATCAGAGCAATGGCAAATTTCAGCAACTGAGATAAAGGAGGGCACAGAAGCAGTACTACAGATATAAGAGGCTCCACACACTGCAAATTTGTCATGCTATCGTTTGTAAGGCCTTAAGATGTATGTTGATTTTAATTGGAGTTTTTCTCTACCTCTTCTACTAGCTCCCTGTTCTTGAATGTCCAAACAAAAGGGGAAGTAGCTGGAATGTGGCCAGAGTATTACCTTTATCTTGACAAATGTTTTTCCAAGACTCCTAATTGCTCTTTTGAAATGACAGTCAGGCTACCAAAAAACCTATTTACCACAATTCCAGTTAGTTTTAATAGTGACTCAAATGGACGGTACTGCTTATTGAACAGCCAGGTTTTGATCCTGCTCAGGTTAGCAGGAGACCTGTTGTCAAGATCCCTCTGTGCTTCTCTGGCCAAGTTCTAGTGTTGCATATGATTTTAAGTTAGAAAACATTATAATGACTGGAGTTTACACAGGAATACACCTTGCTTCTGTACACATAACAATATCCTACGATTGGAAGTCAGCTGCCAAAGGCAGGTACTAATCACTGAGAAGGAATGGGAGAGAATTACAGACTCTTCCTACACCCTGACTGATCATAAATTAAGCTTTTTCTGTTCTTGAAGACATAAACAAGGGCAGTATTATAGTGCTATGTTTGCCACCCATAGACAATCTTTCCTTCAGGATCAAAACATTTACTTCCAGTAAAGATTCCTAAACATTACTCGGAGTCCGCATTGGTGACCTTTCCTTATTGCCACGTAAGTGCAACATTATCTTTCTCTGTGAGCCACACACTTCCTTGCATCAAAGGAATGGAGCATTTCTTTGCACTTAACTTGAAGGAGAGTGATATTTAACAATCCCATGCCTACATGAACAATTAATTAACAGGTCTTTAGGATATGGTCAAGTTTGAACTATGTTTTTGGAGCCTCTGTTCTTCAAAAGGGACCAGCAGCAAATGGAGGCTTAAATTGTCACTCATCAAATAGATAATGACACTTTGGCAAGACTCTGTCATTTGATCACTAGTCCTTGTATTAGTTCTGTTAAGTACTTCTTTGGCCAAGTGTCAGGTTTAGCAAACACTGTGTAATTTAAATCTTCCAAGTAGATTGTAGAGGAATGCACACCAACTAATCAGTGCTGGTCAAGAATAAGGAGAAAAAAACAACTTGACAGTGTTGGATTTCAGCCATGAATTACTATCAGTAACACTGTCTTTGTTCTGTAGACGAGGGTTATTTACAGAGTGTACCTGAAAACTGGGTTGTGATGGTTTATATCACAGCCAGATCTAACTGTTCAATTGCTTTTGATCGAATGTGTGCTTTTCCATCTTAAGAGTTGGTTTGCAGCAGTTTCAAATGCTTCACTACATCTCTGATTTATGGAGAGTTTTACTAGGTCACAAGGGAGGTCATGTCTCAGGGAAAAGGACTATCAGAAAAGACGAGATCCAAAGATAGGAGATTAATAAAAAAGAGCTTCTAAAGTGGTCCTCTCTGTGTTCCAGAGAGAAGTCAGGGTATCTACCGTGGAGTAGCTCGCCTCTTCTGTTTGTGATTTAAACAAAGCCTTTTCACAAAGCCATACCTAAGGTGGTATAACCAAATCAAACCTACATGGGTACGGGCAATGCACCTGTGGAAACTATAGCAAAATTAGTGTGCGCATCTGCACAAAGAGGAGTGCATTGAACAGCCATCATTCAAGGCACTAGAGAAAATAAAGCATAGACTGTTTGAATAGCTAGGGATAACTAGCAGCAAAGGTACTCTGAGCTACTGGCATTTGTTTGCCTCTGTCCAAAATTTTATTGCCAGTGCAAATAGAAACATTACACAAAATTATCTCTCTGCTGTGTGCCTGCACAGCACTACCTTTGTCACAGACAATGATTTTAATAATCGTGCTAGAGACTAGGAACAGCCTTCAGCATTCCTGCCCTTAAGAAATCTCCTTCCTAGGAAGAAAAAGCCATCACCTCTGGGTGGTTTGATTATTTTTCTCCACTAAATTCAGCCAGATAAATTAATATAGCACAGACATCTCCAATGTGTATAACAAAAAATATTTTGCAATTGAAAAATTGTATTTTACAATTGCTTAAAGCTGTAGTGATCGATGCAAATCTCCCACTCATGTTTGAGACTATGCACAATATATTCCCTGTTTTCTAGAAGGAGTATTTCCAGTAAAGCTAAATACAGAGTATAGACAATAGCTTTTTTTCCTTTAGTCCATGCCAACCGTGAAGCCATAAGGCATACTTGCTGCAGAGGTGAAAGGGCAGAAATTTTCTTCATGAAAAGCCTGTGACAGAGTGCAGCTGGTGTGTGTGATCACCAGAAAGCCTAGCTTTACGCAAGGGACCATATCAGAACAGGAGAGAAACAACTTTCATCTGAAGTAAATCTCATGCTAGGAGAATGATTTATTGATTCTGAAGACATTGTATAAACACAATATTATTTTCTCTTGAATTCTTCTTTAAAATTTCCCTGCTGTGAGGGTTACTGGTCAATTGCTTGACAGCTCACAGGCTCTGTCATTACATACATCCCCAAAAGATTGCTCCCCTCTATTTTAAGTTCTGTTTCTGTTCCTGAGATTCATAGCTTATCCTTCACCGAAATACTTTGGAAAAGCATTTCAGTTTTGAATTGGAAGTAGTGAAGCTGCTCTTTTGGGGGATAACTGTGCCCTTCGTGTGCAGGAAGAAAGAGGAGGCAGAGTTGGTCTGCAGTCCTCGGTGCTGTGTTATCCAGGACACAGAGATTTCCACAGCAAAGAAAGACACCACTCTAATCAGGTTCTGGAAGCTGAATCTGACACCAGTAATGTCCAGGGGAAAGAACTTGGTTTCATTGTCTCTTTCCCTACTGCAGTAGTTAGAGGCTGCTACAAGTTGGGATGACATAGTGTTTTCTGCATCTTATACATTCTGGGCAGAAAAATTTAACAGCGGAGTGCAGGAAGTCATATTTCAGGGCTCTTCCAGGGTTTGGGAATCAGTCCAGGTACATGAGCCCTGAAATCTGCACTTTTACATTATTTAACAAGGAAAAAGAACTTCTCTCACATTAGAACTTCATTCAGTAATCCAGAGTTTTTCTACAATGTGTTATCTGTGCCTCCACTTGCATCAGAAGGGGATGAGGGGTTTTGCAGACCTGGATTTAGTTCAATGCTTGCAAACAGTGTACTGGAGATGAGATCATAGGGTTTGGCTAGGCCACTGGAAGCAGATCTGGTAGTTTTCTATCTCAGTCATACTGAGATACTTGTGTCAGTGACAGGCATTGACAGCCAGCAGTGTGGAGGAACTTCATCCTAAGATACGGTTTGTGCCATTTCTCTGATGCACTCCTCTCTCTGGCATTTAATACATGCATATTCATTGCTACATGGGTCTTTGGTGCTTTTCTAAGCCTAGATCTTAAGAATGATGCTCTTCTAAATTTGGAAATGTCAGACTACATTAGTGTCTTTGTATCTCTGAAGATGAAAACCATGCTGTTGCTGCAAGAAGCTGTCCTGCCCTAGACCACAAATCCCTGTTGACCCTTTTATGTTAGCATTAACGATGGTGCTGCCATGTAGTGAGCAGGACCACATCACTGATCTGGTTAAAAAGGATCTGGGGAGGAAAGCTAGCTGATTTTCTGGCTCTGCAGCCAGTACTGCAACACAACACAGCTGGGGTGGAGAGGTGCAGAAACACAAAACAGAAGATGGAGAGGAAAGATGACCCTTTCAGTTGTCTTGTAGTGTTTGACTGGCTTACAGTGCTCATGAAGCTGCATCCTGAGTCTCCATGTGTGTGCCTGTAGCCTAACTCTGAACCCAGTTATTCCTTTCTTCCAATGGATAAAAGGAAGGTCTGCTTGTTAATCACCACCATAGACATATTTGGAAAGAACATATTGTAACGCTTTGGTAATTTCTTTACCCCAATATAAGGCAAATCCTTGCCAATGATATCTTCATGTCAATTGCAGCAACAAGAAAACCCTCCAAGGCACTGCAGTTATTTCCATAAATGACCACATCATCGTCTCCTTCTCAACTAAGACACTCAGTGACTAAGTCCAAATGTGACATGGGGATTAGAAGTAAGGTCACAAATTTGTTACCGAGATTACCGACCTACTGCTGAATAGCTGGATACAACAATTCCCCTTAATCATGTGTAGGTTCCCTGTGCTCAGCCTTTTTCAGGACTTGAAGAATAGCATGGCCTTTTTCAAAAGCACCTTGTTTAACTTGGTGTGACAGTACCAGCTTCTCTGAAATTGTTGAGGTGAGATCAGTTCATACCACTGCAAGGCGTATTTAGTCTTCAAATCAGTTCACCATAATAGCACATATTGAATTGCTACTAAAAGCCACTTACAGCATTTAATGCTTTTCCTCTCATCTAAATTCACAAAAATGGTTTAGAAAAGGTAGAGTTACATAAAGATGGACACGTCAGAGATTTCATTGTAAAATGAACAAAACTGTAAAATAACGGCTTTACAGAAATTTATGTGTCACTTAGAGTAAATTAATGTCTTGCCAAGGTGCCAAGATTGTATTTTGGTTTCAGCCTACATTTATCTCAAGATATACATTGTGTTACACTAGATGTGTGATTTTGTTGCAGTTACTCATACTTTACATACACAGTAGTGTGCAAGCCATTTATTGTTTTAGAGGTATTGTCAAAATGAGTTACTCTTTGATTACTAATGTTTCCAGTGGAATTATTCAGTTACCCATTAAATTGACAAAAATGTTCATTATTTGACAGAAAATAGGTGAGATCATTTATCGCTGCTGTAGCTGTCAAGCAGTGCTATAACCCTTCGCTGTAACCCATTCTTTTTTTGGGCAAAGAGTGTTAGGAGAGAGGGACAATAGTTGCAAGTTTTTCCAATTTTGGAGAATACATTTTCCATATGTTTAAATTCCTTCTTCTGTCAAGGCATATAACACTTTTTTAAAAGTTATTGCTTCCTCCAGGAATAATGTAACTTCTGAGATGTCATCATGCATTCCTCAGATTTATTGGATGCAGAGAAATAAGGAATGGAGTGTTTCCACTGCGAGCACTAAGTTTGTAGACTGAAATATGCCTTGGCATGAGTTGTTGTTACTCTTATAATGCCATATTCAGGTACAACTTAAAGCCTGTATGATCCTTGGTTAAACTCAGTTGTGAAAGGTTTGTTCCTCTGTAATCAAGAGGAACGTTTGTCCTCCATTTGTCAAGAGGCTTCGTTCGTCCTTACATCCTACTTGATGTTTGAAGCTTCAGAAAAGTGGGACCACTTCAAATGGTGATCTGAGACTGAATCTAGGGCTTTGATATAACTTGTTTCGTCTGATTTATATAAACAATAATTGTTCTTCTATCCCACCCTACACAACCAACATCCACTCTTAGGGTGTTATTTCCTCATGAGTCTATCAGTATGAGCAATATTTTTTCACAGGTTTCAAGGCACTTTCTCATCCATTTGCAAAGCAAGCATTTTTAGAGATATGTCAAATCAGATTGTAATCCTTGCTTTATAGTAACATAGTAATCAATTCTTTCCAATAGGCAGGTAAGGCCAGAGGTAGGGATGTTTAGGTACCTAATTCACATTGATCTCATGAGTGTTCAAGTGTATAAAAAACAACTATATTAGATAATTATGTTTTTTAAAAACAATTGAATTGAACACAGGAACGTTAAGTGTTACCCTTTTTTCCAGGATATACAAGAAACAGCACTCCTATCTACACAATTCCCTTTCTACAAGATAAATTGTCCCCACCCACTTTTATGTTCTCTTTCTTCCATCCACTTGTTCCCTCTTCAGCAGTGCCTGCCTCAGATGCAAGTCAAATTTCAAATGTCTTATTCTCCAGATTGGATTTTGTCTTTAAATCTCTGGGAAAAAAATCTCTCCTGATTTCTCCCATGTTTTACTTCCTATTTTATCTCCAAAATAATTCCTCATCCCGCTGCGTTGCACTCCTTCACCGTTGCTTCTTTTCTGACTCCGCCCTACCCTTCATTTGAATATTTCTTTCCATCACAGAGCTAAAACTTGAGATTGTCTACCCGGTTGGGCAAGGGATCTTGTTGTGCCCATGCTCTTAGCTGACTAAATAAAATCCAGTTCTCCTCTGAAAGCCATACACCAGCATTCATTCAGCAATGGGCCTGCAGCAGTAATCTCAGCTCCTCTGCCAGGTTCATTAGCTGGGTGCAGCTGTGGCCATCTCAAAGGTTTGAGTAAGACAGGGAGAAACAAATTTTGCTTCCTCAAGAATAAAAGGCTGGGATTTAATCTTACAAAGGTACTTGAAAAATGCAAGGTAAAAAGCAGTTTCATATGCTGCAGTGATAAGAGAACAATGAGACCATGTTCAAGCTGTGATTTGCCATAACCTGGTCCAAGTCCTGCACTAAGACGTGGTTGTGCAGCAGAGCAACAGTAGCTAGAGCAGACAATTAAAACAAATGTCAACAGTATTATACCCCTTCTTTCCATATTGCTGCTCTTTAACAAACCTAATGTATCTCTCTACCTGACCAGAGGAATGGTACCCTGCTATTGCTGGGGCAAGTTGGCCCAACTCCATTGGTTCCAAGGATACTTATTTCTGACCATTCAGCAGTACAAAAATAGGGTCATGAAATTTATATTCAAATTTTGGCTCATAGGTTTTTGTAAGGTGTCCTTGCTCTTACTAACCCCTTTAAAAAGTTGGTATGTTTAGTGCTGGTATTTTTAAAGTAACTTACACAAAATATGGTAATTTGAAAACGTGTCTTTTATAACAGTTTCATCAAAGAAAGGTTTACATTTCAGGGAAGTCCTGACTCAAAAATTGAATAGAAGAAATTAATAAATTTTGGATACTGATGTTTCTCTGAGATAAAGATTAATAATTTCTCATGCAAGTTATCATGCTTTTTTTTAAGTCATACGTTAACTCCCTTTGTTAACTGTTAGATTTCTTGATCTCCATTTTCTTTGGCTGGGTAAGGGTATATTATATTTTATCTCTAGACTTGAAAGCGCAAAATTTTATTGGTGAAAAGCAATGAAAAAGTGACACTTAATGATTTACATTTCTGTTATCGTGATCTGACATCTCTTCAGCCAGATTCAGCCAAGAATTCAGTCTTCTGGAAGTACTCCCCTTCTCTCCCACAGCATGCCTGGGCACATCAAAGGGACCGAGAGCCAGTAAGTGAAACATTTGGCAAATTGATGTGTAGCTGGTGACTCCCATAACACCACAGTTTCTTTGATATTTTGTTTTTAAGCAGGTGGTTTTGAAGAAGGACTTAGGATCAACAGTGAAAGTCATACTTTTTCACTTTTCTAGGTTTATTTCTTAAAGTTCCTCCTGCTTCCGTGTTTGATGCTCAGGAATGGCAGAAAATGTGTTCTCAGGCAAACACTGTTGAGGAACATCACAAGATTCAAAAGGAGAAAACGCCTCACAGGAAAAGACAACTCATATTATTCTGTTCACTTCTGTATGATGGAGGGCACTAAATGCTTTGCATGTTTCCTTTTGCAGATGTCAGCAGCACATCTTTACAAGTCTGCTCTTTAGGACAACATTTCCAGAGCCTCTTTCTCTGGCCACCTGGTTCTTGCATTTGGTCTCTAAACAACTATTTGCATTTGAGTAGCCTTTTACACTCACTCTGCAGGCTTAGGGTTGGCTTCACAAGGTGAAAAACACACTAGAATTATACTCTTAAGGATATATATTTTCCAAAAATCATGTGGCATTACTTTGTTCATTTTGAACAAGTTGGAAACTGACTCCTCTAGGGACATAATGGAGGGATGGATAAGCCTTTAGCTTAAATTGGGGTAATTATATAATTATAAAGTAGGAGCCAAAGTTATAGGGAAAAGTTTTCCTTTCAAAGAGAGAAATGCCTTTACAGCTTTTGACTTCATCTTTCTTCTCCCCAACAATGGATGTAAACACACGCCTTGCTAAAAAAATATTAATATTAGCAAATAATTTCAAAGTTTTAGGCCACATGCCATGCCTGCTGTGGCAAGAATGCAAAAGCTCACCCCACCTTTTTCTTGGACCATATAGGCATGTGATTTACCTTTCTCTGTTCAAAAGACTGGCCTGGAGGCTTCTCTGTCCCCCAAGGAAAAGGAGAAAAAGCAGTGGAGACACTGTTCTGCAATTGAAACACCTTTTCAGCCTCTGCCTGTGTTAATGAAATCTCCCCAGCTGTGGAAATCATCCATCTGGAACCTAATGTTGGGTGGGTTTTACCTCTGTCCCAAGAATTAAATTAAATGGCAGATCTGGCTAATGAAATAATGAGCCATCTATCTCCTACACATCATCCTTATTTTTGACATCCCTTTATTTCCTGAGTCACGCCTTAACCCCAAAACTAGTAAGCAGTGCTTTTTATACACTCTCCCCATAGGTAGGTGAAGCTCACATAGGCATCCAATGGCCTTCACAGCCAATTTCTTCCAGCTCAGTGTGTTCAGACATGAAGCTCCCAGACAAGAATTTCCTGAGATGCTCCTGTCTGGATTTCCAGCTCTCGTTTCTCATGAGGGTACCAGCATCATCGATCATAACCCAAGTCATCTAACAATAGCACATATATAATGTATTATACTGCGTGGCTCTGTGGGGTTGTTTTTTGACTCACATTGTTGAAAAAAAGAGTGTGCTGTAATCGAGAAAGAACAGCATGAGTCCTAGACAGCTCTCAAAGCCCTCTCCTCTCAAGGGTTAGGCTGTGGTATACAAGAAAGAGAAAATCAGTTTGACAGTCCTGGAAAAAGTATGCAGAAACAAACACAACGGGGCCTATGTTATATGAAGCTTCTTAGTAATGTGAGAGGTGTTTTTAATATGACATGATTGAACATAAAGAAAGGCAATTTAAACACATTTTCTTTACAGTTTTCTCTGGCGACTTTGGAAAGTTACATAGTGCCAAACTATTTTCTTCTGAAACAGAAATACCTCCTTAAGTGCAGAGGTTGAGTCAAATAAAATGCAGCTTTCAAACATTTGAGTTTTGGAAAGCCATGGGACAAAAGGAACTCCCACATTGTTTGCAGAAGTAGTATTTTATCTTTTTCATTCCTCCTCCCAGTCCTGTATTCTAATGAATACCACAAACCAAGTTTGGGCTAATTTAAGAGTCAGCACATGGATTCTCCAGTGACACTTTTCCTCCTCCATATAGATGGTATTTGAGGACATTTTCTTAGTCTTCATCTCATATCTCAACCTAGTCAAAATTTCAGTTCAGACTGGTCAGCCAGCCAGCCTGAGGTTCTGGACACATCCACTGTTCACACTCACGTTAGCTCCATGGGGCTTGTGCAGTGGAAACTAAACTTTAGGGATGCAGCTCAGGGATGCTCTGCTTATGGTGAGCAGCTCAGGCATGATAAAACCAATGGTGTTATGAACATCCTATATCCAAGCGCCAGGTCAATGTAAGACGTCCCAACAACACTGGAGGTATTGCTTGTAGAGGACACAGGAGAACACAGTGATATTTGGGAGATGGGGGATGCTGAGTGGAAATATGGCAAGAGGAGTAATGAAGGAAGGAAAAAAAAATCCTCCTATGGGACTGCATTATTGTACTGCTTCTTGACAGCAAAGCTGTGGCCATATTCTTTGTCTTTTCTGTGACTGCCTCGCTTCTTGTGATTGATGCATTGTACCTGAAAGTAGCTTCTAAAATGAAAGGAAGAAAGGAAATTAATTTCATGATTTTTCATATGATGACAGAATGCTATATTATTACAGAACACTTTAAAATGGCTGATCTAATCCTCATGGTGTTAGGAACGAACCTGTTTATCAGGAATACAAAGAGACTAAGGCACAGCTCCATGAAAGCACTAAGGCCAACACAGAGGAAGACAGACATCTGACGGGTCTAGGACTGTGACTTTATTCTGGCTCACCACACATATATTTTCTCACCACATATGAGGAAACTTAAAACACAAATAAGTATGCTATCCTGTAGTAACAGTATTATATATAATCCTGACATAGAAAGCAACATGTATTCTCTGTTAAAAAATAATTTTTTTTATAGTTGAAGGCCACAAAGTAAAGAAATCTTTATTTATAAAGAAGGAACATCATCTTTTGAATGAAAAATACAATAAATTTCAGCACAAGTTCCATATTCTCTTCCTTTAGACATATAAAAGCCAGGTGCCTAGTGTAGGCTTGCTATGTAGGCTTCTGCACTGCCTTGTTGACGTAAATATGTGGGATACCTTTTTCTCTGAACATATATTTTAGGATGAAGTAAACTGCCCTCTGGAGATGTCTATCCACACTGAACCAAAGACCAGGCATTCAACTTTGGCTGGACACCTAACTGTAAGATGGTTAGGGTCAGATGAGATGAATTGCCTTCTAAGTGTACACAAATTCTAGTGAAGTACAAGAATTTTAAAACTCTTATCTACCTTGTTTTATAGTTCTGTAGTATGTTGCTTGAATCCCACACCCTTATCTTTAAGAAATGGTTATTTTCACTTATACTGTGTGAGGCGTGGGGAATTTGTTCTGTATTTCTGCTGTGCATAAGAGGCAACCCTCTAAAACAAGTATAAAATGAATTTTTTAGATTATATACTGTAGTTCTATAACTCTTAAGACTCCACACAATTTCTAAGAATTAAAGGTATTAGCTATATTGTTTGAAGAAAGCCTAGGTAGACAACAGTAACAACTTGCTTGGTGTTGGGTGAATTTTATAGTAGCTCTTCTCTGGACTTTGGAAGCACACTGGTGACTGGCAGAACAGTAAAAATCAACTGCAATATACCATTAAATGAATTGAGCCTGGATTGTCCTGCAAGCCGAATCACAACTGTAGTAAGTTCTCTCTTCAGTACAAAAAGTTTAGCAATTGATTGATTTGGCACATGCCACATCAACATAGTGTGAGACAGGGAGTAGCACTCTGCTTCCAGCCCTCCAGAGGTACAGCATGAGCCACAGCATCAGCATCAAGATCCCAGACTTCGAGTGCTTTGGGCATGTATTGCTGCTCAGACTAGGGACAGTTTAAATTAGCAGAACGCACCATTTGTTAGTACAAAAATGTATTCCTCAGCTATGAAAAGTTGTGAGGTTTTTTACTAGAAATTAGTATTTTGGCATAAAGCAAAACAAGAGCAAAAAAAGGTCCTTTAAAATGCATACATAATAAATTCATAGTTTTACATATTAAATTCATTCACATAGTCCAAGCTACAAATGCAGCAACTGACTCGTGTCCAGATCAGTGAATTACAGAGTTGTGAGATGGCCCTGTACTATCTTCTTCTCCATCTTCATATAACAGTTAGAGGTCACTGCTTATGGCAGTTACAGTTGATTAAATACAACATTTTATCTTATCTGCTTGAAGGTTATCTTCAAAGTTTCAAATTAAGAAAACTCTGCTTACAATTAGACATGTGAAAAAAAGCATGGTTATTTTTTTCTAATACATGCAAATCCTTGTCTGCAAAAACGACCACATATTTTTGTCAGGCAGATGCATTTCCAAGCTTAGTTAGTTTAAACTGAAAGTTAAAACTTAAAGTTAAAAACTTTAACTTAAGAGTTAGCTTAAACTCTTCATATATTCTGAGTTGACTGCTAAGACTGAAAATCATGGGCTTTTTCTCTCTCATTGTCTGTGTTTATACTATGTGAAAAGGACACTTCCTATCAAAAAGGGATGACCAAAACAAAAGTAATAGTTAGAAACCTACTGCTGTATTATATGTGGAACAAGCATGGAAATTTGGTAAGATTTGTGTACCTCAACTTGGCAGCTACAGTGTGTGGCTCAGCTGGTGTGGAGCTACACATATTTACTAAAACCAGAAGGTGGCATCAAAGACTGCCTAACATTTGCAGTAGAAAGGCCTGGAAGCATGCAGTTGAAAACCTTTATTTTTTGCTGTCAGATAAAATAATGTAAGTGTGGGGAGTCACTGCCCTTTATTAGTGTTAGGAATTTGGGTTAGGCAGATTTCTGGAAATCTGTCCAGAGATAGGATCTAAAGTATTATGATTCAGTCAACCCAGATAAATAATTTTATATGAATCATTATTAATAATTCAGCTTGTTTGGGATTAGTAAATGTATAATCCTGTACTAATATCGGTAAATGTACTTATTATCTGTAAGAATTCAGTTATTCATCTTGGCAAACATAACAATATATACATTATCTACGCACACTATGTTTCACTGGTGTTGTCTATCCTGGCTATCAGTCACCTAATTGGGGTTTTATCACTTATCAAATGGATTTTCTTCTCTGTCTCACTCCTGGATAGTACAGAAGGGCAAAGTGCCTTCTCAGTAATACCACCTGGTTGACCTGTCCTTAATTATGACAGGCTGTGCTAGAAGCAAACTGAATGGATTGCATTTGTGGAGAATATCGTTGATCTTCCTCATAATGCCAAAGTTTAGAGAACTGTGAAAGAGGAGAAGCACATGGGGTGAGGAGCACTGGTGGGATGACTTGCTTACGCATGCCACAGAGTGAGGGCAGAAATGAAGGAAGCCAAGTGAAAAGTGGTTAATTTTGTGAAAGGCAGTGGTGTTAGCGTGCTGGCAGAAGACATAGTTAAAATAGTTGCATATTATGACATGCTTACTAAAATTCATACAATGTTTAGGGTTTAAATAACTTCTTACATAAAAACAACCTTTCCAGAAGTAATGCTCTACATAGTAAAACAAATTTTGTTCTTTTTTTAAGAATACAGCAGTTTGCCTTTTTAATATTCAGCTGCCTTCTTTATCCAGATGTCTTGTTCATGTCATCTAACTACTGAAACAATATTCTCAACTAGAAAACTGCAGTGTTGGCAAATAATATTTTATGCTTTTTTCATAGTATTTATACTGCTAATTTCCCTGCTCTGAAAGACTAGATGATTTTCCACTAGCCAATAAAAGAACTCAAATATGTTCAGCAAAACCAGTTAAACTAGTATTGAAGATCTTCCTCTATTTTTTCTTTGAGTGCAGAAATCTATCCATTTCCTCAGCATTGTGCTACCAGTCACAATGAACCCTAAATCTGCCTCTCATCTTCGTAGTCTTGTGTACACTTATGTCGTCACCTCACTGAACTCAAATATAATACAAAGTAACTTAAATATAAACCTGATTTATCACCTTAAATAATCCATTGATAGTTACTTATTTGTACTCCTCTACTTCTGCTTTTGACTATTGTGGACTTCAAAGCTACAGTTTTTGTTTCTTCTTTCTTTACACAAATTCAGAAGATAAATAACCCAATTAATCTATGATTATCCTGAAGTATCATCTATTACATTATCACTTCTCTGGTGATTCTGTCCTCAGATCTATCCCATGTCTCCAAGCTGTGTTCATCTGCTGCCTGATTTACTGTTGAGAATTTTTGAAATTGTCCTAACATTACTTCATAAAATTTAAATAGAAAGCTGAATGAGAGGTAAAGGGGTATAATGTGTAAAATAGATATTTAAGTTTTGCAATTTCCAAGTTTATTTTATCTTTCTTCTTGGAAGATTTTACTAACTGAAGATTTTACAAATTTAATGCAATTTCTAGGGTGTGTTTTTCACTCTATCTTTGTGATTTTTAAAGACTGACGCATACCTAAGCAAAACTTATTGACAGGAATACTAGAGCTGGTCACCTACCTGCTCATTTTTCTAAGTTCATCCTTTTACTTTCAGTTATCCTCTATACCACTATATTAATTACCAGCATTTAGATATTTTGAGTTGTTTATCATATCCTACTCTTAGTCATTCCTTAGCCAAACTATTCAGATTTCTTCTTTGTTCCACCATAAAACAGGTCTCTCTCATTTTTATATTGCTCTTCTAACCAATCTTCAGCTGCTCAGTATCTTTTCAGCAATCTGGTGTTCAGGACCAAGCCTTGTAATTGTAGGGGTTTTTGCGGTATTTAGTGCATAGTTACTTAGGGCAGTGTATTTTGCCTGCTCTGTCTCATGTGCATCCATGTAAAGAGCTGAAATGCAAGGATTAGAGAGCTGCAGTCTGTTGGGGAGGAAGCAAAGGGCCATCTGCATTCCATTCTTCAGCAGGCACGTGGAGAAAGCTCGTTCAGGCAAGTACCTGCTTACCCTGCAACAGGCACCACACTTGCATGTCAGTTATTGAGTATATCATCAGATAATAATACGTGGTAAAGCATGCTTTTTGCAATTATTTCAGAACAAGCATGAAATGATGAGGTAGTGAAATATAATATTGTCTATGAAGTAATTATTTGGAAGCCATTCAAGAAAAACTGAAGGAGTGGTATTGTCAATTTTAGTGTTAAAAGTCTGAGTTTGGTGATACGGTCTAAAAGAAACATTCAGTTCAGCTCTTTTCAAACAGGTCTCTCTTGGATTATCAGCTTTTTCCAACTGCATTGTAGTTTTCTGAAATCCCTTGTCAGCAAAAATCCAACCCACCGACCTTACTGGATACTTTCAGAATTCTCCTTAGATTTTACTAAGAGCTTATACACAGAGAGTATCATCTGTAAAGAACCAATATTTTCTTCACCTGTAGACCTACACTACAATATCTGAAATAATATTTCTTCTCTGAGTACATGAGGTTGTCCCTCTGAGGTCAGATACCAGTGTGTGTCTATCAGCGATAAATGCTGGCTCACTTATGATGGCCATTCTCAAGGAAAGAAAATGAACTGAGTTACTGTGGTGGGTTGAGCTTGGCTGGCTACCAGGTGCCCACCAAGCCATTCTGTCACTCCCCCTCCATCAACAGGACAGGTGAAAAAATACAATGTAAAACTCGTAGGTCAAAATAAGGACAGGAAGATCATTGAATAATTACTGTCACGGGCAAAACAGATTTGACTTGGAAAAATTAACTTAATGCCAATTAATTACAGAGTAGGATAGTGAGAAATAAGAACAAACCTAAAAAACACTTCCCCCACCACCTTCCTTTCTCCCTGGGCTCAACTTCACTCCCAATTTGTCTACCTCCTCTGCAGCAAAGGGGATGGAGAATGGGGGTTGTGGTCAGTTCATCACTCATTGTCTCTGCCACTCCTTCCTCCTCACGCTCTTCTCTTGCACCAGTGTGGGGTCCCTTCCATGGGATACAGTCCTTTATTAACTTCTCCAAGGTGGGTCCTTCCATCTGGCTGCAGTTCTTCACAAACTATTCCAACGTGGGTACTTTCCACAGAATGCCTTCCCTCAGGAACAGGTTTCTCCAGTGTGGGTCCCCCATGGGGTCACAGGTCATGCCATAAAACCTGCTCCAGCATGGGCTTTCCACAGGCTGCAGCTTCCTTCAGGGTGCATCCACCTGCTCCAGCATGGGGTCCTCCATGGACTGCAGGTGGATTTCTGTTCCACAATGGACCTCCACCATGGGCTGCATGGAGACAGCCTGCCTCACCAAGGTCTTCATCATGGGCCACAGGGGAATCTCTGCTCCTGCACCTGAAGCACCGTCTCCCCCTCTTTCTTCACTGACCTTAGTGTCTGCAGAGTTGTTTCTCTCATGTTTTCTCACTCCTCTCTCCCAGCTGCTGTTGTGCAGCAGGTTTTTTTTACCTTCTTAAATATGTTATCTTAGAGGTGTTACCACCGTCATTGGTGGGTTCAGCTTTGGCCAACAGCGGGTCCATCTTGGAGCTGGTTGGAACTGACTGTATCAGACATGGGGGAAGGTTCTGGTGTCTTCTCACAGAAGCCACCCCTGCAGCCCTCCTGCTACCAAAGCCTTGCCATGTAAATCCTGTAGTTTCTAAAATTTTTCTCTGAAAATACCATTATGGATTTTAATAATGCAGTCAAGCGTGCAGGGGGCAGGAGACAGGGAGACACAGCGTTATTTCTCTGAACTTCATCAATTGAAATTAGCCATCTGGTCTAAACTACTCATTAAGTTAGCCTCTGCAGTTAACAGAGACTTATATATCTATAGAGCCATTTATCCTACCTTAAGATAAACATCTAAGATTAGTAGGATAACTCTTTGCAGCTGGTCTATCTCTCTGTTGGCTTTTGGACAATTAGTTTAGACTAAGAACTTGACCTCTAGACAGCCAAATTTATGTAATTTGAATACCACCTGTAAATATTTGAATCTCTTTATTTTTAAAAGAATACAGGTAGAAAATGTCTTTTTTTCTAGCATAAAAAACAGAAACAGAGCAAAGGTGGAGGCCCTCAAATTGCTGACACTCTAGAAAGTAATCTCATCACTTGCATAATTCTTCAGAAAGATAGAGTTATCTTCTTTGAGGTTGATTTAACACCATTTGAGTAAGTTAAGTTAGAGTAACTTTATCAGTATTATTGAAATATGTAGGATCTCCAGCTATGTCCTAGAAATTTGTACTGTTGGGACCTGTGCAAAGAAAATCTGAGATCAGTGCAAACCAACCAGGAGCTATAGGAAATAAGGGGGGGAAAAAAAAAAAAAGAAAATCAAAAAGAAGACTAAGAAGCTAATGTTGCCTTCTGAGCATGACACGTTATAAACCAGTGTATATCAGATGCAGAAACAGGCCTACATTTTGTTTTCAGAGGTTATGCCTTGGAACAACCACTTTAGACAATACAGGAACCTTTTGTTCAATGGTTCACTTCTGTCCGGTGTTTGTTGATGTAATCACTTTATCTTCAAAGTGAAGTGATGGCACCCTATTACAAGATGAACTGAGACATCGAAAGCCATAGACAGAGGAGAAAGGTTGAAAAATGGATCTTACAGCACATTAATTACTAAGGGTGAAAAAATGTAATAGGGTTTGAAGTGCAAATAATTGATTATAACAAAGTTATTGACGTACATCCCCCTGCTTTCTTCCCAGGCCTTGAAATTCCTCTTCCTCAAATTTGAGCAGCCTGAAGGAAAAGATCGTTTTTCCTGGTAACAACGGGACTATTTTACCCACTTCAGGGACGCTGGGATTAACCTTCTTGGTATCTGTGAAGCATGCTGGTATTTTTCTGGGTTGTATATAAATGTTGGGGTCTAATTTTGTCTAACTGAGCACTGATGAATAGCTGATACCATCTGGCAGTTTTAGGACAATTATATCAGCAACTTGGTCTGCTGAGATGTACAAAATAATCCCTTATTTTTGGAAAGTCCTTTTAATAAAGCCCCAAACCCTGCAGTAGCATCAAATTAAGCTTTGCACTGGGTCAAAAAATTCACTGGAATTGTTGTGATTACTCTCATTGATCATTTTCCGAAACACTCAACCCTGCAAGAAATATTACAATTCTTCCTTCATCTGTCTTTCATGAAAACAGGTTTGAGGAGAGTCATCCATCTGCTAGTTATCTGTACGCCTGCTCCCTTTGAGCAAACATGCAGAAAGTTACTACTGAATGATGAGGCACTTACAAAGAATTATAGCAAAGGTACTTTTACCTTTATAGCACTGACAGTCTCAGGAAAGATGCCTTTAAACAGGCTTTTACAGTTGTTAGAAGTACTTAAGTTGTTATCAATTCTTTTTTCCTGGTACTCTACCACAACAAGCATTCTTTTGGTTAAATAATGTCATTCATGTATCACCTCAGTGACTGCGTGCTTTGGCTACCTAACATTCAGTAATTCCTGTAAGTACACACAAGAGGAAACTGCATATACTTCCACACTCTGCAATTGCTTATCTGGAGTTCAAGTAAGGTCACAATATATGCACGTCCCATGGGATATTTTTTCATGGCCAAAAGAAGGGAGGTATCTCCTTTCACATGGGCTCCAGAGATTAATTTTGTGTTTGAAACGCCATCATGTTTTCAAGCTCAGTGAGCAAAAAACCAATACACACTTCTAAGTGTTTGTAAAAGATTTTATAACCATATCAGAGCTCATGTAAATCTCCTATTTTTCCATTACATACAAGATCACAGAAACTGTTTCTCTTGGAACTAGCATATCCTTCTGTCTGATTACATACAAAAGGTGTTTTAGGAGTTGTAAGAAGCATGGTAAAACTTGGTGGTGTCTTCATCTCTGTGTGGGCTAAAAGGAGAAAGTGCAACTGTGCATGATAACAGTCCCGGTCCCTTGATTGTCCAGACCAGAGACCTGGACAAAACATACTGCCCAGTGAACCTGTAGGGTTTCTTTTGGGCTTTGTGTTTGCACATAGACTTGTATCTGGATGCTAGTCAGATGCAACAGACTTACATGGTCAAATAAATAAAAAAAAACAAAACCAAGAACCTTAAAGAATTTATACATCCAAGACTGGTATCTAAAAAGAATTGCTTCTGCAATGTTTTGGGATTTGATTTTTACAAAAATGAAAAAATCATAAACAATCTGGAAAAATTCTTTAAAATCAAGAACTGAAGGTTGCTTCTGCTAGAAACTTGCTGAAAGAAAAAAAAAAAAGTAAAAATTAAAATTCCATTAAATTCCAGAAATCATGAAGAAATTGTAAATTAACCAAGTTTTGACTGGGAAATAAAGTCAATTCTATGAATTTCTGAACTGATGCACTGGTGTAGTAAATTCATCTTAAATTGCACAAGAAGTAATTATTTGAATTTCTTTTCAGCCAGTTCCTTCTCCAAGTACCCCAGCAAATGTTAGCTGATGCTCTGTTTTACAGGCAATACTTGTACTGCTCTAGCATAAAAATCTTGGTCTATGAAGCTCAGCTGTCACCCTAAAGAAACATAAATCTTTTTAGTGGCCACAGGCTTTTCCACAGCACAATGGACATCTCTATTGCTTGAATGTTTGACACATACGAGACTGCTTCTTCCTAACTATAGGCATGGCACAAGCAGAGTGCGGTACAGACAGACTGGGCTTACACTCTCTTAGAGAACTGACCATTTGTTACATGATGAAAGAGAGAGTCTGAATTTGAGCCTGTTATTTTATTCTGTTGCTCCACCAGAATTAAAAACTGCAGATTAAGGATAGCCAAAAGATAATTGTTTTCACTCTGTGGGAAACTCCCAAGAACTCAGAGCAACAAGAATTTAAGTCTTTTCATGCTCATTATGAAACATTTAACATGAAGTCTTGTTCTAAAATCCATATTAGGAACAAAGGCAGCAGGAATCAGAGAAAGAAATAGTCAGAAACTCTGAACTGAAGAAGAGAAATAACAGAGCTGTTTGTTAGGAAATTTCCTTATTTCAGTAAAGGATCATGTTCAGCATTTAAAAGCATCACCATATGGAGGAATTTAATTCCACGTGTTCAGAATATTTTTGCATCATTGTTAAATAAATTCTACTTTGATTCTAGGTGATGTAAGTAGACAGCAACTATTGTGATTGCCTAGTGCATTAGTACACTTGCAGCCTCCAAGAAACTATGATTCGGAGATAAGGCACAGCACAAGGATGATGGACTCAAGAAGCATTTATAACATCTCTGTTTGCAGAAATGTGTTAGCAAAAATGGCACCAACTTTATGCGAGGAATGGTTTTTGCTGTGCCAATGTTTTCAGTAGATCAGCAAAGAAATTCTATACAATTCTGTTCTTCTTCCCAGTGTGTGGTAAGTATCTCAGATATGGTCTCAGTTTGTGGGAATGTTTCTATTGTATATGTATATTGTATTCATTTCTGTGTTACCTTCCACTATTAGAAGGCAGTAGCAGCCACTGACACACACCAGTAGGACTGGATGAGCCTTTAAGCCAGTGGTGGCAAAATCTTTCACGTTGGTATAATGCTAGCCAATGATTTTACTGTTTCAGGACCTTTCTTTCTACTGTTCAAAATCCAAATTTAAAAGAAAAAAAACACATGCTAAACTTTGTAGGTGGAAAGAGAGTCTTGACAATGTGAGAGAAGAATAGCCTAAAGGCCTCATAATTAGTGAGCAGATAACGTAAATTTAAAATGTTTTAATAAAAAGCTGTTGAGTATTAAATGTGTTTTTCAGTTGAGGGCCTCCTCAAAGTGTGTTTCACTCCTTAGGGTTGCCAGTATTGGATAAGGTTTTTCTTACAATGGTAACTGATTGCACAGATACTACAAAATGGCTAAGGCCAGAATCTAATTTAGTGTTGCAAAAGTGCCTGGATTGGCGTGAGTTCCACTATCATCCAAATTATGAATCTTTCTCTCTCTATCTCATGCATTTGTAATTTAAGCAACCTAAGGCATTGTTTTGCCTTGGTTTCTAGAAATCCCGCGTATGCAGGAGGCCGAGCCCTGTGTTATATTCTCTGCTAAAAAACCTGGCACAGAGACCAGACCCTGAGGAGTGTCAGCATGTGGCATATGGCCAGCAGACTGATCCTTTGTTGTTCCCTTAGGGCATGGACACTCTTGGTCTAGTCTAAAAGGGAAAATTTCTCTGTCCCATGAGCCTTGAGTATCCTGGGAGAGAAAGGTGCCAAGCCCAAGCGTTCTAGAGTTTGGTTCCTCCAAACAGCAGCCTGGATCTTCAGTGTTCAAGCCAGCAGAGCCAAAGCAGGGCACCCCCATCCCATCAGGCACTAAGGGGCTCTGAATTCTTGTAGGAGGCTATTTGCGTACATTGGTCATCCCTCTGCCCCCTGGTAAAATAGCTCTTTTGTGGATAAAGAAACAATTGACATTTTGCAATTGCTTTTCTGGCTTTCCCAATCTCTTTAGTGGTTGGAAGAGGTGAGCAAAAGGCCATCGCAGAAGGAGGCAAATAAATTTGAAAGGCAGGCCTAAGTGAAAAGGAGGAAAAGGGAAAGGGTAGCAAAGGTCGGACAGGTAAAGAATATAGCCACATGAATTTTCCAATTGCCAGATTATTTGAGAGAAAGCAGTGCTTTTGTCCTACCCTCAGACCCTGCCTATGGAAATTTCCCATTCAAAACGAACATTCTCTCTCTCTGCATATCTCATCATCAAGGCCAAGGTCCATAAACCTACAACTGCCTTAAACCAACAGGTTTTCCATGTATCCCAAGGAATCTATATTTTTCTCCCTGCTTTCATTTCTATTTCTGTATTCTACTGTGCCTGCATGGGGGAGGTAGGAAAGGATGGGGGGGAGGGCCTTTGTGAGTAATGGACTCAGATACTGAAAGTCTGCTTTCAGAGGTTTTCACAAGTCAGAAGAGCTGATATGTAAACTGTGTTACATTTGATTTGGGTGAATGCAGCAACAGAAAGCATGAAAACCAGAGCTGGGCTTGCAGCATATGCAGACATTCTTCAACTTGCTTCCATTCAGCTCTTATGCTAAATTAGTGAAAATCTGGAATCACACAAATTTCAGCTTGGAGTAACTACACAAGAAAAGGTGGATTGAGTGGATTTGTACAACTATACCACTGTGCAGGTTAGCTTGAGGTAAAACTCTCATGGTTACCATGTATTTTTCCCGTAGTACAGAGGATTTGATGGTTCTCTGAGAGTTTTTTTCCTTTTATGTGAAACTATTAAACTTAGTTTGCTCAAGTGCTACCAGTAAAGGGAACCAGCAGACACATAAAACACAGTTAGTACCTTATATATGCAGCACCTGACTGCTGTACCCACAAGTACGGTCCCATATGTCACCCCACATCTCACCGCTCAGTACACAGCCTATGTGGTTAGGAGCTCCTGGGTTTTTTTTCAAATAATAATTATTTAGCACAGTCCAGGGAGCTCTGTTCAAAATGTATCCTGATAAATGGCAGCTTGGGAAGCAGAAAAGCCAGTTTTCTAAAATTTAATTTTCACATGAAGTGTCTGAAAACAGACCTAGTCCAGAGTGTTGACCACCTTCCTCACCTCTCTGCCTGCGTGAAGTCATAAGCAAATATAAATTTCTGCCAAAAACAGAAGCATTTTATCATGTGTACTTCAGAGCCTGTGCCTGCATAATCACAAGCACCTTGGGTGGACAAAGGAAAAATTAAATGTGTGAATGGATTTCTAGAGACAAGGAGATTTTTCTTTCTTTCTCTACATGGATGCTGGAAAAGTAATATTTCTTAAAACCCCTTTTTTTCTGCAACACTGAAATTTTACTTGAGGAAAAAAGCACACAAAAATCTGACAACAAAGAAATGAATCAGTGAGTCTGCTTCAACACGTGTCTCCTCATTCCTTGTTTCCACTTTAAACACGGTCTTTTCTTGCAGAGAATTTTTTCAGGAGAGATTTATCTGCAAACACAGCCCAGGTACATGAATTATGTGATTAAAACTGCTGATAGGTTTTGCTTGTGACTTGTCTGCGATTCCGTGGAATGTAGGTATTTTACTGAATAAGGCTAATTGTTACGTTTAGGTGCCAGCTCTCTGTAATGCAATGCAAAGCTTTTCAATGGCAAACTGTAACTGAGCTGTCAGATGATAATAAAAACATTAAAGTACATTGCAAACTGGGTAGGAAAAGTCTTTCCTTTCTCACTTGACATGTTCTGAAATGCGGTTGTGGAAGTCATTCAGGCCTGAGCATTCATGCATGCACACTGAGCTCAAGATTCACAATTAATTCCCATTTCCACCTCCCCCACAGCCCAGGCTATCCGTTGTGTTTGTGCATAGTTCATAGCCTCAATATTTCTTGGTGTCCCCTAGTCACAGCCACGGCTGTGTGCCAGATTACTTGACTTACTCCTCAGCCCTGTCTGACATGGTGGGGATGGAGAAGGGGAAAGGAGCTTCGGTGGTGCGCTGGAGCTGGCAGCTCTGATATGTTGCTTAGCCCTGTGTTCAAAGGACCCCATCAGTCAAGAGTCTCCTGCTCTTCAAAAATGGCATCCAGCCCACAGGCCCTAATGAGGATGACAAATGCAGAATGAAGTTGATTGAAAGGCCTTAATGAGAGATCTGTGCCTCTCTCTGGTCAAATCTTGTTTCACAGCAACTCTAAATGACTTATTTTATCTTTATTTTTTGCAGCCCGATGCTGTCTCTAGTCAAATGAGGAAATATGCCTGAAGTGCCCTGTGTTTTCTGACCCACAACTGTGCTGTCCTACTCATGAGAAAGAAAGGAACTCAAGCATCTAATTTACACTCTGACTGCTCAGATCTTTGGGAACCCATAAACATATTGAAACACGTTAATACAATCCATACAATGTTAAAGACAACACACTATGGCAAACATTTTACATCCCTTTAGAGACATAAAGACCACATGTATTTTAAACCTTAGCATTTTTAATGAGTTTAAATTGACTTCAAATCATAACTTTCATCAGTAAAAGAAAAATCTTAATTTCCTATGATAGTAGAGTTTTTCTTAAGAAGCAAACCATGGAGCAGAGAAGTGTCTGATTTGCAAAGCCATAAAGAACTTTATTTCCACTCTGAGCTGAGGAAAGTGTTCAGGGTTATGCTATACAGGCTCAGAGTCAAATGCCCAAAGACAGAGCTGAAAATAATGTAGTTTTACCCACACCCTACGCTGTTGAATATGACCTTCAAACTATACACAGACTTATCTGTAAAAAATGCCCCCACCAACAAACCCCTAGCTCTGTGGAAGATTGAAAACGGCCTGATCATGGTAATTACAGACCACACAGCATGTCTTCGTTCCCTTTCAAAGGAGAGATTTATTAACAAAGTGATCATGTTTCAATAAAGACAGAAAGAAATCCATTTCATGTTTTATGTCCTTCTTGTTGTTTTATGGCCAAAGGTCCTGTGAGGCAGGAATTTTTCATCCAAAAAAATAAAGCTGATGTAAGATAATTTGTCCTTGAGACAGACATCCTCCTTCAGTCCTTTCTTAGAAACTTATCTGAGTTACTGAAGTGACAAACAATTTGGTTTGCCATAGGTCACACATACAAACTAGAAATCTCATCCACAGTTGTCTGAAGTTACTAGGATTTCTTCTCCACTGGGTGTTTGCTCAGGCCATGTTACAGAACACACTGAGTCTCCATGAGGGAAAGGTATTTCAGACCCTGGGAACTTGACTGGCCTTGCTGTTTCTCATTCTGAGAATCAAGGACACCGTCCTGCGACCAGGCAAGCGTCCGTCGCTCCCAAGCGTGTAGTGACAGTACAACTTAATGATTTATGAATTCAACTTGAGTGAGTCAGAGTAATTTCACTCAAGTCAATGAATGCACATGAGGAGATAGAAACTTTCTGCATTCCTCTTCATATGCTTTTATTAGTGCAATACAAGTGACTGAGATGGGATTCATTTAATATGATTTTGGCCATCTGCAGGTTAAAGCCTCTGTGGTGTTAACGAGTTCACAGAATAGGATACTTACGTGCCTGCAAGAGGTTAATGTGTCTAAGCTCCCCTTACAGGTACAGGACACCTAGTTGTTACCATCAGAGCAACCCAGAGAGTGATTCAGCTGAGTAGACACTACTTCAGGATGAATTTATGTGTTCCCAAGCTTCAGTGGCTGTATTGACGACATTGTCCTTGATTATGATAAGCGCTTAGCCTCCTGGCACACATGGACAATGATACACAGACACTGAAATATAGGTGTTTTGGCCCATGAGCTGGTCCCATTCCTAGTCTTAGCTGGTCTTCTCTAGTAAATAAAGATAGAGAAGATCCTCTTGGAGTTAACTCAATTTTTCTTAAAAACAGAGGGATTAAATGCAAAACAAAACAAAACAGAGGTACCTCTACTGATTATAAAGGAAACAAGCATGGCTTAGCCTTGACAACAGAATTTGGAAAAATTACGGTTAGGTGAACTGAATCCTAATGCCAAATATTTATGGAAGTTTTGAAAATTGGATGCTTGGGGGCAGGTAGAACTAAGAAAATGATGTCCTAACGACAAGAGCCCAGTAAATCCACAGGGCTGCTCTGCTATCAGCGCAGTTTTCACTGTCAGCTGTCAACTTGTCTGCTCGCATGAAGCCAAGTTTACCATGGCTCTGTTCCCTACTGTCAGCGAAGCCACAGGGCGACACAAAATGCTTTGGCACGGGTCAGGCTGGTATGCAGGACAGCTGCTGCATTGCCCCACCCCTGAGCCCAGCAAGACACTTCTAAGATTTTGTCTCTTTAGAAGAGCCCGGTCTCCATTGCTTCCCTCTTGTACCCTGCCAGCCGTCTTCTTCCACGCTGCTTTTAGCAGCAGCTGTGATTACTGTAGTGTGGTCGGCCAAGTACAGCACACACAAGCAGGGATCACCCAGGCAGGGCTGGCAGCTCTTGGCATCCAGAAGCCCAGTTTACTGGCACACGTTGTTTTATTACTGATTCATCAATCTACTTTCTCTTTCTCGAGTCTATAGTGCTTATCCGGACTCTATCACGTAAAACAGAAAACAAAAGTATTTCCATGTATTAAAACAGTGGAGCTTTCCTCTCTTCTTCTTCATTCTATAAAATAATATGTCTGATTCACAACGCTGCTATGCTGAGCTATTGCTGGCCCTTCAGGCTAAGTTTGGACAAAGCTACATGTTATCTACAAGCAATAAAGGCAAGAAATAACTTCTGGTTTATATTTGACTTCATCAGTAAATAATATATCAAAAATTTTATGGGAATATATAAACAACATGGTAATATTTCTCATAGGAAAGAATTGTCTAGGATTTCAAACCTACTGCTAGCAGTACAGAAATATCCAGCAGGTGAATGTTAGGAATGAGTGTTATGCTTGCTCTCAAAGACATTTTGAGCATTGGTAAAAAAAAAGTAAGCAACTTCAAGAGCAAGTACAAAAGCAAGTCCTGATATTCATCTGCTAGATATCCCTGTGCAGGCCAACACTGTTTAAAACCACAGTGCTTGAACGTGCTCCATCAGAGTCGTGAAGCTGCTGTTGTAGGAGAGAACAGGATTTTGGCTTGCTATATTTTACACATCTTGGAGAGGTTCCCAGTCTCTCTTATGATAATATAGATTTACTCGTTTCCTTTGGTAACTGATATCAAAGGTTATCCGATAACAAATAGGTAAGAAAAAACTTTCCTTTCCATAGCATGATGGGACATTACTTTTCATAGTTGCATGTGAGAAGGCTGATGTTACACCACTGACAATGAAAAATAAGGACTAAAGAATTCAGACATTCAAATGTCTTTTAAAATGACTTGAGGAATGGTTCATCTGTTTAAAAGCTAGTCTTTTCTCATTAAATGTACAAGTCTTTCTTTTTGTATTCTGAGTCATTCATAACTTTTTGCAAGTTATTCATAGTTCTTTTGTATGGATCTTATTAGAGACAGCTTTGTTGAATGTTAGTAATAGGACAACTTAAAATAGGAGGCCAAATTCATCCCATTCCTATTCTGTGAAGCCAGGTTTTACTTGGATACTTCTGCCTGTTCCATACTTTTACCTTCTTTCCTTCTCCTCCATAGCTGATAGTGGCAGTGGGGGCACAACTGTAGTCTGGGCTCCCTCAGAGAAGTCCTGTGAGACAAAGCTTGGGATAAGGGGCTCCTAATGCCTTGTCTGTGGAAATTATTTCACATGTGCTACTGAACTGTCCTCTTGGGGCACCAGTTCCTATACTAAAACACAGAATTACCTAAGTGTTGAAAACCTTGTGATCAGCAGGAGTGATGGCAGTTACCACATGTTACAATGGAACACAGAATGATGGAATTGTGGAATCACGGAATCATGGAATTGTTGGAGTTGGAAGTGACCTTCTAGAGATCATCTAGTCCAACTCCCCTGCCAAAGCAGGATTGCCTAGAGCACATTACTCTGGACGGCATCCAGGTAGGTCTTGAAAATCTCCAGAGAAGAGGACTCCACAACCTTCCTGGGCAGTCTGTTCCAATACTCTGTCACCCTCACCGGAAAAAAAGTTTTTCCTCATATTTGAGTGGAACTTCCTATGTTCCAGCTTATTCCCATTGCCCCTTGTCCTGTCACTGGGAACCACTGAGAAGAGTCTGGCTCTATCCTCCCTCAAACCACCCTTTAGATACTTATAAGCATTAGTAAGGTCTCCCCTCAGCCTTCTCCTCTCCAGGCTAAAGAGTCCCAGCTCTCTCAACCTTTCCTCAAAAGAGAGATCCTCCAATCCCTCAATCATCTTTGTTGCCCTATGCTGGACTCTCTCCCGTAGTTCCCTGTCTCTCTTGAACTGGGAAGCCCAGAACTGGATGCAGTATTCCAGCTGTGGCCTCACCAGTGCAGAGTGGAGGGGAAGAATGACCTCCCTGTCATTCTCCATGACCTGGAGCATGTCGTGCTCCAACACACTGTTATATATCATGGCATACAAAAGTACAAACAAATTGTGAAATGAACTGCTTTCAAAATGGTAGTTTGCAGGAATCCAGCTGAGTGGTAAACAGAGTTTGTCCTTTTCCTCAGAATAGGCTTAGTTCTATCCTTCTGCACTCTCTAACACTCTGGGTGGAGACCGGGTGGAGGACTGGTGTCCAGATTTACCAGTATTTCTTCCGCCCTTCCAGTGATTTGCCATTTCTGCTTCTTCCCAAGCAATAAGAATAAAAAATCCCATGAAACTCCTTTTGTGGTGTGCAGCCAGGCCACACTATGCAGGTGAACCCAGTGATCCTTCACCCTTCCTAGCTTGAATCTCTCCATCTCTCCCACTATTCCCAAGAGCAAAAGTATGATCCAACCCATCCTTCCCTAAGTACAGAAAAGCCTGTGAAATACTATTTGGTGTTGAATTCCAGTGGGATACACTTCAGATGTGAATGAATGCTGTGTGAAAAGTGTTTTTCAAGGACTTGCCAGGAACCAGCTTTTTATTGCCAAGTTTTCGTTTACGCTTTTCAGGGGCGATGTGCATAAACGCTACTACCCTTCACTAGGCAACTTGCAGCTGAGCTGGTAGGAGCGGGAACATTTCAGTGAGAGCTTGTATTTTTCTTCAGCTCTTTTAAACAGGATGACGGGCTGCAGCAGAGGGAAAAGCAGCTTCCTATTGATGATGGTCACGATAAGCCATTATGGCTGATGAGCTCAGTGTGGAGCTGGAGCGAAAGGACCTGGCTGCTCATCAGACTGAAGGTGCAAGGCATTAAAGGGGATTAAACCAGCACAGCCTCTGCCAGCCTAATCCACTTGGCACCAATGAGCTGTAGGGAAGCCTGGATGCTTTGTGCTTATGGCATTTATAAGGAGGCTTAAAAGAAAAGAAGTAGTCAGTTTAGTTGCCATGGAGGCTTTCGGTGGTAATTGACTTTTGTGATCCTTCCTTTCCCCCCCTTCTTGTTTTTGTAATAGTTGATTAGAAACTGTGCTCCACTCCACTTTCATGCCCACAAAACATAGGAAACCTTTATTTCACAGTGGAAAATCAGAGCTTTAGTGCAGTACAAGGTTTTGTGAACGTGCCGTGTATGTCAGAGCAGTGCTGCAGCACTACCTTTGCTCTGATTCTGCTAGGGCAGGTCCAGCTTCATTAGGCAATGGAAACACTCCATGAAATTATTTGAGACTGAGATTGGATCCCCACACCCTTTTCCAGTATCCAGAATGCAGTATACTATAATCTCAGGAAGGCAGCTTTCAGTGGTGGTAAGGAGGAGGGAAAGAAAATTGTCTTCTACAGTGAATTTGTTACTGATGGAAGTAATTTCTGTTCTGAATGTGGCTGATCCGCTTCAGATGGCTCCTGATCCCAGTCACGTGCTGGTGACAGTAATGAAAGGCTGCTTGTGTCTAAAAGGAAAAAGAAAACATTATTCTGTATAATCTATGGAGGTCAGAGGAGGAGACTAACTTTAGGTGTTCTTGCTTACAGAGGGAAGAACTATCCCTGTCTGTTCACTGAAGCAAGTGCAGAGAGTTTATGTTGCAGTTACTGGTAAAGATACACCCAGCAGTGCCTTCAGGAAGAAATGTAAAACCAGATATTTTTTCATTGGCAGTCAACAGGGATGGGCCTGGAGTAGTGCAGTGTTCACTAAGTGGTAATTTTTAAGGATTAATGGTACTGAAGATCTTTCCTCTTTTCACTTTTATTTCGGACCTTTTCTGTCTGAACAGTTTTCTGACTAAGTTTTCAAAGGGTGTAACGCAAAGCCAGTACATTACTTCTTTGGAACAAGAAACCCATTAAAATAAAGCACTGGATATATTATTTGGAAGCTGAAGGGAAAAGAGAAAGACAACATAAAAACCCCACTAAACAAGCAAAAACCCAGAGGCGGTTTTTTTAGAGGCAAAGCCATTTGAAAGGCTTTCATTTTTCTTTGCTTTTGGAGTAACCACTGTGGATGTGAAGATAAGAGATCATTAGACCTACATCAGCATGTGGCATAAGGGCTGCTCTTCTGTAGCACATCAAGCATGCAATAACCCAGCTGAAATTCCCACAGAGGTTAAACAATAGCCTCCTGTTTGTAGCTGCCTCCGGTTCATTTAGTAGAAAATGTATAACCCAAGTTTTATCAGATTCAGCTATAAAGACGAGGTGCTCAATATTTCCTGTGCTAAGTGGAGTTCTTTGATCCATTATCCTGCTAATTACCAACGGGGTTGACCTCTTCCTGGATTTAACTGCTCTTGCCCATTTTTTTCTGGCTCCCTGTATTTGCTTAATTAGACACAGCCATGAATGCTCCCACAGTTCAAGCCATCTTGAAGCCCTTTGGCTTGTTTGTGTGGATCCTGCACCCTCCGAGTAGAGAGTCAGACTCACTCAAGGACTAGATTCAAAGGCAAGTCAAGGGGAGACTTTAAGTCAAACGGCCAGACCCTGGCACAGTAAACAAAACCTAGCATGAGTCCACGGAGAGTAACTGGAGCCAGGCCAATTTGTACAAGCAGAGAGAATTTGCCCCAAAAGTTTACCTTCTAATCTTCAATTCATAGTAGCATTGTTTACACAATGGACATAAGGAAGACTGAATCCGGTCCTGTGCAAGCACTGTGTACACAACACGCTAAGGACAAACTTGTTTCACTGTCTTTGAAAATTTTTCCATGTCTTTACATGATACATGTGTGGAACTTTGTAAGAGAGCTTATTTTCCAGAATATTTATTACTGCTTTTTAATCATCTGTAGAATTGTACACAGCTAATCTGGAAGGAACACTGAAAGGCGGTATAGTCCCAGCCTCAGCCGCAGGGCATGTGCCTGTGTCATTTCTGACATATATTTATCTACACTTCTTTTAAAACCATGATAGAGACCTCTTTCTCCTTTAGCAATCTATTTTTGTGCTTCCTTGTGCTAACAGTTAGATTTTTTCCCCCTTATGCCTGCCTCTCCACAGCTGCAATATAGGCCCATTAACTGTTATCTTCCCATTGGATAGGGAGAATGGGGAGAATGATTTATTCTTTTTTTTTTTTTTTCGTGATATCCTGTTATATGTTTGAAAAAATATTATCATGGCTTCTTATATTCTTCTTTTCCTAGACTAAACAAACTTCTCTAAGTCATCTTTGTTTCTATCGATCTACCCTGGTAGTGTGGAGGATGAATTTGTAGGATCTCAGTGGAGCAGAGCTTGGGCTGGACCGAATCATTTAAGTTAATGTGAAGGCCCTGTCATCTATGGGAAGCAGAAAGAGCTGCTCCTCTGCACAACTGCTGAATGTCTGCTAAAACCTATAGCCTGTCTGCACAGGCATCTGCCTGGCCAGCTGATTTTGCTGACAGTTCATGGAGAAGCCACACTGCTTTCTCCTCCTAATTTCATTCATGCTCTGGGCATCCTGAGGGGTGAAGGAAGGCAGAATCTTGTGTAGAAGCACTACATCAGTTTGCACACTTTTAAACAAGATGCATTAACAGGGAGAACTATACAGGCAGCGACCCTTTTAATGCTCACCCACACACAAGGATCAGAAAGAGACAGAATCAGGCTCTTTCTTCCAACCCAGTGATCAGGAATTGGATGGTCCATGCCACAATTCACCTTAAAGATGGACCGTGATAAATCCTTCTCCAACTACATTCTGGAAAAGATCTCAGATAAACCTGTTATGGCTAAATCTAAATTTAACAGGTTGGGGAGGGAAGCAGAAGGCAGGGAATGGAAGGGGAGGGCAGAAAAACCAGAAAATTTTATGAAATTCTATTTTCTGCGTAGTTATGTCCTTGATCTGTTTAAACACACTTAGGATGAGTATTTTCTTTTGAGAGTGAGGCACAGACTACATGTTATAGAACATGTGTTTTTCCTTTCATTGAAGATAACATTATTTTTCATTATCAGGCTTTCTCAGTGCTTGCAAAATTAGGTGTGAGTGTTCAGTCCACCTATTCAATCTAGTTTTGTGTGTGAACTTATGCTAGAGAAAAACTTTTCTCAAAGCTTGGTATATATCAAAGGCATTGTTTGAGATAGCCGCATTTCTGAGGGTTAAAAATGGAGTGTCTTAACATCTTCAAAGTACTCCTTAGGTTTATTCTGTCTCACCAATATCTCAAACTGGAAGCACAGAAAGTTCATAGTTGGCCTTGGTCAGGATTTGGATTTTTCTTTGTCTGACTACAGTCCAGAGATTATTTCAAATGTGCTATTCAGTTTATTCATATTTTAAGGGAATGTGGTTTCTCACATCCTGTGGTAGATATTTCTTTAGAAAACTACACCTCCTCTTGTGAGTTTTCCAAAGCCTGTAAAAAATTCCTGGAAATCAAAAAGCATGTCTATGGTTTTACTGCATGACTGCCAAATGCTCTGAAAGACATGTTAAGATGTGGGATTCAGGGGCTGACTCACTTCCAGAAGCAACTTCTACATGCACATCTCTTTTCATCCATAGGTCTCAGTGCTTGTAAATACATATATACAATGTAGTTGTCCTTGTTCATTTTTTTCTTAATTTCCACTTCAGAAATAAGGTATGCGGCATCATCCCTGTGTCACCAACTGAGAGTCAAATGCTAGGCAAATTCCAAAGCTACACAGTGCAAATGTAGGTACGGTCTCCATGTTCTCCGGTCTCCAGAAACCTTCCTGTCCTGGGGAATTTTGAATCTCAGGCATTGACAACCTTCAGAAGATTTCAGAGAGTATACCATATGCTTATCATCAAACCCTTAATTAAAGTGTGCTATGGCTCATGGAACAGCTACAGATGTCTTACTGTGGCTTTGTGGGTCACAGGCACCCCATGAAATCATTGAGCCAGATGGTGTTTTCCTCTGCTAGTCATGAGTTGATGAAAACTAGTGGCCTTTGCTGCTTCTTCTGGAAAAAAAAAAAAAAAAAGAAAGCTATTTTGCACTTTCAAAGCACAGTTCACCAGAGTGTGTCATTAATGCTTCAGCCAGCTTAAGGTAGAGGTGAAATTCTTACTTTTTCATGAATAAGGAAACTAATACGGAGAGTTGAGAGAGATGGTAACTGGATCCAGGCTACTCAGAGAAATAATGGTACTGCCAAACTGAAATTAGGGTTTCTGGTACCATATCTCACTGAGCCAAAAGTAATGTTAGCATACTGGCAAATTTCTGAATATTTTTGTTTCCTAGTTGGTAGGAATTTCTTTTGAAAATGATAAATCGTACTTTAATGCTACAGTATTTCATAGAGAATGTTAACAATAAAGACAGACCTTAGGGCCATGTCTTATCAGGCCCAACATTCCTGGCTGTCCAGTTGTGCCCCTTCTATTTAGCTTTTCATTTATTCTGAGTTGTAATTCTCAAAATAGCATGTGACAAAAAACACTCATCGGGTTCTCTATTTAGCTGAAAGCATTTGGGCAGCTGCCTCACTTTTTTTTCCCAGATAGATAGCATCTTTACTCTTCTGTAGAGTTCAGTAGGGCTGTAATGCGAAAACATATCCATGGTATGAGTTGGCACTCAGATGAAGAATTTAAATATAAGCCTATCTATTCTTGCCCTAAGCAAGCAAATGCCTTGAAACTATGTTCAGATGCTTCAAAATACTGTACTTACATAGAAAATTTCATTGCTTTACTAAAGGTATATAACTAAAAGGTGATTAGGTGTGATTGCAGGTCTCCACTGGCAAAGGAGTGAGATGGGCAGCTGTCATCATGCTGTTCCGACAGCAGAGGCCACATAAAGTACCCAAGATTCAGAATGCAACTTTTTTTTTTTTCATTCAGAAGATATAGTGAGAGTTTCTAATAGTGGAAAAACTATTACAAACATCCTTTTAAAAATAAAAATAGATTAAAGTAAAAAAATAGAAATAAAAAAATAAAATAAAATAAAATAAAAATAATAATAATAAAAAAATGGGTTCTCTTTTCCTCCTTGCCAAGGAATCTAGGTGATGAAAATGAACAACTGGAGTAGCTGAGTTTTGAAAAAAAAATTAATCTTGTTAGTAGTACTAGAATATAGCAAGCTCTTCTGTTGATTAGAATGTTACATTCAGTGCCCAAGATCTGCTTAGGAAAAGATTCGGTGATAAAATGTGTGAACAGAGGTAGCACATCATGGACCTTTTCCGAGGCAAAGTTAACTCAGGACCAAGTTACCCCAAATATTTACACGCTACAGTTCTAACAAATGCACAGATCTATAGCCCCATCAGGTGCATCCAAGTCAGACAAAAGAATAATGCAATGCAAATGCATTTTTTTTTGGTTTTTATTTTGGGTTTTCTTTTAGCATCTCTCTCTCATGACACTGTGAGGGATTTGAAGCTGAAAGGAAATGTTTGAAGGTCCTTATGCTGCTAATATTAAACCATCCTTGGAATTTTCAAACTGTAGAGATGACAGTCTCCTAATTGCAAAGTCCTAGACCTGAGAAGGGCAAATGCTGAGTGAGAGCTCTTCAGAACAGATAAGGAGGCCCTGAGCTAACAGTCAGCCAGCAAAAATGAACATTGCTTGGTTAATTTCAGCTATGAAAACAATAAAGCCACAATGATTAATACCACTCACAAAGTTAAGAAACATCATGAACTGAGTGAATGAGGTGTAGGAAAGGGAAAAAAAAAAAAAACTGGGAAAAAAAATTTATTTTCTATTCTAAAAACAAGAATTGGAAAAGCAAGAAAAAGACAACCTTATTCTTTAAAAAAAACCAAAACAACAAAACCAAACCACAACAACAGCTAACCCCAGGAATAAAATGGTATAGTTAAGAAAGAGAAATGGAAATATAAAAATGGAGGAAAATAAAGAAAGTTGATCTGCATGAATGTAAATTAAAATCTAGTCTTTATGGGAACATGCCAAGAGAAGCAAAACCAGCTGAGTATAAAGAGTTTGTCAGTGTACTCATGAACAATAAGAAAGCTTTGAATTATTACTAGACTAAAAGAAACTCTATTAGGTTTCTTGCAATGGAAAGGGTGAAATTATCAGTAAGAGACAAGCAGCAGTTGTGCTCAGAAAATATATGTTTATGTCATCTAAATAAAGCAATCCTGGACAGGCTCTAGAGCTTTCCTTGGCACTGAGAGGAGAGAGTATTAAAACTGATAGATTCTACCTCATCTAGCTAGTAGGAATTGCATTAGCTTATGAATTTTAATATTTTGAAAGTGATACTTCGGCCATATGAATTTTTCTACATGATAAATCAGCTTATCTACATTTGTATGATCAAAGTATTTAAGGACATCACTTTTATTCCTAATTAAAATAGAAGTCTACAACTGAAACAAAAATAGTTCAAACTAAATACAGGCTGAAAACATGGTAGAGTTTTTTTTAAATTTCTTTACTGAAATTAGAAATTCCCATTTCACTCCAAGATTTGCATGAAACAATGTTGCTTTTTTAGAATTGTGCAGTCAAGTGGAAAGACCTTTCCAGCTCTGATGGCTAACAATTGAGCATTTAAGAGATTGGAAATAAAGGTAAAAATGTAATGCTATGTTACATTATAAACTGAAGGAAAATCTCTGTTCTCTGAATTCTTTTTGCAGGACTGCAGAACTACTTTATTCATCCTATTATTGGCATTGCACTTTCAGTTCATACTTGTCTTAAGTGTGGCAAGAAAGACTAGACACTTGGGTATGAGGCCAAATAGACTCAGGAGCACACATGGAGCATCAAACTATGAAGTAGTTGCATCTAATCTTCGTCCCTTTAAGAATTTGTAGCCATAGGACCAGCTAATAACTCTAAATGTCACCTTAAAATGAGAAGAGCTGTAATTGCATATGATCTCACAATGTCACTCTAGGCAGATCTCAAAATGAAATTGCTAGTTTTTATATTTATTTTCTTACTTTAGTAAAGGATTTTATCTTCCAGAATGAGGCAGCACCCTTTCTAAAAAGTGGCAAAACTACAGCTAAGTTTTACCTGACAAGCTTTAGGTTCACTAGTTTTACCTGTTATGTTTGGAATGTTAGCTTATTTGCTGAGAATTAGTAGGACCAATAGCTAGACTGCACTGCTCAGAAAAGAATTTGCCCAAGGCATTGCTCTGGCCTGGGAAACGTGGCTGTTCAGAGGACACTGGCTGCAGTACCAATGGTATGTCTGCACTTTTGGCTGAGCACCTGGCATACTGGAAACAGAGTTGTCGCTACAGTGTGGAGCTCAGATGACTGAATCCATCCTTCGTTTCCATCTCCCTCTAACCAGCACTGCTCATGCAAAGCTGCATCTTTGGCATCAGTTTCGGGGGGTTATCGCTGGGTGCAGGCTGAGTGGTTCAGATGTGTCATGTACCCACCACTTAGGGCTAACCCCCTTTACAACAGATTATCTTGGGGTACGCTACACCACCAGTTTCCTCTATGGTCCTAAGACATCCACACTCAAATGAACAAGGTCACTGTTACTTTTCCTGTTGAAAATTTCTGCAATAATGGTGCTATACTGTCTGCAGTGTGGCTGAAGGGCATGCAAAGGTGTCCACTGGAAGGGTTCCTGGTGCTGAACTGCCTCCAAAACCAGACCCAAACTGCTCCTTGGAGATATCTACTCTGAGTGTAGAACATGGAGCCAGAGAGCCATGTAGAAGACAAGGCACGACAGTGTGCAAGTTCGGGCATCCTTTAATTATCTATAGAAGCATAAACTTAAACCAGTTAGTTTCAAACCACCTTCAGTCTTTTATACCATCTTGACTGATGTGATTGCTTCCTTTCTTTCAGCATTAGGTACTGGTTTAGATCCAGTCACATTTGGCTGGCTGGGCAATGGCTAGCAGGAGCCCTCTCCACATGATGTGGAGCAATGTTGGAGTTCACCAATATCCTTGCCAAATATTTCCACTAAGATTACAAGGACTTACTGACCATTCTGGATGAACTTCTTCCTTTTTCCTAATGATGTCTTCTACGTCTTCCACATCAGCGTGAAAGAGGGGTAGTACTGTAGGACAAGGTAGACTATCCTATTCCTGATATGTCCATCAGGAGATAGAGGTCTGGTCTTTAGAGCTGACACATTTTTTTATCTTTCTCTGATCATATAAAATGCCTTTTATAATGTTTTGCCAGGCAGTAATCTCATTTTATCTTTCAAATGTCTTTTGAAAGATTGTGCTTGAATTTCTTTGATTTCTGCCATCACCCTGTGGGCCTGAGAACAGGCTCTGTGTGTGTGGTACATGCAGCAAGGCAGCTGAGAAAATGTTTGCTAATCATATCATGTTATGAACTTCTGAAGAGTTCTAAAGTATTCAAGGGCTGCGTTAAGGTTGGGCAGCAATAGTATCTGCCCCTCCGGTCTAAAGAAAGCAATTATAAAGATCAAAATAAGAGCTCCAAGTTTCAGAACATTGCATTTTACATTTGCCTATCTCTAAATCTTGGGAATATAATCTTTTGTTCCCACTTAAGGGTCTTCTGTTCTTATGTACCCTTTTACTGGAAGAGGTCCCCTCCCACCACTTAGTTCATTTTCTTTCACTTGCACTTCTATTGCATGATATTCCTCACCATTTGGTGTAGTGCGCATGTTCCTTTTAACTCCAGAGTCATGTTAAAATTAAACAAACAGCAATGGATATTATTTATAAAGCTGAATCCCTGTAGATAGCAAAAATATCCTCTGAAATGTTTACAGAAAAATTCAGACATTTGTATACTTAGGATAGTAGATTTGAGAGTATGGTTGCAAACAAAGAAAAACTGAACAAAGGAAGAAGTCTTAAGCAGGGACTTGACAGACAATATGCTAGGGATGAAAGCTGTAAAGACTGCAGCAGGAACCAAAATACCTGTAAAACATTTATAGGACATGCACAGCTGGTGACTTTAAAAATGCCACTACATGCAATTAGGTGATAGAATAGGATACATAAAGGAAAGAACAGGGACATATCTCACATAATGCCGAACATCTAGCAGTTTTATGTGAAATCTAGGCAGGTTGTCTAGATTCACCTTGTCCTAGAACGAGTGCTAAAGGAGGAAAAATGAATTACCCCCTGTTAGTGTCTCTTTCCATTGAGGGAGGCAAAGAGTTTAATATTGTCTAGGTGCTAATTTCCAGACGGCTAGAAATGGAGCAGATGTATCCTTGCCTTCTGTCTTTAGATGCACTTAAGCATGGTGGGAAGCTTCCATCTTTCTCCTTGATCAATAATGTATACGTTTGCATAGCCGTGAAGCCTTGATTCAGCAATGTCTTCTGAGAAAAAGAAATTCCTGGGATACCACTGCTTGTGTAGGACAAAGTTTTAAAGACAGCATGCATGGGATCCATTTAATTGATTATGGGTGTCTGTATCTGATATATTTAAGTTCCTAATGCAGCTGGAGGAGATGTAACCATTGAAGTGAGGTTCATCTACACAAATGTAGTTTTCTGCTTTAAGAGGAGATGAATTTCACCCTCAACTTCATTAATAGGCTTCATTTCCTCTGACCATCAAAGGAACGTGCACAAATGTCTCTGGAGACATTCAAAACCTGCCTGGACATGTTCCTGTCCAACCTGCTCTAGGTGGACCTGCTGTGGCAGGGGGGTTGGACTAGATGATCTCCAGAGGTCCCTTCCAACCCCATGTGATTCTGTGATTCTGTTAACTGGTTTGGATGCAGCTATTTGTGCTGCAGAAATCCACATTTGAACAGGACAGATCAAACCCTTAATTTGCTAATCCATTTAATTTTGTTACTTATAAGAACATCCACACTGAAGAGAAACATTTGCTTTACCATAAAAACAGTTAATTTCTGAGAATCTTTTAACTGTTTCCATATTTCCAGGTAATTTAACAATTTGTTGATGTGAACAGGGAAAAAACTTCTGGGAACAGATAATATCATTTGGGGATTAAAATAAGGAAGTTCACAAAAGTAGCCAGTAAAAATAATTTCTAGTTTTATTGAAAGATAAAGATCCAGTCCCTCAAAGTGTTAATTTCCACTTCTGAGAGGCTCAGTACATCCTACTATCTCTTCAGTGAGGATTTAACTTAAATGCTTGTAGTCTAGACTAAAAGCATCAAACTACCCAAAGGCCAGTTATATCAAACTACAAAGTCAAATTTGCTTCACTGACTTGGAAACTATGGATAGGAGTAACATCCTTCTGCCCAGGAAATTGGGCCTCCCAATTTATGAGTTTGTTAAATATTTAGTCGTGAATTAACAACACGTAATGCCACACTAAAACATTCCATTTGAGATCAGAGACCAGAAAGTTTATTTGAGCCTGAAGTCCTGCTTGACAAGATTTGCAGCATACATTTACAAAGGCAGTTGGTATATCCACAAAGATACAAAAAGGTTCCCCCTCACACACAGATATACATCCCATCCATCTTATGATGTATTTTAACTCTGCTCTTTTCAGAAATATATAACCTGATGCCAAAACACTCTTAACATGATCTACTAGAAAACTAAACATAAATAAAGTAAAAAAGAAGAGATTTTGTTTTCCCCAACCCCCAGAAAGTGACTTTGGGGAGTTTGACTTGTATATTTTAAGTATTGAAACACATCTATCAAAGCACAGAGCAGTAGCCTTTTGGAGTTCTTGGATTCGTCCAAGGACAATTCTGAGGAAAATGGAAGGAAAGAAGAAAAAGAACTGAAACAGAGAGATCATTTGGGCTGTAAACACTGTATGTATTTCCTCTTGTTAATTTGGATGAATCTGTGATTGGTCTGTATGCAAAGATGTTCTGTGGGAGTATGGGCAGCCATCCATATGGACCACATGGAGGCTGGCTGCAGCTGTTTTCCCACTGGTTAGGTGAACAAGAAAGCTACCTGCCTTTCAGTACATGGGCAGATGGCAAGATCAGCAGAGCCTCCTTCTCCTCTCCTGCTAAAGCACCCATCTTGACATTTACTTACATGTGAATGTTTGACTTTGCAGATTTATTCATCTATTAATCTAGCAGGAGAAGGAGTAAAGGGAGGAGAGAGGGAATGTTAATGGAAAATCTTGGGTTTTTTAAAAAGGAAACTGACCCCCTTCAAGAAATCCATTATGTAGCAGGATAGTGACCCGTCCAGTTCATCATCAGAGTTTAGCTCTTTATATCCTTTTAATAGTAGCATATTTGTCAACTTCTGCATAAATCAAGATGAAGGAGGAGAGACACATTTTGCCATCAGTGTTTAAAGCTGACAATAGAGGAGGCTCAGGAATCCTGAACGTGTTCCAGGCTCCATTTGCCAGAGACCCTCCTGACCACATCCACATTTTGCTCCATTTCCTCTCTCGTCCAGACAGGATGGAAATGTCTGCTTTTTCCACACTATGGTTTTATTCTATCACCTGCAGGCGATAACTTGCTCTTCTCTCAGTCCTCACTGCTTTCTATTTTAGTCACTTTGTGGCTTTTTTTCAGCTAAGAGCAAAAAAGAGACAGCCATGTCATGGTTCTGGTGCCACAAGGGCTCTTAGCAGCCAAGGAATGATTGAATGATTTGTAGAGCAAGCCTGGCTCAGTTCATGGTCTTTAAGAAGACAAACTCCCCCACCTCTTGAATCCTGTCTCATAGAACAGTGCAAGTTCAACGCTTCTTTAGGCAATTCTTCAGAAAAGTTATCTGTCGCCTTCTGCCAGGGGCCTGAGGGCACCAACAGGTCTCACTTGCCCTGTCCAGCCTCACGTGGGACCTCCATTCATCCACCCTTTTCCCACTGCCCCAGGAGTTCCACAGGCGTGCCTGTCTCTGGTCTTGTCTCATGAAGCAAGCTTGCACCTATGCTATTTGCAGCTTGTCTCCTGGATCAGACCATCATATGTATGTTGTAGCTTGTTTCAGTCCCCAATTCCTGTTGCTTCAGACTGGGCTCCCTAGATAGGATCTGCCCCCGGTTCATCACTTGCTTCATACTTGCAGGTAGAACAACCTGCAAAAATTAGAAGCATAGAACTATTGAGGCTGGAAAAGACCCTTAAGATCATCGAGTCCAACCATAAACCTAACCCTGCCAAGTCCACCACTAAACCATGTCCATAAGCACCACGTCTACCCGTCTTTTAAATACCTCCAGGGATGATGCCTCAACCACTTCCCTGGGCAGCCTGTTCCAATGTTTGACAACCCTTTCAGGGAAGAAATTTTTCCTAATATCCAATTTAAACCTCCCCTCGTGTAACTCGAGGCCATTTCCTCTTGTCCTATTATTTGGGAGAAGAGCTACCTGGGAGGAGAGACTGACCCCCACCTCTCTACTACCTCCTTTCTGATGGTTGTAGAGAGGGATAAAGTCTCCCCTCAGCCTCCTTTTCTCCAGACTAAACAATTCCAGTTCCCTCAAATGGTCCTCATAAGACTTGTTCTCTAAATCCTTCAGCAGCTTTGTTGTTCTTTGTACACGTTCCAGCACCTCAGTGTCTTTCTTGTAGTGAGGGGCCCAAAACTGAACACAATACTTGAGGTGGGGCCTCACCAGTGCCAAGTACAGGGAACTATCACTTCCCTAGTCCTTCTGGTCACACTTTTTCTCATACAAGACAGGATGCTGTTGGCCTTCTTGGCCACCTGGGCACACTGCTGGCTCATGTTCAGCCAACAGTTGACCAACAACCCCCAGGTTGTTGTCACCCAAGTGCAGGACCTTGGACTTGGACTTGTTGAACCTCATACCATTGATCCAGCCTGTCCAGGTCCCCCTGTAGAGCCACCCTACCCTCAAGCAGATCAACACTCCCGCCTGACTTGGTATTGTCTGCAGATTTACTGAGGGTGCACTCAATCTCCTCATCCAGGTCATCGATTAAGATATTAAAGAGAACAGGCCCCAGTACTGAGCCCTGGGGAACACCGCTTGTGACCAGCCACCAACTGCACTTAATTCCATTCACCACAAGTCTTTGGGCCCTACCATCCAGCCATTTTTTTACCCAGAGAACAGTACAGATTGTACAGATGTCGTGGTGGTATCATAGCAGGTAGAACATTGGTAGTGACAGATGGTGACATTGTCAGCCCAGGATTGATATAAAAAGGGCTGTACCAGCTCAGGCTGGCAGATGAGCAGCCATGTGAGCTAGGGCAAGGAGGGGAGGGCACAGGGGCAGGGGCTGCCCGTGGTGATGGAGGGTGGCTGCTTTGTACTGCAGTTGGATGTCCAGACAGAGAAGTGACCAGACCATGGCACGCTCCTGTCCTCTCCCTCCTCTGCCACTTAGCTGGAGAGTTGCCAACAATCTACAGGACAGATAATATAGGGCCAAGCCCTACCCTGTGATAATCTTACAGGGAACTGGAATCTCCCCAAAGCCATGAAGAAAGGGAGCTCTGAGCCCATTTTTCACTGAGTATCCTGGGTCTGAGCTCCTGGCACTAGTCCTAGTGATGTAGTGGCCGTGCCACAGTGGACATAATGCTGCTGGTGGCCAGCATGGTTGGACCAGAATGGATGTTTCGCAGCCATCAGGGAAGCATGGAAGAGATAGCTTTGCTGTGAAGCTGTGAGAGCCCCAGCCAGGGATGTGGGAGCTGCCGATGGCAACAGGGGTTGGCTGCTTCAGTTGGTGGTTCTTCTGACTTTGACAGCTGCAGCCCCAGACAGGGGCATGAGCAGGTCACGGCACACTTCTGTCCCCTTCCTCCTCCGCCACTCAGCCAAGGAGTGTTGCAACTTTCTACAAGGATATTGACCTAAGGATAAAGAAACACCTTATCCTGTATCTCTACACCTTATCTTGTATCCTGTGATAGATAGTGTCATGGTCCTATAGGCAGCTGAAAGGTGCCCACATCTGTGGACAAAAGGAGCTATGCAGCACCCATCTACTTTTTGAGAACCTTATCGTAGAATGAAAAAAAGTTTATAAATAAAAAAAATCTGATTCTTGCATCCATTGGCAGGTTGTTCTTGTTTGTGCTGTCTTTTGGGGGGAACCTTTTGAGACTTTTCCTTACTGTACTTGATTTTTTATTATATTTAATTTATATATCTTTATATGTGTGTGTGTGTAAATGCAGCACATACACATATTTAAATATATACACCTAAACCGTATCTATGTGTAAATCAGAGAGCTGCACAGACACAGCCAGGTAGGCAGAAGGCCCTAGGGCTGGGCCCTGCAGGGTTCCCGGAGAACCAGCTGCACAGGCCAACAGACAAGCCACATATCCTGTATTGGCCCAACTGTTATTTTCCCTGTTAGCAGCAGGATTTCTATCTCACAGCACTGGTGAAATAGGAGAATGGTGCCGATATGGTTGAGAAGAAACGTGATATCTGAGGGGTGATATGGCACACACCACTGCACAGGACAGAGGTCTTTGATTTAGCACTCTGGTTTCTATTGATACTTTTGAATTTGAGGGATTAAACACAGGCACCTAAACTAAGAGAATGAACTCAATTTGGTCTCTCCAGAAGCAAGTAAGAGTGGTAGACATTCCCAAAGAACAAAGTTAAGGTCTGAATTGCTTTCTGTGAACGATTGTTACTCTTCACCTCAAAAGACACTGACTCCTTAAATAGGCATGGAGAGAAATCATTGCAATGCTGAAGACAGGCACCTGTCTTAGCTTACCTGTAGAAACTTGTCTGAAAATCGTTTGGATTCATTTTTATCAAACTTTAGCATTCTAAAAACTTGGATTTCCCATCTAAGCTAGGTTCCTGCACAGATAATAGAGAAGGACAGATACTTTCGATAAGCAGTTAATCCTATCCTAAGTATTGAAAACAGGTGGAATGAATTGCCCTCTGGAGGTATCAATCCTCTTTCATTAAGCAGAATGAGTTCAGGATTATTACATTCTTAAATTAATCACCTCAAGTAAATGGCTAAATTTCAGTGGAATTAATCCTGACCAGAGCATGCTGGTGTATAGCACAGAGTACTGTGGACATGCTAGCTCAGATCCACAAGCACCATTGGTGTTTTACTGTGGCAAGGCAGAATAAAGCTCACTATCTAGCTGAGAGAATTAACTCTGCTTAATAACAGACAGGACAGTGACCACGAGGACACTACCTTTCTGGGCCAGCGCTACAGGTTGCTTTGTTGCAATGGCACAAATAACTCTTTATTGCTTGCTGCTGCATGCTTCAGGTATCTAATGTGAATTATGATACCTTCCCCATTCCTTTGTGGTGCCAGAAATGGGATAGACCGAACTGATGCTGTTCTTGACAGTACATGCCATGTGTGGGCAACAGTGCCTCACATCAGAAAGCATCTGCCAGTTCCCTGCCTTCTCAGTGTGCCCAGGATAAAGGAAAGAAGCTCTGTATGGAGCAGCTCCTCTAGATAGCATGTGATGAGGTGAATCTCTACCTTCCTCTGTGGCGCTTGTCCACTACAGATGAAATCTCTCTCTTGTTAAGTGAAATGCACGTAAACTGCATTACTCCAGAGTTAAGGCTTCTGAATTTTAAAATACAATTAGCATACAAATAAGTTACAAAAATGCTAACTAAAATGAAAAGACTTGGCAAACTACGAACGTTGAATATATTTTTCTAAAATAACAAGCTTCTCAAGTGCTGAATCTACATTTCCTGAGAATAATAAATGGAGCATTTCAGAGATGATAAAAAGGCTTGCAATGCCTTTTTTAATACCTAATACCTAGATGACCTGTCTGTTCCCTCTCCAAATGGAATGAAAAACTCTGAAAGCCTATCTCAGTTCAGTGTTGTCGTTGTCACTGGATATTTCTGTCTGTGCAGAAGAAAAAGTCAACATATTTATGGCTGGCTGCAGGCCAACATGTGTGTGCAGGCGAGAAAGACCAGAGCTTCATTCTACTGTAAAGGCACTGCTAAGGTTATCAGCCCCTCCACTTGTTCTTGTACCCATAAATAGACCATAACTTTTAGTTACTGTGAAATCCCAACTATTAAAGAATTTCTGGAGAGGATAGTTGGGAGTAATAGCATGGGCAGGAACGGCCAAGCCATTTCGCCAAATTGGTCTAAAGCACCAAAACCCTAATGCTCATTCTGTCAAATTACATATAAAAGTAAAGCTCCGTTATCTTTGCTTGGCCTGCAAATGTAAAAGAAAGTGCAAGCCCTTAGCTTTAGTGACTAAGTATAATAGGTGCAGTCACCCTTGTATTTAAAAATATAAGAAAAAAACCAAAAAGCCTCCACCCAAAACAGGCAAAATGACTTACTTTTCACTGTAAGTGCTATTTTTGAGCCCTCTACTGGCAAGAGTCTTTCTAAAATAGTAATTTTTAACTTAACACAAAAAAGTGCGGTAGAAACAATCCAACTATATAAATGGTCACTTAAGATTCAAATTGTAATCTCGTACCACCTACACTGCAACTCTTTTCCAGGAAAAGAGCTACTTTCTATTAGTTTCCTTCGCCATTTTTACATTCTATGATTCCTAGCCACTGTTGGTTTTTTTTTTTTCTGCCTCTCTCCCCTTCCCCCCCACCCCCAGTTTAAAGAACTTTCAACATTTCCTACACAAGACTAAGGGAAACATGAGCTATTAACATTTGGGGTGCCCAGCCCTGACTTCGACCCTACCCATCAACCTGCCCTCCTGTTTATCCCTCCACCTCCTCCCGTCTGCTCATGCAGACCTCAAGCCCTTGTTCCTTGAGAGCAACAGCAGAAGGTAGGATGTGCCTGTTCCTGCTGGGCAGCTGCTCTTCACCTCATGCTTGTCTTGATGCAGCTCCGAAGAAATTGGTTTCTTCAGGCAGTGCTCAGATCTATGTTTTACAGTCCTTGTTTGACAGCCTTCAGAAACTCCATACATCTCCACTGAGCCTGCATCTGTGTGATTTATCAAAAGACCATGATCCAGTCAGATCTGAATGAGTTATTTCAACCCGTTTCAGATGTTTCTAATAGTGTCAGGCATCTTTAGGCATTCCTGGCATTACCAAATCCTAGATCCTGCTGAAATTACCTACAATGCTTCTTTACTATTTCTCTGATTTTCATCAGGCCCAAGCAGCCTTATGCTAAAACTGCAGAGTGAATTCCAGGTTCTATCCTTGGGACAGCTTCCCATGTTAGAAGGGCTCCTTTGCGTCCCCCTGGCATGAGAGGTCAGGTGTCTGAGCCCACGGATCAGGCTCGAGCTGGACTGAGATTGGAAATGCCTGGAAATGCCACTTCTGTGCTTCTTTCAGTTGAAAATGCTTGCAGCTCTTACTTCACTGTGCCAGAGGCAAAGCAGAATGGCTGAAGCCCATAGCGGTGCAAGAGCGAAGGACAGAAGGAAGAGTAAGACCATAAGAGCAACAGGTACTTGCAGCAAGTCAAACACCAGGGAAAGGAGAAGGAGCCGCAGGGCAAGGTGGCAGCTGAGCTGTTTCTTTGCTTTAACAGTAAAGGGGGGAGTCCTTAGAGTGTTGGGTTTTTTTAATAAACTGAGACAGGAGGGACAGTCAGCGAACATTGCTGACTCCTGAATCTGATAGTAGTGAAGAAAAGTTTAGTCCCTGGCCTGAGCTTTGCTAATGAATGTTCACCACCTGAGAAGGCTGGCATGTGTGTATTTAGGAGGGGGCTGCTAATAGTTGACTTACATTGGACACAGGTAAGGCCAACGGAATGTGGCCAGGAAGGCCAATGGAATCCTGGGCTGCATAGGGAAGAGTGCGGCCAGCAGGTCAAGGG
>VXAK01019647.1:240762-258953 GCA_013399435.1 Arenaria interpres | reverse complement strand
AGCTCTAGGCAATCCTGCTTTAGCAGGGGAGTTGGACTAGATGATCTCTATGGTCCCTTCCAACTCTAAAAATTTCAGTGAAATTCAGTGAAATTCAGATCTGAGACAATATGAAGGGTGGGATTCAGATGCCTAAACATGTCCAGTAGCATATTCTTAGATGCTTTTTTGCATTTTATCATGGCTCTGCTGCTCCATAAGGCTGTAGCTGCTCTTCCATACATCTTGTGTCATATTTACCAGCTCAGTGTGATGTCTTAGATACCGTGTGGCACCTAACATAGTGCTAGACACCTATGCTTAGGCACTTGAATCACTCTTAAGGTCTCTAACCAAAATTTCTGGAGGAGAGGGGACATGGAGTCCATATATTAAGTGGTAAATAGCTGATTTCCCAGCATTTTAACTTTATTTCTTTTTTACAGTAAACTAGATTTTATATCAACATTTACAGAGAGGTCATATACTACCAGTATGAGAGGCTACACAAGTGCTATCAACGTTTAAAAGATAGACCTGCTCCTGAGAGAAAACTGAGGGTGGTCTGATCAGCTGCGGATATCACCATTCCCTCTGCCTGACTGCTTGTTAGGGCAGAATTTACTGCTTGAAGTAAAAGTAGATCAAATTGTCAGAGTGAGGGATGTTTCCATGTGTGTGCCTTTGGGTGAAAGGGAAAAGAGGAAAGGAGTTTACCAATTTAGGGTTCAGCAAAGAAGATACTCTATTTTGGCCAACACCTCTTTCCTGGACACACTCTTTTCTTCAACTATGGAGACAAAATTAACTGCATTAGCAATCCTCTTTTCTGAGGAGACTAAAATAATCAGTCTTGTGACATGAGCATCCGTGTATTGGGGCTGGTGTGCAATCAGGTAAAAAAAAAAAGCCCAGAATTTATGCCTTTTGGCCATATATTTGGCACATTTTGGATGCTTTACAGGAAAATGAGGCAGTACCGCCCTGGAATGATTCCAGGACAGTCTATGACCCCTCCAGCCAAAAAGCAGGATGTCATTGTTTAGTTGGCATGTAATGCAAGAGTTGAGCAAGGATTGCTAAGATATGCATCTAAGAGCTTTTAACAACACTTCTGGAATACAGCTTGAACCACATATTTGCACTGAAGCTCAGCAAGATTAGGAAACCTTTGTTTACTCTTCTATCTCTAATGTTGTTTTTTCAGTGGGAAACACTGAAAAACTGTATTTAGATAACTGTATGTAGAATTTGAAGGGAAAAATAAAAAAACCCTGCTTGCTAATGAATCTAACTCCATGCGTGTAGTGGGTCATGTATAACTACTGCTTATAAAAGTAATGTTTCATATAAAATGGATTTCATTTCTTATGTGTTATATTTCATTTGCATCTTCAGATCCTGTATTTTGCCACCTTTTTTTTTTTTTTTCCTATGCAAAAGCCTTTAGTTAATACATCAGACCTGCTTAAAACCACAAAAGGAGCACACTTGTGAACAGAAAGCCATATTGCTAATTGTCCTGTTAGTCCTTTTTGGAAAGCAATGAGAGTGGCTATGAAATGTGGAAACGTACCAGTAAATAGAAACAGCAGCAAACAAAAGACAGCAAAACAGTTTAGCTAGCATCAACACAGATGTACACTGATTTCTGCAAAGTCCAGTTAGGGGGCGACATTGATCCTTCATGCACATGTACAAAGTCAAAATATTATAGAAAGACTCACTCCCAAAGCAGCACATGTTCTACTAACACTCTTATTTTCAGATGGATCGACTATTTTAAATTGAGTGATGGAAAATAACACTCTTTTTTGCCTTGGCTTTGTTTCTTATGCAAAGAAATGTCCTTTAAGAGTTTAGGGTAGAAATACATGTTTTAGCGTAGGTAGCCTTCTGAATCACTGTCGTCTCTCCTGTGCCATGTCAGGTGGATCTGTTGCCATCAAAGAGAGTTTAACTGACATCTCAGCCTTTAGACTGTATCATTAAAGATCCTCTGGGATTTAGCTTGTCCCTCCTTGAGTGCACCATGTGTGCATGCTTGCTCGGAGGCAGAGTAAGAGGTTTTGATCTGCACTGTCTCTATTTATGATTGACTAGCAGAGATTGCGTGGCCTCCCCAGGCAATCTCCTTTGTTGTATCAGACAAATAGGTATTTGGTCTAGGTTGAGTTAATCCCACCCTGGGGCAGGAAGGTGGACTACTTGACCACCTGACATCCTTTTTAGTCCTATTTTTTCCTACAATTTTCTGATTCTTTCCTGATAAGTAGGCTGCTGGGCTCTTCACAAGGTTAGGCACTGGAAAAAGATGGGGACCAAAGGCTGAACCTGTGAATGTGCTTAGAAGTTTAAAATTAATTTATTTCTATGGAAGCTGAGATCCTAATTACTTTTGTAGACCACAGATCAAGCCCAAAACTATCACTTTGTCCTGGGCAAAATAAGAGAGACATAAAAAGACAAAAAATAACTTCATGTTAGGATCCCTTAACTCCCCTAAGACTTCTGCAAGATCCTTTTCCTAAAGGTATCCATCCTTTGCCAATTTAATTTTTTGCTTAATATCCTACCAGATCCATCAGTACATCGTCTCCATGTCATGACTGATTCACCTTTTATTGAAACAAAGATTTCAGTTCATAGATTCACAGATTCGACAGAGTTGGAAGGGACCTCTAGAGATCGTCTAGTCCAACTCCCCTGCTAAGCAGGATTGCCTAGGGCACATTACTCAGGACTGCATCGTTACTGCATCTGTAAGTAACTGACTGCATCAGTTACTAGTGAAGTATTGATGCTGCCCAAGTCATATCAACTACCCATTGTAGGTGCCCACCTTGGCCATCACTACCATGTCTCCTGCCTGGGTGGCCCTGAACAGTAGGTAGACTAAGTGACATAATACTCCCTTAAGCTTAAGTATCAGAAATCCTTGCATTAAATATCTGTATCTTTTCTACTTATAGCTATTAATACATCCCTACTATATAATAGTTTTTCTATTCTTCAGGTTTAGAATCTAATCCTTTCAATAATCCTTCCAATCTACCTATTGGCAGATTATTTCACAGGAAATATATCATATTTAGGAATTTTCCATCCATGTTTTCAAAATATATTTATTTTTATTAATTAGTCCTTCCTTTTTCCTGATAAACTCTTTACACTCCTTAATGATACTGTATCCTGTGTTTTAACCCATGCTCACAAGGGTTGTCAAGAGATACAAAATCTGCTTTTTTAGTATTTTCCTATAAATCTTTTCATATATTCTATAACTCTACTTGTCACTATTAGAATTCCCTTTATTTTATCCTTGTCCTGTTGGTATAATGATGCCATAACTTGCAAAAGAGTGCAGAAAACTCAATTATCTGAAGTAAAGCTGGACCACAAATTGTGCAGATGTAAACAATCTTTCCTGAATAATACTTGCAGGATTTGACCTCTGAATTACAGCTGCAATTTAAGATGTACATTATAATCTACAAAGGAGAGTTATGTCTGGCAGCAAGCTACCTGAATGATCATATTCCTATAGAATACTATTAAAGGAGTTACAACCCACTGGGTTTCCTTTGCTGCTGATTCAGAAATGGGGAAAGTTTCCTGAAGGACTGATTTCAGACTGAACACCGTTCTATCAATGAAATGGCACACTTTGGATGGTTACCAGCCCTTGAAACTGGGCCCTCCCAAGGTCACTTCACATCTACAGTCACTTGGCATGGGAAGAGACCTACATCACACGTTCTGAGCTTCAGAGCTCTGTAAATAAAGTCCTTTTAGCAAAGAGGCTTTAATATAAAAAAAGAAGTGAAATGTTTTTAATATGAAGATCTGATAATTTAGAGGGATTCATATAAATGATCTACATAACATTTAAAATACTGAAATTCACTCAGAAAATCTATTTCAACTATTCAGAAACATTACGGTGCAGTTTTACTGTATATTCACAAATAACTGAAATAATTTACCAGTGTGCAGGGCCGTCTCATGTTGCGATCTTTAGTATCTAATTTCTGAGCATTTTCTCCTGTTAAATATTCATGTACAATGTATAACAAGGCTTCCACTTCTTTATTCAAATGTTATGCTTGGGGGTCTAATTTGATCTTATCTATAGAAGTACAAAGCAGACATATTTCCAACACAATAGTGGCATTGGAGGGAGTTTTAAAGTAATGTTAAAATCATTTTAAGTAAAATAAGAAAAGAGTGCTTTGAGTGAGCTTAAACACAGTTCCCTTTAGATGTCTGCAGTACAGGTACCTACATTCCTAAGTTCTCACTGTAATTAATGAAAAAAAAAAAAGTGTATTTTAAATTCAAGGTTCATTTGGCCTGTTTTAGATTCAACTTCAGGGTTAAATTAAGCAAATCCTATGAACATTTATTGCATTGTCTCTAAAGAGATCCTAAAGTGACTCTCAAATGCAGACACCTACATTCAGTTAGATGAATTCTGTTCCTTTATTCACATTCTTAATTAGAGTAAATTATCAGGCCACCCAGACACAGGAAGATGAATCAAGTCTGAAAAAGCAGAAAAAGGGGCACTCCTGAACTCAGAAACAGAGAGGTTACAGCATGCTGGGATCTTACAGGTAAAGAATATGTGTGTATGCAGCACAGCTTCTAAGCCCAGATTCAGGAACTGATTAACCAGGAAGGAAGAAGTTTGCTTTAGCATGACATAACAAGTGTGGTATGTTACCGTATATCATGACATGTTGTTCTGACTGTATATCTCAGAACCCTTCCTCTTTGTCTTGTGAGTTGGTATAAAGAGATTAAAATGAAAAAAAAAAAATTTTTTTTTTTCTTTTAAAAAAAAGGAGATCTGGTTGCAAGTCTCTCACAGTTAGAGAATGCTGATTTTACCAGGTGAAAATGTTACCTGGAATGAATCACTGCCAGGAAATTTGCCTTTCAAAAACTGTCATCTTATTTTCTTAGGCCAACACATCCCTGATGAATCCAAGTATTTTAGTAAAGTGGAATTTCCAAATTGATTTTCCGTATATAGTATTCTTATAGAATAGCACTCTTTCTACAGCACTCTGATACTAACAAACATATTTATTTCAAGTGGAAATCTTAAGACTTGGAGAGCTCTTTGGAAAGTGCTTTTTAAACTCATCTGTTTACAAACCTATGGAGTTAGTTAGTCATGATCTACCTCTACAACCTTGCAATTACTGAGCTATTTCACCTTCATTTTGACTACATTGCAGCTAGGATATTAAATGAAATTTAAGATGTTCCTTTCTGAACTAGCATCTTCATATATGGTCCAATAATAGCAGAAAAATGGATGGGTCATTTGTTTTGTTGAGTCTGCCCTTCCAGCAGCTGTTTTAAGTTAGTCTACGATTTACCACCTCTTACAGCATTCTTGGCAACTTTTTCTTATTTTATAATTCTATTTACAAAACAAACTAGAGCATGGTAAATGTAAGGACTGTACCACACAGATTTAATGTCCTTCCAGTACCATTCAGTTCTGGGGAAGAGGCCTCTGAGGGCTGAGGTGGTGCTGGGGCAGGAATGAGGAAAAAGTAGGAGCAGAGGAAAGAGTGCTAATTTGAAATTATACAAATCGCGCTCACCGTGGGTGAAACACTAGCTCCACAAAGTCTTGGGAAGTGGCTTTTCTTACCTCAATTTCACAGTGGTAGCATGAGGACAACTCCCTCTGATGGTGCCTCTTCCTTCTTACCTTTTCCGTCATGGGTAACTCAATTCTTGCTGCAGGGTACTGCATCTCCTCTGTGAGATGATTTTTCTATAATTCCTGCCCCCTCTAACTGTGATGCTCAGTCTCTGTTGTTATTTTACAGTCAATGAAATATCATAGAGATTGCCAAACAGCCTATGATTCTAGTAGCATTTCAGCTGTTAACAGTAGGAAGAGATTATTGCCTCAATTACCCAAGAAGCATGATAAATTATTTTCTGTGAAGATCCATATTGCTACAGTTTCCAGTATGTAACCCAGCTCCACGGTGCTACATCGCCAATTGCCATGGAGGAAGTATAAAGGAAACTCAAACTTCTAACAAGTGCCAGAATGCAATCTCTAAGTAATTTCAGTAAAACGTAGACAAAGATTAACTGGGGCCATTGTACTTTTATGAATGTCAAACCTTTTTGCACACATCCTGGTTAAACTAGATAGATAGACAGGCTTCAGCTCTGGACTTTCAGTTGCTATGATGTTTCTGTTTATAAAGTCAATTTTTTACACTTTATTACATTTCATTTCAGTACGTTGTTGATCTAACAGAGATACCTTTAATCCTAAACCACTTTCTGCTTCTTTTCTTACACTGGGAGATTTGTTAAGCTAGATGGCTGTGTAAACACCAGAAACCAGGCAACATAATTAACCTGCCCCACTTCCCTACAGCTTCGTAGATTATTTGGATAAGCTCTAATAGAATGGTATATATGTGTGTATATATATTATGCATATGTGTACATATATATATATATCAGAAAATATTTATGACAAGATAGTGTACATTGTCCCACTCCATATTAAACATAGTTTATCTGCAGTTGTGTGCTTTTTTGGTATGTAATGGGCAAAACATGAAATGTACTGCATTTTGCTGTATTTCACCAGTTACCATCCAGAACCATTTTTACTTCTCATAAGCAGTATTTACTTTGGCTACTGTAATTTCGGGGCACTTTAGAATTTCTACCCTATTATCCCTCTTCAAAGATGAAGTGCTACTCTTCCCACTTTATAGCAGATAGCAGAAGAGATTCATAACCACAGACATGTAAACATTAGGCATCTGATACAAATGATGTTTCCAGGTTCCCCATTGTATATGGGTAAGCACTGATAAAGAGCAATTCACTCCTCATGTCTTCAATGATCCTATCGTTAGGATGGAAAGGATGCTCTTTTAGAGGTGCCTGTCTGTTTTCATCCCTATGCTGCATCTGACCTAGGCTTTTCTTGTCGTAAATGGAGGTAGAGAGGCTTTCAGAGCATTATTCATCTTATTCTAAAGTGGTATCACATGATATTGAAGTAGGTCAGATGAATTGCAAATTAAAGCACCTTTTCTTTCCACTGATAACGAAAGGAGCCTGGAGTGATGAGCAGTGAAGTACCTCCACTCTAGGCACCTGAAGTTAGGTGCAATGAGATGCTTTCATTTACTTCAGATCCACGGCTATCCTGCGGGAGCATGCTCACTTGTAGAGGATTGATGGGTTTTCTGAAATGAACAGTAAGAAAAGCTCCCCAAAGCATTTCTTTTTTCCTTTCTGTGACTTATCTAATTTCCAGGGCTGAGGTCAAGGAAGCTGAGTCTTCAGTCATTAGATTGGACAGTAACAGGTTCTTCCTTTCATTGGGCCCTTTGCTAGTCTAGCATTACTGGGAAGGATGGAAGGTGTCTCAAAAGCACCCTGTAGCCTGGCAGTTCAGGTAAGAGGGAGAAACATTTTAAGTCCTCTTTGACTGTCAAAAGCCTAAAATCCATTTCTGGTGCTTCCTCAGAAAGTGTTCTAACCAGTAGTTTATTTGCACATATCAACTTTTACCTTAAAACAGTCAGACAAAGAAGACTCACAACCTTTGTGGTATGTCCCTCACTGTCTATTCCTCACACTTTTATAGAAAAATAGGAGTAACTGGTTTTGGAAGTCCCAGGGGATGATCCATAATCTATGACATTTCATCTTATAGAGATCTGTAGGGATTCAGTTATCTCTCTATATGATTTGGGAGGTTTTTCACTAGATACCACACACATGTGCTTTTTCTTCATGTGTTTTTGGACTTTAAATTTATGTTATTGCTTCCATTGTTTTACAGTATTCTGGACTGGCTGGTTTCAGATGTCAGAAAGAAATGTATTTGTTTCTCAGCTGAAAAATTCACCAGTGAGGCTGAGAAGTCCTGGTGTATTCACAGAAAAACAGATATACAAGAAAATCCCCAGGCAGTTACAGACTTAAGAAATATGATAAACTAAAGCAATAGAAGAAATTTAACTCCCACAAATGCAAAGTATTTCATTAGATGAAATAATGTAAACTTTCTGGGGCATTTAAATGGGTTCTCAACTAAGAGTGACCGCTCAGGGCAACATCGTGTTGCATTCTTTACTGACCTCTTATCAGTCTATAGTAAGGTGCAGAAAAGCAAATCTAAACCTAGGTATGTAATGGAGAGTAATACATTACAGAGATTAAGGTTGTTATATAAATGAATGGCCTGGAATACTGCATGCAGAAATGGTGACTTGCTTTCAGAAGATTTTGGTTAATTCAAATGATATCACAGATGCGAGACCCTAAGGAAGGAGAATTCTCCTCTGGATATATATGATATATTTACTCCTCACTTGGATCTTCGGTGTAGGATTTAATCCATAATGGGCTCTGAACAGAACACTTAAAAAAGAAAAAAAGCAAGGTAGTTTCTTAAGTCATATGAATACATACAAAAGACAAAGGGTTTAAACAATAACAGGGAAACCTGCCAAGTCTGGAAATGGTGCAAAGATACAGAGGTGCTTGACTGGGTACAGGGTAATCACAGGCTGTGCTTCAAGCAGCCACCCCCTGTAGGGTCCCAGAATTGTTTACAGAAATACAGGGAGCACAGGAGGCCAGATGGTGACCTGGCTCAAAAACCTCAGTGCTCTGTGGATCAAGCATGTGTACCAGCCACATACACCTCACCTCCCAGCTGAGAGCCTTTCGAATAAAGCTGCCAATTGTACTTCCCTGAATATAGTTGAAAATGCCATAAATACTGCAAATACTAAGGTTATTTGACTGCAACTACTTATTTAGCTATCTAAGTCACCATCCCTGGCTGTGTTTAAGGGCCGTTTAGATGCAGTGTTAAGGGACATGGTGTAGGGGATGACTTTGTAGAGTAGGGTAGTTGGTTGGACTCGATGATCCCAAGGGTCTCTTCCAAACTAGACAATTCTATGATTCTATGATTCTAAGGCAATTGGTGAGATCTCTCAAGATGCTGTTGTGTGGCCCCTGGTAGAGATCTCGATTTACCTGCTTAGCTGCAGATTTACATGCTGCAGCAAGAGTAATCTTTATGGTGGGTCAGATCCTGGTGGCCTCTGATCCCATCCCTCATTATTTGGTGAGTGTATGTTTGCTAATTGAGCTGTTAATGGCAAATAGGTTTTTTTAAGGAAAAGAAGTTTTATAGCTGACTGCTTTTAAGACTGGGAAAGGTAGCACACACATTGTGTGTTCTGTCATCAAGTGCGTCCAAAAACTCTTACTGCAAATATTATTTGCTCTCTCTATTTTGTGCCCATTTCGCCAAGTATATTCCCATTGGAGTGCCTTTGATTTCAGTGGACTTGTCAGGGATGAATTTGGCTTCCTGAGTCACATAATACAGGGACATCAAAATGGTGGGCAATGTTTTGAAACTGATAGTTACCTATTTTTACTTTCTTGTAAACAAGCCCCTCAGAAATCCCAAAGGTCACAGCACCAGCCTTTGAACATACTGCAACACCTGTGCTTTGGATTCTGTTCCATATCAGAGCACTAAAGAGAGCTGCATTGCATACAAGCCAGAGGATGCTTAAGAAGAGAATTGGGTTCTCCAGGAATATGAATACATATGAAATGGAAGAACTTGTGGAAGTGCATTTAAAAACATTTTAAAAAAATAATTAATAATAGAAGACCTGGAGCCAAAAGGCTTAGGGCTTCTGAATGCCTGATAACCTGGAGTGGCATTTATCACACCTAATTTTTGCAAGCCTAGGAGTTAAGTACCTAGTCTAAACCAGGAATTGAAGCCTCCCCGTAGCAGCGATGGAAGGACATGAGCACTTCTCAAACATCTTTCACAGGATGAGACGCCTTTAAACCCCATCTCCTTTCAGTGATTATAGGAGGAGTCTCACTGTGGCATGGTGTCTGCCTGGCAGATGCCAAAATGTCTTTATTTCTAATATGAAGACAGCAATCAGTGACTCAAATCTCCTCCTACCGGGGCTGAAAGACCCTGGTTTAACATACTGTCAATGGAGAAGGTAAGGTGCAAGGTTTAAGTCAGATACCTAAAATAAATGGCCTGAATACAGGTTTTTTTAGTCCAAAGTGGTGATGAATGACACAGAAAACTGGTTTCATATTCATTACTGAATGCATATTTGAAAGACTGTCTCCTTACTGAAATGCCACAAACTCATTTTACTCCCAAATTGAGGTTAAAAAGGAGAAAGGACCAAAGGATCTTTCAGCCTAAGGCAGTCATACTCTGCCTCTCACACTCTTCACACACATATCGAGATGGGAAATCTGAAACTGCCTTGCCCAAGTTTTGGGGTTCTGTTTAAGGGCAGCCAGTTGCCATGTCCCAACTCTGTGGTGCGTACCCGGTGCACCCTTTCGCAAAGACACTTGTACCCAGGGGTGCTGCAGATACCTTTCTCCATTCACAAGTCCTAGCTGTTCACCGACTTCCAGTTAATGTCTATGTCACTTGAAAGATGAAGTTAGGCATCAAGCACTTATCTTTGATTTCAAAAGTCTTCCCTCTAAAATGAGCTGAAATTGGGACCCTTACTTGTCAACTGCTGGGTTTTGTCTGTGATAAACACCTCCTGCATTACTGGTAAGGTAAAAGAAGTTTGATCCAGAGGTTTTAGAGTTGTTGCTCCAGAATAGCTCCTGTTTCATAGTGTATGTTGACACTAATTGATGGCTCATTTGAATGTGAGTAAAAGTCTAGAGAACTGGTTTGAAATAAATTAAAGGAAGTGCCTGGACTTTAGCTTGCAACATTACAAATGCCTAATTTTAACAGGTGTGCAGGTGAAACAGACACCTGCATCCATATGACCTGCACATTAACAAAATCCTCATCTGGCATATTTTAAGATGCCTGTGACTCTTATCTTGGCAAAACTCATTGAAGAAAATATAAGGTCTGTTTGTGTGGAAGTCACAGGATCAGACCCAAAAGGTTAAGATGTCTGTGTATTCACCCTGGTTGTGTGCAAAACGGGAGTACAGTTAACATTGGCTAATTTAGGGAAATCTCTACGGGGAAAGGAAACATCCTAAGTGGTTGACATCACTCCCTGGATATGAAACGGGAGGGGGGAGGCTGGTTCTTGCCCTCTTCACAATCTTAAGGCTTAGCCCTCATTTACTTTCCAGTCTGTGGCTGTCTAACATGAAGGCCAGTAGTTTATAGCCACAGGAAAATGTGTATTTGGCAGTGATACTGTTTGAATTACAGTATGATCAAACTGCCTGTGTGGGGTGGTTTTGTTATGACAACTGAAGCTACAAGATTAGGTAAAATTTCTCTTACAAAGCAGGAGAGAGAAAATTACAGTGAAGGACATCTTAAGTGCTTCAACAACAGTTTCTTCACCCTTTGATATGCAATTTTAATAGTTATCCAAGGTCAACACAGAGATGGCAGGATCATCCTTCAAAAGAATTTGTTTCATTTTATGACACATACCATAGTGTCCTGAATCATTAAAAGCATTCAATTTGGGGATACCTGACAGCTTGTTTGACTGAAGTTCTGGACCTAGTTTAACAATCTTTGTTGTGGAACGTGACTGTATACTATATAAAATGTGCAGTATGTCATGTTTATAGTGTAGGTGTGTATAAAAAATATTTAGTTGATAGGAAGCAGTTCTGTTAATAAGCAAAACCCAACATCTCGGCTCAGATAAAATCAAGTAATACTAAATATTATTACTAAATATAATTCTCTGTCAGCTGCAGAATTACCACACTGTTGTCAACAATTCAACTTGCTCGCCCACAGGCTAACATACCTCCTTCCGTAAGACCAGCAGCCATCCAAGACACATCAAAAAAGATAGTAACATACATCTAGATGTTGCTGCAATTGCTCTGAGAACAACGATATCATGCTCATATTAGAAAAGGCTCTCGACCACTGAGACCACTTGTCTAGAGAAAAATGGACTGGGTCTTTGAATGAGCTACCTTAACATGATGTAAGTACTTGGTAAGATACGATCTGTCCCCACCACTGATCGTTCAGCTAAACATGAAACACATGCAGAAAATGATTAACCATCGTAACCCATGATGGAGGAAGATCACCCTCTGAATGAAATTTCAGCAATGCATGGCTCCATTCTACAGGAACTGCCCAACTTCTCTCTCAAATTAACTCATACTTGTCATAAGAAAGTTAATTTTGGGCAAATATTCTTAATTCTCTGTTTCTATGGCAGGCCAGGAGATAAGATAGGCTTATGTGGTCAAGGCTTTTCTATTTTTACACAGTAATTTCTATTAAATCCTTTATGTACATGTGTTTCTTTGCTTATTTAAGGGGATAACACTTAAATCTTAATAGCCAGAACACCACCATGATGAGTCAAAGATCCTCAACTGCAGTCAATGGAGAGGAATGGACTACTCCAAAAAGTTTCACCTCAGCCACCTTTAACCTCGGTGCTAGCGTGAAATGAATCTGAACTCCTACTTTTTAAACTCATAGTTCTTAATATGGAAATCAAACATTAACAACTCTATCATGAAAACTAGAATTTGATTCTCTCTCACTTTCTATCCAGCTGAGACAATCGCACCATCAGCTGAATAACCTTAACTATAGCACCAGCCAAGTCATCCCTGTTCTTTCAGCCCTTGATGTTTTCCACAGGCTGCACTAATAACACGCCTGTATGGCAAATTTCAAAACGCACAGAGGCCACAGGACAAACCAGATTTACTGAGAAGCCATTATTCATCCCTTCGGAAATTATAAGAACAGGGAGAGAGAGGAAGGGAAATAAATCTCTGTTGCAATTTTTTAAAACAACAGGCATGTGCTACCAGAAAAAAGAAAAAAAAAAAAAAGTTGCATGTGTCCTTCCAAGAAAATATGTATTTCTAGGGCATTTGTAGGACAGTAGGAGTCAAAGAACTTAGCCTGGAGTTGATCTCTTACCCACTAAGCAGCTTCCATTCTGTTTTCTTTTTCAAATAAAGTGGTGTCAGGAATGTTTCGCTACTTATTTCATTAATAAAATATACAAGCACTTGACTGTATTGGTATTTCAGTGATTGGTAAGTAAAATATGGCAATATAAATTACAGTAGATAACAAGTATATACAGCTTAAAGNCTGTCACTGCAGGCCTTTGTAAACAGGCTCTCCCCAGCCTTCCTGTAGGCTCCCTTCAGGTAATGGAAGGCCGCTATTAGGTCTCCCCAGAGCCTCCTCTTCTCCAGGCTGAACAACCCCAGCTCCCTCAGCCTGTCCTCGTAGCAGAGGTGCAATGTATAAACATGGAAGCTTTGACTGTATTGACCTCTACCAGCTATTAAATACTTACCTATAAGTAATAAATGTCTTATCAATAATTCATTGTTGATACACGATTTCAGTTATGATTGTAATTTACATAAATATATTCTAACATGATACATAACCATACCAACATGTACCTATTCTGGATTGCACGTTGAGATGAACTTGTCATTTTCACTGGTGACAGCATTTGGCCAGTTCCTGTCAAGAACACTTCTAACCACCCACCAGTTTCATCCAGGGGGAATCTGAGAGAAGACTCAAGAAGTCCTCGTCCCTAAATATTTTTTGAAAACAGCTATGTTGCTTATGATGTCCTTATTGTTGCCTTCATTACACATGAAAGAACATGTGTGTGTGAGTGTACATTTAAAAGTAATGTTATAAATTCCATAATCACCATAAAAAAACTTCAAAGAGTCCAAACACAAGACATAAACCATAGGGTAAGGAAGCTCGATGGAACTACTTATTTACTCGAGTAAATTACCAAGTATTTTCTCATTGTTAACAGGAGATCAAGAAGTTGCATTTTGGCTTTGAAACAAAGAATAAGAGTGATCAAAAGGCAGAGGAGAAAAAATGTAAAGGGAAACACATTGCTTCTGATGAGATCTAAAGTGGGAAGGAGCTTGGAGAAAGTTGACTTGAAAAGTAGGTTTTCAAAGAGCCAAAGTTGAAGTAAAAATAGCGCTAGAGACATGGAGGATGGGCAGGGTGCCAGTCCTAGGCAGGTGAAAACAATTACTGGGGCAGCAGGAGAAGAAACACCATAAGGCTCTGAGACAAAAGTCTAAGAAGCGCTTTAGAAACGTGGAGGGTGACTTTGGATTGGGTTTTGGAGTGAATGTTGGCTGGGTCATGTGGTCACATTTACTGTAGGTACATCAATTGTAGAAACCAGCACTATACTCATCCCACCCAGCATCAACAGAAAACAGTTTTGAGAATGGACTGCATAAGAGTTTCACCAGTCAAGGAATGAAACCTTATCCTGACAGAAGCCAGTCAAGTTTCTCATAATACAAGGGGAAGATTTACCTGAGGCAAAGGGAAATAAACCATGGATGCAAGATTTAGTGGTGGTGTACTTTTCAGGAACATCTCTGCCTGCAGGGCAACAGACGCTCTGGCTGAAACATAAGTCATGAAAGAAATGGAGAACAGGTTCAAGACAATGTGTTATTTACAGCCTGTGATGGTAAAGAAGACAACTCAGGAAGAAGAGAGAGGATTCTTGAGTCAGCTATCTGCCTCTTGAGACACTTGGCAGAAAAAGGATGGCTGAAAGTTATAGTTTAGCAATACCCTTGCATATACCCAGGCAAAACACTACGTCCAATAATTTATAAACACCCACTTGTGTAATAAATCGTTAATGAAATAAGAGAAGAAAAAGTGAGTATGGAAGCAACAAAAAGGTTGGTAGTTAAGTAGAGCTACACACAGGGAACCAAGACACTCTCTCATCTGGCTAACGTTTTCAAATTTTTACTGTTTCAGCAAACTTTATATAGGATTTTTCTTTGGTCTTTGTACATCAAATCACCTGTCATATTGTGAATGACGAAGATTTTCTCTGTGTCACAGTAGGCACTGTACACCTTTCTTTTACAGATTTGAATTATAATAGCAAAATTACTTATACAACCAGTAAGTGTCCAAACGCTCCCATGATTCTCATTTGCTGTTTCCATTCTCTGCCCCGCTCTCCTAATTTCCTTGGCAAGACAGTTAACACATACTGGCAAGAGATGGCAAATCCTTTTGCACTTTTAAGTTATGAAATACTCCAGCTATATATTTGGAAAATGTTAAAAACATCTGACATTAGTATGTCATTCCCAGTATTTAATCACCAAAATTCTTTCATTTTTACTAATTTATTTGATGAGCATCTCTGGAATTAATTCCATCATTAAGTACAAAACTCCTATTCTTAGGAGCAATGTAACAACAAGAATCAGGCTTTGCTGCCATTAAGATGTTAAGATTATACCATATCAACAGAGGGCAGTCTTTGATAACTATAAATTTCTATGTAGAATTGGTGAACAGTGAATTCCCATTTCTCTTACACAGGAACTGTGAGTTGTGTAGGTTTCAATAAGGAATATAAATCCGTGATCCGTCATCAAAAGCAAAGTCAGATGCCCTCAGAAAGGGTTGCAATTACAATAAGAATAGGCTGGTGCTCATTTTTGAAATAAACAAAGGTCTTTATAAAATATAGATTTATCCTGCCAAATCTCACACATAATTTATTTCAGAAAATATGTTCATCACTAGATTTCCACGAGCATGCTTTTATTTATTAATACTGTTAAATAAGCAGGTCTTCTTTGTCTTAAAGCCTTCTGTTTCTGTTTCGACTCAGAAATGTGTAGTAATGTAGCAGAGCTGCAAGCTTTCATGCAAGGATATGTAGACTTTTTTTTCCCTAGTCATGTTTTCACCAGTGACTTTATTGACCAAAAATTTATTTTAAAAGATCAATGGATTTCTTATTGGGCCCAATTCTGATTTGTTACCTGGACCTCAGAGATAATTGGTAGGAAAAGGCTTTGGATTTACAGCTATGTCATTAGGTCAGAATTTAGCCAAGATGAATTTTTCTTCAAGTACGATTTGAACACAAGCATTGGCACAAGTCAACCAGTCACCAAGCCAAGGAAAATCCTTTCAAAAATTTTATCAACTCTATAATACGGAGCTTTTTATTTTATGTTTTGCTGTGAAAAAACAAACAAACAAACAAACCATCTTGCACTTTGTACTTGGACTGTGGCACAACAGCTCATTGACTTGTTTGACAAGACAGCAACTGCTAAAAATGAAGAGGACTTCTGCTGTTTGTACATGGAGATTTACTACTTGCTGGTGGAGATAATAGAGATGAAAGAACTTGACCCTGTAATCCACTGAAAATAAGAAATGTCTGTATCAGAGATGTGTCAACCGTATCCATTCAGTACTCTTTCCTTGATTTTTTTTCTCAGTTAAGAAGCTAAATCTCTCAAAAATTTATTTGTTGGAATGTCCTTCTTCATTAACTTTCAACATAGGTATTTCAAAAGCTATTCCTTCATCTACCAGATTTTTCTAACCCTCTTTATCAATTGAAAAGAGATGTCCCAGATACGATCTCTTGATAAACATCACAACAAATACTGGACTGACTTTAACAGAGAAGAGACTGTTCCATTACAAATGTGGTTCAAAACACATAATCATTAAAGAGAAAATATTTTAATGGTCTATGTTTACCTGCCATCCCTAACAGTCTAACAATATTAAAATAGGAAAAAAATAGTGTGCTTTTCATTGGATGCCTCTTTTCCCCCTTCTGTTAGAAAAACGAACAAAAAAGCTAGATGCTATTTGTAAGTTTTATTGCCCTTTTTCACTGTCTCTCTACACGCATATGCATATATGTACATACACACACGGTTTGAGTGGCCAGCTCTGCAAAAGGGAGTTTATTTTGAAAAAAGGAAAATCTTTCTCCCTCAAAGTAAATAAATGAGAAGATTTCTACTGAACATTGGTTCTTCAAAACTTCCATTTTACTTCAGCCTACATTTGTAATCAAACTTAGATAGTACACATATCTTTAATAAGTTAAGCTATTCACGCCCATGCAGACAGAAATGCTTTCAAATCACCCCAATGCTACCTCAAATCTCTGTGCTGGGTCATTTGGGTTTGGTTGTTTTTTTGTGGTTTGGGTTTTTGGGTTTTTTTTAGTTTATTTATTTGTTTTGAAACAGAACCCAGGACTTGAGAGTAGACCATTATATCTAGGCAATTCCAATCACTCCATCCTGAATATCGTCATCTCTGACAAGAACACTCTTACTAACACCACATTTGTAAAAATATGCAAGATCCTTGGTCGTGGGACTCGCTTCTTCTACTGAATTCTATTCCTTTGAGGCTTAGAAATAGGACCTTAATTTGCTGAAATAAAGGGTGAATGTCCGTTAAGGGCAGAGAAACGGCATTAGTGTTGCTTTACTAGATGTCTAACTACCATAATTACTACCTCCTGCAGCAGCATCCAAGTCCATAATTCAGACTTGTTTAACAGAACAGCATTCTGCAGTCTTCCACAGGTATGTCAATAATAGAATATGAAAGTTTCTCACAAATTACAATAATCCAGTGTTGCAGAACAGATGTCCACCGATGTACCCCTACCCCAAACCAAGCTGAATTATTTGTTGGAACCCATACTTATGCGTAAATGTGGCTGACAGTGCTTATACCTGAAATTCCAAATTCAAGTTTTCTATACAGAAAACAAGATCACACGCTATAATGTTGCTCCACCACTGAAGGATAACTTCAAAGATTATTTTAAGAGGCGGCATCACAAATTTACACAAAGTCATTTCCAGACACCATTGGGTTGTCTTTAAATATGCCCTTCCTTAGTATTTTTTGCTTCTCTGCTGTTAGAATTTTTTTTTTTTTTAAACCAGGCCACATTTCATTAACAAGGAAGACTTTCAGCAGCTGTGAGAGAAGACGAGTAAAAAGCCAGAGCCTGCCATTGGGAATTTTAAAAGGCAAATGACTCCTGCAAGCTCAGGCGCTTCTTAATACGCTTTTAACCGCGGACACGAGGTGGCAGAAGCACAGCGAAGGTTTTGCTCCTCCAGCGCTGCGACGAGGGATGAAACCGGGCATTAAGTACCGTGTCTGGCCCCGCAGACGTTTATCCCTTCCCCTCCTGGCGCGGGGAGAGGCGGTGCCGGCGGGCAGGTCCCCACACACACCCCCCTCCCCGGCCCCCGCCGGCAGCCCCGGGGCGATTCTCCTGCCGTGGCCCGCCCCTCGTTTCCCTCAGGCACCTTTC
>VXAK01019647.1:0-239984 GCA_013399435.1 Arenaria interpres | reverse complement strand
AGCCGCCGCCGGGCAGCGCCGCGGTCTCCTCGCCGTGGGCGCCGGAGGCGGCCCCCGTCGTGGTGGCCAACCGCGGTCTGCGGGTGCCCCTGGGCCGCTCCGCCTGGCTGGACCCCGCGCGGGACCTGGTGCTGCAGGTGCAGCCGGGGGACCGGTGCCACCTGACCGTGCTGGACGAGGACCCGCTGTGGCAGCGCCCGGGCCGCCTGAGCCCCAGGCGCTTCCCCTGCGACTTCGGGCCCGGCGAGGTGCAGTACTCCCACCTGGGGGGCCGCAGCCCCGCGCGGGACCGCGTCCGCCTGCAGCTGCGCTACGACTCGCCCAGCCGCGCCCTGGTGCTGCCCCTGGTGCTGGAGGTGGAGGTGCTCTTCACCCAGCTGGAGATCGTCACCCGCAACCTGCCCCTCACCGTCGAGCGCCTGCGGGGCACCAGCAACCCGCTGGACGCCCGCAGCCTGGAGTTCGCCTTCGAGCCGGGCCGGCAGCGCTGCCGGGTGGGCCTGCTGCCGCAGCTGGCCGGGCTGCCCCGCTACGGAGAGATCCTCAACTCCCCCCCGGCGGCAGCGGCGGCTCCGGTGGCCGCGGGCGGGGAGGCGGCGGGGGGCGGCCCGGTGCCCGCCTCCATGTGGGACTGCGAGGAGTTCCTGCGCCTGGGGCTTCGCTACCGGCACACGGCAGCCGGCGGCTCCCCCAACCGTGACCTGGTGCCGCTGGTGGCTGAACTGCGGGAGGCAGCTGGCAGTGGGGCGCTCCTGAAGCGCGAGTACTTCCAGGTGCTGGTGCGGATCCGTGCCGGGACTGAGAACGTGGCCCCCAAGCCCAGCTTCTTGGCCATGCTCATGATGGAGGTTGACCAGTTTGTCCTCACCGCCCTCACGCCTGACATGCTTGCGGCCGAGGATGCTGAGTCACCACCAGACCTGCTGCTCTTCAACATCACTTCACCCTTTGGCCCTGGCCAGGGGCACATGGTCAGCACGGACGACCGGAGCTTGCCTGTCTCCTCCTTCAGCCAGCGGGACGTGAGGGAGCTGCGCATCGCCTACCAGCCACCCACAGAGGACTCGGATCGGGAGCGGCTCTTTGAGCTCGAGCTGGAAGTGTTGGACCCTGAGGGTGCTGCCTCAGAGCCCTTTGCCTTCGTGATTGTGGTGAAGCCCATGAACACCCTGGCACCTGTGGTGACCCGCAACACTGGCCTTGTGCTCTATGAGGGGCAGTCACGGCCTCTCTCAGGCCCCGGTCCCAGCCCCAACCTGGTGATCAGTGATGAGGATGACCTTGAGCAGGTGCGGGTGAGTGTGGTGGCGGGGCTGAGGCATGGCCACCTTACTCTGCTGGAGGACACTCCAGTACCTGCTGCCCCTCGTAAACACTTCACAGTGGCTGAGCTGGCAGCAGGCCGGGTCATTTACCAGCATGACGGCAGTGAGTCTCCGCTTAGTGACAACCTGGTTCTGCGGCTGGAAGATGGTGGCTCTCGCCACCGTGTTGAGTTCCTTTTCCCCATTACCTTGGTGCCCACTGATGACCAGCCACCCCTACTCAATGCTAACACAGGGCTGGCCATGGCTGAGGGTGAAACAGTGCCCATCACCACCCGTGCTCTTAGCGCCACTGACATTGACTCACAGGATGCCATCCTGCTCTTCACAGTGGAGTCTGGTCCCACTGCTGGGCAGCTCCTCCTCCGTCAAGCACAGCCACCTCCTGGCTGGGAAGAGGAGGAAGAAGATGAAGGCTTTTCTTGGACAAGGGTGCCAGGTTTAGCAGGGAGCTCCCTAATCTATGAAAAGCCAGTGAGAGAGTGGCTGCAACAGGACATTGTGGAAGGGCGTCTCTATTACCACCACTTTGGCCCTCACAGCCCTGGGCCTGGTGTCGTGTTGGACCAGTTTGTCTTCAGAGTCCAGGATGACAATGACCCACCCAACCGCTCTGGACCACAAACTTTTGTGATCCGGGTACATCCCGTAGACAGATTAGCCCCAGAGCTGCATAGTAGCAGCAGCCTGCACTTAATAGTTGCAGAACAGCAGGTCACCCCACTGCGGAGGAAGCACTTGTGTTACACAGATCAGGATTCAGGGGATCGTGAACTCCGCTATACAATAACCCAGCCCCCCACTGACACTAACCACCCTCCAGATGTGTATGGAGCCCGTCTTGGATCCCTTGTGCTGACTGAGGATCACTCTGTGGAAGTTACCCACTTCACCCAAGCCCAGATCAATCATCACAAGATATCTTACCGTCCCCCACAGGAAGAGCTGGGGGTGGCTCCTCATTTGATTCAATTTCAGTATCAAGTGCAAGATGCAGCTGGCAATGCAGCCGAAGGGACTTTCACCATCTACCTGCAGCCTGTGGATAACCAGCCTCCTGAAATCACTAATACTGGCTTCACTTTGCCTGAGGGAGGCAGCCATGTCCTTAGTCCAACTGAGCTGGATGCCAGTGACACGGACACTGAGCTTGCTCATCTCAGATTTATCCTGACCCAAGCTCCTCGGTATGGCCAGTTACAGCTTTCTGGGTACAGTTTGATTCCAGGAGCTGTCTTTAGCCTGGAGGATATCAGACAAGGGAGGGTGGTGTATGTTCACAGTGGAGCTGAAACCAACAGTGATACCTGCAGGCTTGATGTGAGTGATGGAGTTCATTTTGTGCCCATCACACTGAAAATGAACGTGCACCCAGTTGACGATGAGGTTCCTACGCTACGGTTGCCCCCAGGCACTCTTGGTTCCTACCTGGATGTGCTGGAGAACAGTGCTGCTGAAATCACTGCTAATGTCATTCAGGGCACAGATGAGGATACAGATGACTTAATGTTGACCTTCATTGTAGAGGATCCTCCTCAGCATGGGAACATCCTGGTCCAAGGGGTGCCTGCAGAGAGATTTTCCCAGAGAGATGTGCTGGATGGTGCTGTGGTATATGCTCACACTGGAGGGGAAATAGGCCGCCTGCCCAAAGAAGATACCTTCAACCTTACCTTGTCTGACCTATCTGAGGAGTGGAGTGTCAGGGGCAATGTTGTACAAGGAGTTTCAGTCTTGGTGACCATTCTTCCTGTTGACAGTCAAGCCCCAGAGATTTTTGTGGGGGAGCAGTTCATGGTAATGGAAGGTGCTAGACAGGTCATTACTCCTGCTCACCTCAGGGCTGAAGATGTCGATACACCTAATGATGATATACTCTGCACCATTGTTGCTCAGCCCACATCTGGGTATGTAGAGAACATCTCCCCAGCCCCAGGATCTGAAAAATCCAGAGCAGGTGTAGCAATAAGTGCTTTTACCTTGAAAGACCTCCGCCAAGGGCATATTTTTTATGTCCAAAGTATACATAAAGGTGTGGAGCCTGTTGAAGACAGATTTGCTTTCCGCTGTTCTGATGGCATTAACTTTTCCCAAAGGCACGTGTTCCCCATTGTCATTATGCCGATCAACGATGAAGAGCCTGAAATCTTTATACGAGAGTTTGTTGTGATGGAAGGCATGAGCCTGGTTATTGATACCCCTATCCTCAACGCAGCTGATGCGGACATCCCTGCTGATGAGTTGATGTTCACAATCACCAGACTTCCCAGACACGGCCACATTGTGAACCAGCTGGTCAATGGAACTGTCCTGGTGGAGAGCTTCACCTTGGATCAGATAACAGAGAGCTCCAACATACTCTACGAACATGATGACTCTGAGACAAAGGAGGACAGTTTTGAGGTGAAACTCACAGATGGGAAACATACTGTTAGGAAAACGGTACTCATTATGGTTATTCCTGTAGATGATGAGACACCCAGAATGGCCATCAATGATGGTTTGGAGATTGAAATAGGGGAAATTAGAACTATTAATAACAGAATATTGAAGGCTACTGACCTAGATTCTGAAGACAAAACCTTGACGTACATTATAAGATATGGGCCAGGACAAGGCCTCTTGCAGAGAATAAAGCCTTCAGGTGGAGTTGAGAATATTACCCTGGGGATGAACTTCACCCAAGATGAAGTGGATAGAAACTTAATTCGATATATGCATTTTGGCCAAGAAGGAGTTCGTGATCTTATCAAGTTTGATGTGACAGATGGAATAAATCCTCTCATTGACCGCTACTTTTATGTGACAATAGGTAGCATTGATGTTGTCTTCCCGGATGTAATCAGCAAAGGAGTGTCTTTGAAGGAAGGAGGGAAGGTAACCCTTACTACTGATTTGCTTAGCACCAGTGACCTGAATAGTCCAGATGAGAACTTAGTTTTCACTATTACCAGAGCACCCGTTCGTGGTCATCTTGAATGCACAGATCAGCCTGGGGTACCCATCTCCACTTTTACTCAACTCCTATTAGCAGGGAATAAGGTCTATTACATTCACACATCAGAAGATGAGGTGAAAATGGACAGCTTTGAGTTTGAGGTGACGGATGGCTATAACCCTGTATTTCGGACTTTCAGAATTTCTATCAGTGATGTGGACAATAAGAAACCTGTTGTCACCATCCATAACCTGGTGGTGAGTGAAAATGAATACAAACTGATAACCCCATTTGAACTGACTGCAGAAGACAGAGATACACCCGATGCATTGCTAAAATTTATCCTTACTCAAATACCAGTTCATGGTCAGATCATGTTCAATAACTCCAAACCAGTCACCACCTTCACTAAGCAAGATCTAAATGAAAATCTAATCAGCTACAAACATGATGGCACAGAATCAGTTGAGGATAGCTTCTCTTTCACTGTTACGGATGGCACTCATACTGATTTCTATGTCTTCCCCAACACTGTGTTTGAAACAAGGAAACCTCAGACTATGAAGATTCGAATAATGGCTGTGGACAACAGTGTACCTCAAATTGTAATAAATAAAGGTGCTCAGACTCTCCGTGTTCTGGCCACAGGTCACATTGGGTTTCTGATTACCAACAAGGTGCTCAAAGTGGAAGACAGGGACAGTTTACATGCAACTCTCAAGATCAGAATCACAGAGGGTCCTCGCCATGGCTTCCTGATTCACCTGGGGAAAGGCAACCATAGCGTCAGCCAGTTCACCCAAGGTATTAAAGTATTCTATGATTCCTTTAGATCATTGGAAACATTCTTGTTCATGCTAAATTCTATAATAGTTGATCAGAGAAACTTTCTGACTGAGCTTATTTATAATGGCTTTATGTTTTTTTAGTTCTGTTTATTATTTATTGTATCTGTGACAGTTTTAAACAGGAAAGGGGGTCTACTGGATAAACACTGAATAAAGGAGTGTCTTTGCTGTGGAGAGCTTACATTCCAAATAACTGTGATTTGGACTTTCAGTGATAAAAATTTGGATAACAGATTTGGGCTGCACTTGGTTGCATATCTGTAGAGGCTGAGTGCCACCTTTAAACAGTTTTATTTAGAAAATGCTATGGGAGAGCCTAAGCTATTATTAACTAATGGTCATACCATGGCTAGGGTATGAGTTCCCATACAGTCTGAGTGCATTTAACTATAAAAGCAAAATCATTTCCCAAACATGGAGAAATAATATATTATGAGTGCATTTGTTGCCTTAATTACACAAATGTTACCCACAGGGTGCTTGTGGTAAATTAAAACGTAATGTAAGTGTTTTAAAATTATGTCAGTGTTACTTACTTTTTACATGAAACTAAAATAGTAGGTGGTATAAATAGGATGAAAACCACATGTGCCGTAGGTTCTGAAATAAAGCCTCAACACAAGTCTATGAAGTAACTTTAACTGAAAGGAGAGCATTAGCTATTCTGCAAAGAATTTTCCGTATTGCTTTGCAATGAGTTAATAGCTGGTTAATTAAAAATGAAATGAGGTTTCTTGGAGCCTCCAGCGGCTGTCAAGTGAGTAGACAGCACAATTTAATGGAGAATCAAAGTTATGGGGGCCCAGACAGGCTGGGCTGTGGAGGTGGTAAGGCTAGAGATGAACGCTTGTAGTTCTCAGTGTTTCGTTTCACAGAGCCCGTACTGGTATGTGTCCTGTGTTACAGTCTTAGCTGTAGTGATGTTCCTGTTAGATAAACCACATTTTGCAAACAGGCCTGATGAACTTTTGAATAGCTGGGGTGCCCTGAGTTTTGTGGCGTTAGTGTAAAAAAAGAGGCAAGGAGGGACAAAACCATGTCTAAGCTTTGGGAAACCACCTCATCTCCTTAAATGTAAGGCTTCGGTAGTGGACTGCTAGTAGTATTAAGAGTATTGTCAGAGTAAGTGAGAAACAGAAGAGAATGGGAGTGAGCAAATAAACAGATTATCACTTTTTTAGTGGGTTTTCATTTGCATTGGAGAATGTAGAATTACTGAGTCGATGCTACTTGAAAGCAGAGCACTGCATAGGACAGTGATACCCCATTTTTTTGAGGAGGGGGCACACTCAGGATAGGTACATATTCCATTGTCTTTCATGCCATGTGGCCAGGTGTACATTTGTCAGATGACCAAAATACAGTTCTTACTTGGGTTGTCATAATACAGCTTGGTTGATGTCTCAGTATTCTGTGTAACCTCCTGAGGCCGAAGGTGTCTACATGGCCACTCTAGCCAAATACTCAGCACGTTGCAAGCAATGATTTTATTCAGTATTCACCCCGATAATGCTTTTTATCTTCTTTTTCAGGCAAGTGTTTTCAGAGAGATGAGAGAATGATGTTCTTTTTTAAAGAATACATATTAATATATGTGTACCTTTAATAATCACATCAGTTTTGCAGAATTTTAAATGTGAGATCAGTGCCCTGATCTAGTGGAGACAAATGCATATTTTTTAATAGAAAATTATGTTGGATGGATTTCAAAATTATGTTGAAGAATTCCAATATTACATTAATATTTAGTAGCAACTGTAGTTAATACAGTAATGAATTGTGCTTATGGAATCATAACCGAATCAACTGTGGAAGGAAAGTGTAGAATTGCTCAAGTGACTGTGAACATATTAGTGAACAGTAAACAGGTCATTCCTTTGCAATTCTTTTGACAAAATTAAGATGTTTAGATGACAAGTGGCTTTTTTGATGAGGTGGTCCTGGTCCTGCAAACACTGGCACAAGTGCTTATCTTTTTATATGTTGGAACCATGGATTTCAATAGGGCTACCCACAGGGGCAGAGCTGAGTACTTGCATAAGTGTTTGCAGGATGAAAGATTTATTTTCTCCTCTGGCATGAAGAGGTATTTGTTTGCATCCTCTTTACAGCCCCATGAATTTTTGATCTTTAACTTTCAGACATTTATGGAAGAGATTCTTCAGTGGCATGTATTTGCTGATAAGGTTCTTAACTTGTTTGCCCTAGAAGATGTCTGGCTACTTTTGGAATTGAGGATTTTGAGGATCTCTAACAGAAGTGCTTTTGGCTTCTTTTCAGTAATGCATATGCCCTAAAGTGGGGGGAGAACTTGGGTGGTATTTGAGCTCCACTTTAATGCCATTAATTTCTACAAGTTTTTCTTAAAAAAAAAGTATCAGATGTGGATATTTAACAACAGCAGTCTTTCACAGAAAGTGACAAAGATTAGTTTCTACGTATTGCATGTTTCTCATCACTGTTCAAGGAAACCAGAAAACACAATATTAATTAATATTTTTTTACCTTTTACGTACTTTCTTTATTGCAACTGATGGTTCAAAATTGTGCACTGAATTTTTTCTTAGTGTAGTTTTGTCTGTCTACTTTAATTGCCTCTGTTTGGATTCTTTAAACAGTCAATCACTGTGTTTGAGCACTGTTTATGACAGTTCATATAGATTATATGCCATAACTTTTGAAAACATGGTGATAGAAAAGATGGTCTGGTGAAGAAGACATTTTTTTAGGGGACTAAAGAGATTAAGACCTCTCTACTGCAGAATGTGTAGAGATATGCTGTCCTAGAGGTAGACCACATGCCAGAATTAATCTACTTTTAGAGGTGGTGGTGGGAGGTTGTATGGACTAATTTTTTCACCTCTTGAATGGAGGGTAGAATTTAACATAGAAAATACCCTGGGTTTTGGTCCCGTCTCAGCCACAGATTTTCTGTGGCTTCTATGGTACGTCTCAGGATGAAGAACGAAAGAATCGGTATCTTAGTAGAGATGCTCCTCTGTTTAAGAAAACACACCACTAAATATATGAAATAGTTCTGACTGTTGAGCCCATGTTTTTACATTTCCTTTCAGTTCTTTTTGTAAATACATCTTAAAAGGAAGAGGGCACTGGGGAGGGGGGAAGTAAAAGGAGGGAGAATGAATGGTATCTGTAAAACTTCAGCACTGTTAATACTGAAATTCCTGAGCTCAACTGGAGAACCTTGACCTCTCTCTGTTGAAGAGAAACTATTTAATAGATGTGAAGTTTTTCTTGCATTTCTTCAGCATTTTAAATAAAATCTATTTTTCCTACCTCTTCCCAGCTGATATTGATGATATGAAGATATGCTATGTTTTACGAGGGGGTGACAATGCCACCAGTGACATTTTTCATTTCATGGTTGAAGACGGTGGTGAGTACTCATAATATCTGTGCTTTTGTTGTTCTTGAAAGTGAAAGAGTTTAAGTATACTTTGGGGACTTCAATCGAGGGAAGTCCAAGTTACCTCCTGGAATATGATTTTTGTTATGACTTTCCCATATTGTGGACGATTTCTGGTGATTACAAAGAGACATGTTGATATGGTAATTGCATCTAATGAGAAAAAAACTACTCTGGCAAGAAAGTGAAATTCTCTAAGACTGCTCAGATACCTGGGCTTTCTGTAGTTTTACCTTTGTATTCCCTGTTCAGGCTTTTTACACGTAAATTCTCATAAGCCTTTTGTGTTGAGACATGTTCTAAGTTTTGATTTACAGTTATGGTTGCCTGCCTGTTTAAAAGTTCCAGCTATAAGACTATTCATACGGACGCATTGTCTCTGATGTACATGTTGTGTAGCATTCAAGTTCTGATTCTACCTACTTAACAGAATCCTCAATGGCTTGTCAAAGACCTTTGTCATGTGACTGATGTGAATTCTAACATATTATTTTCGAGGATTGTGGAGGATGCAGAAGGAAAGAATAAAAACAAATTGAGAATACTGGCATATACTCGCTTGAGAAAAAAACATGTTGGGGGGGGTGTTTTTAAAGAGCAAAGAAAGGACAGTTTAAGGGGTAAACAGAAAACATTAATGGGCCTTTTTTTTCCTATCCAAAGGTCTGTACTTAATGTGGATATCCCTAAATGTAGACATTGCTGTGTGCAGTAACAGGTGGCTAGATTATGTTACTTTAATACCCTTTTTAATATGTGATATATAGCTCTATGAGTAATTGGCAATGAATTTTATTACTTGATTTAATAATAAACTTCTTAGAAAAAATCCTCCAAGTTAGCTTATTTTCATCTCATATGTACTCAGCTTGTGTTACTGCTTCACAAGAAGCACAGCCAATTAATGGTATTAAGATCAGTGTATAGAGATTTGTCCTGTCTATCATAGTTTGAACAGTTTTGTCACACTCCGCCATTGCTTAGAGTAGGATATTAAAGCATGTGCTCCTATTCATTGTGCTAGATGAGCCCAGAAGAGACAGTACCTCTAGAAACTTTTTAAAATTTATTTGCAAATATTTGCTACATCAGAAAACATAAGATAAGAGTTTGTAACACGACTTATTTTCCTTAGATCTTTTCTTTTAACTGAGATACAGGTTAGAGAAATTTGCAACTAAATAAAGATAATGGAGCACAGGGTGCTCTATTTTCTTAGGAATACCAGTATTTTATTATGACAGGTGTCACATGGTGACATTCACGATTTTCAAGTTGTTCTTCTGGTAGGTGAACAAATACTCAGCTCTGAGATATTTCAAGGTTTCTTGTGATAGGATTAATTTAAGCTGAAGAAAGTTTACTCTCAGCAAACTGATTAACATCAGTTCTGAACATTTTCTAGTGGCAAATGCGTAGTTAAAGCAAATTGCACTTAATATATTCCAACTCTATACCAAGAATTTTTCTTTCATTGGAAAGCTGACCTGCCACATCTGCTTCTACTTGGCAGGGTTGTAACAGCCTGTCAATTGTAACAGTATGCTATTTTTCATAATACAAAGAATCATTATGATAACAAGGTGCTTGCTGATTTTTTAGAGCCTTTGGAACTTGTGACAACGTTATCATCTTGCAGACTACTTAGTTAGATGGTAAGATGGTCTTTACCATCCTGGGGCTATTTGTTGACACAGTGAAAAATGAGCTGTGCTGCATTTCAGAATATTTCTGATTTTCTGCTTGACTGAAGATGGTAAAACTGTATTTAAAAGAGATGAAGTTGTGATCAAAACATTACTATTTGTCTGTCTATAATAACTCAAATTTATTAGCAGTGTCTTCAGAATCTGTAACAGGGGTGAAAAGTACATCAATTTAACCTAGCTTTATTTCCGCCCTCTTCAGAAAAACATCAAAACCAGTGTTTTGCAGCTCAGGTGTATTTTGGCAGAATTTCAGTTGTACCAAGACTATTGTTCTAGTGGTTTTGATTTTAAGCCAGATCATTCTAGGAGACTAAACACAGGATCTGAGTGAAAGATGCGCAGACTACCAATACCCACAGTAGAGTGGCACACTTCAGACTTCTGTCTCCTGTATCAGGAATTTTGCAGTAGTAACAAGTTTGTGATGGCTACCACACAGTGCCTAATGCTGTAAATTCACTGAGTAGGACTTCACCGAAGCTGAAATTTGCCATAGTCAGTATATGATCCAGTTGAAATCAGGAGGGGTTTCAAAATGTGATTCAAAGAATGAATATTTGTTTATATTACTCAGCTAATGTTATTTCGAAGAAGTAAAAAAAAAACCAAAACAAACCAACCAAAACAGTAATAAGGCACATTTTGTGGCCCAAGTATTTTATGTCTTCTATGGGGCATGAGTTGTCCCATGCCTCAGTGAGGGGAACCTACAACACCAATCACTGCTCTCTTCAAATAACATGAATTAGAAAGTTGATTTTGACAGATACCTCTAGTATTCCCTGTAAAATGCTTTTCTGTGTGTTTTGGAATATTTGTTCATCGTCTCTGAACTGCAAATAGGAGAGGAAGAGCATGACTTTCTCTAGCTCCATCTTTCCATGGTTGATCTGCCCTGCTCATTATACTGTGACTTAAGGGAACAAATGCAGAATTTCTTTTGTCGACCTCTTAAATGATGATAGTCTAATTGTGGCTCAAGTCTGTTATCTCAGGCAGTTGCACAGAGGCCAAATATAAGGAGTCATCAAAGTGCTCTGGTGTGAATTTTGTTGTGGATCTGGAATTTTGTTTATCCTCTTACATGTGTCTGGCATTTGTGGTAAGCAAGTTGGGGCAACAGCAGCCTAGGTGGTGGGTAAGTGAGCAGAAAAGATCCACGTCAGCACTCTGCCAGCCCTTGGCTTGTTGCCTGCTCTGTTTTTCCCAGCAGGTGAGACCTGTGAGATCTTGTGAGACCCTACCTAGAGTACTGTGTCCAGCTTTGGAGTCCTCAGCACAGGAAGGACATGGACCTGTTGGAATGGGTCCAGAGGAGGGCCATGAAGATGATCAGAGGGCTGGAGAACCTCTGCTATAAGGACAGACTGAGAGAGTTGGGCTTGTTCAGCCTGGAGAAGAGATGGCTCTGGGGAGACATTATAGCGGCTTTCCAGTACCTAAAGGGAGCCTACAGGAGAGATGAGGAGGGACTCTTGATCAGGGAGTGGAGCGATAGGATGAGGGTTTTAAAATGAAAGAGGGAAGATTTAGATTAGATACTAGAAAGAAATTCTTCACTGTGAGGGGGGTGAGACACTGGACCAGGTTGCCCAGAGAAGCTGTGGATGCCCCATCCCTGGAAGTGTTCAAGGCCAGGCTGGATGGGGCTTTGAGCAACCTGGTCTAGTGGGAGGTGTCCCTGCCAATGGCAGGGGGGTTGTCGATTACCTTTAAGGTCTCTTTCAACCCAAACCATTCTATGAATCTATGATTCTATGCTTCTATGCTTCTATGCTATGTACCAAATTGTGACCTAGTGTCTGAAAGCATGAAATATGATACTGGGAGAAACTTTACATACTAGCTAAGAGAGAAACCTGCAGCCTAGACAGATGGAGAATTGCTCAGGGATTATGGTTCTCATGATAACTTTTTCCATGTATAACTAAAGAGAACAGAAATCTGCTCAATGCGAAGAGAAAGAAAGGCCATTTAAGAATAAAAGGAGAGAAAGGGCTGTAATTCACAAGCAAGAGCATAGGCCTGCTGTATTCAAACCAAAATTAGAGGTCTCGCCAGAAAGAATCGGTTGCGGTTTTAAGCTCTATAAGAGTCTTATTGTCACCATCAATTACCACACGTATGCCGTAGTGCTTTCCTGGTTTTAAATTGCATGTTTCATAAGAGTAATTAGTGAAATAAATTGAAGACAATTCAGCTATTTATCAGCACTGATATTTTTAAAGGCAGAAAAGGTTTTAGTTCTTCATATTTAGGGATTTAGCCTCAAGATGATCTGCTATAAAGCGGGTGAGCCCTTGCATTTCTGTTAAACTTAAACCAAGAAGATCCTGTAGGATATTGGATGCTGCTGAGTTATCTCTGTGACGTTTTGAAAGAAACTACCATAGTTCATATTAAGAATTTGCTGTCTGTTTTGTTTTGAATTTTGATCTTAAAGTGATTATGTGGAGTTCTGTTGATACTTAAAAAGTGGTATGAGGCCATTTTAGCAAAACCTTGGAGAAAGTATGGAATTTTGTTTTTCACAAAAGTTGCAAAATAGTCTCTTTCCTCAGAAGTGGCCTCCACATTCCATTAACAAGGTGGGGAAATAACTCTTCTTAGCAAGTGCAAGCCTGTGACAGTGGTGAACCCTGATGTTTATATTATTAAATTCTTAATTTAGTGATTAGTAAAGGCACCAATAATAGCGGAAGGCAGTGAAAACAGAATTTTTTTTTCCCTGTGAGGAGGTAAAAAAAAAAGGAAATCTAGACTGATAGTTGAACTCCTGGATGTATTTGTGGTATGTGAATTTATACACTGTCAAGAGACTCACTAAACTGAAGAAAAAGTTCTAGTTGAAAACACTTGAGCCTTGCTTGCTCCTCCTCCTACCCTGGCTTCTAAAGCTTGGGTAACCATCAACTGGGACTGCAGCACCCATGGAAGACATTTATGTTATGTGCCTCAGTGGTTTTTGTTGCAAGAGGCTCGTGCCATACTAAAAATGTTCTGCATGACAGAGTAAGTTCCATTAAATTTTCCTGTTTGGACGGAAAAAATGAGATAATGCTGATTTGGGCCTGGAGCATTCTAAGGAAACAAAAAAAAAAAAAAAAAAATGCAAGGGGGAAGCCCATTTCCTGTTCAGCCTTAATTTGAACCATAATCTGTCCCTGCCTTACCTAACTTTCCTCTGTGCTCAGTTCTTAATTGAAGTTCTCCAAACTGCTTCTTTAGGGCTGCTAAGTGGTATCTTGCAGCAGAGAGCCTCAAGGGTAGAATGGTTTCAAAGGGGAAGTAATGACAGATTGTCATGGCTGTTTTAGGAATGTGAGGATCACTAGGGCAGGAAAGAAACAAGATTTTATTATTTTTTTTTTTAATTTCAGGCTCTTTGGGCAGTTTTTCTGGCTTAAAGCCAAAGCATTGCAAAGCCAAGGCTCACTGAAACTGGTGATTTACATCATTAGCTAAATCTCATTTAAACTTTTCATTACAGATCTCTAAATGCCTTAACACAGCGCTGCATTTTCCTGTACTCACATTTCTTTAAATCCCCAATGAAGCAAGAGTCTTTCAAAAACAATTCCCTGTAGTTAGCCTTTAAACCTAATTTCTGGGAAAACTTCATAGACTTTTCCCAAATATTTCTGTGCAAGAAATTATGTAAATTAAAGAAGCACTGTTCTACTGCTTAGAGAAAACTTTCATGAAGTTTGTGAAATATAATTTAATCTGTCATCCGTCCTTTTACAAATTAAAATATATTTTTAGGAATTTCACCATTCTGGTGGGCTTTACTCATTTGTAAGGGAATATTATTACACTCCTGAGTATAATTATCAAACTAAAACAGTTGTCAGTGCTGCTTTTCAAAGCCTTAACACTGATATGTTTTCCTGGGTGAGCTATAATAATAGTGTGGAAACAGATGTTTTTGACTCAATGTCTGACAGTTCTTAAAGAAGCAGACTGGTAAAGTATCATTGGGAATTATTTGCAGCATCCTTGCTTGACCTCACATGTGGTATTTGGGCACACTAGTCTTGGCAAGAAACATCAACTGCATTTATCTTTGGCTTAAAAATGAGGGCATCACGTGTTGGTGGTACGTTTGCCATCACTTGCCAAGTATTGGATTCTGGTCTGTTGCCAGGCTTGTTGCTGCTGTTTTGATATACGCTAGGTTGGTGCCCAAACAATTTTCCACATGTCACACTTCTTACTGTAAGTATTACCAAGGGATTTAAATAGTGGTTTGACACTACAGTTTATTAAAAGGAGCAACCCAAACCAAAAAAGACTCCTCAAAATAAACCTTTCTGTAAATAAAAATTTAGTTCATGGGCGCGCTGTTGTGAATGTGGCTGCAAGGTCACAGCAAAATTAATACCTGTGTACAGGAGTAGCTATGTGTTTTGTGTAGAGGTGATTATATGGACCATATAGAAAGTCTACTATAGGCCTTACTAATCTCAGTGGAAAGATTTTCATTGTCTTCTATACCAGTTACATTGGTTTCTTTATACTGACATTTTAGACTAAATGCTGGAAATGACTGAATTTTCCATTTTGAACTTGAACATTACCTTATCCTCCAAATATATAGATAGAAAAGGAGGTCTGCTTTATCCAGATACACAAAATGTTTTTTTGGAGAGGAAAAAAGGTACTTGTTTGGTTTGGCAAGGGAATTTTTGTTTCTTTTTAATTATTTGGGTTCAAATGATGGTTTTAGCCAAAAGCAAAGCATTCCTCTGCTTCCCGTCCTGGATTATTTGTCATTTTTAACAAAAGCAAAGCAGTGTAGTTGAAGGGGTGGGTTTAGGTACTCTTCCAGATTAGGAAGGGAGAGGCAATTGTGTTTTGAATTGCCTTTTATACAGAAGTTAGGGCATTTTGTCCAAATGTGAAAGACTCAGATGCAATTCCTTTGTTTCAGAGGCTTTGAACCCATGGTCCCCATAATGTGCCCTCACTTCTATTCTGGCCAGTTTTTAATTCAATTTCTGTTTCCCTCCTGTGTATATGAATTTTTCAATACTTTTTTGAACATAGCCTGGACTCTGATGTTCCACTCTCCAACTAAGTACTGTTACCACAGGGCAAACAAATTCTCGTTTTTTTGTGTGCTCCTTCCCTCTTTTTTTTCCCTTATATTTTTCCTTCTCTGCTAATACCTGGTATGTTCCACAGAATAAAATGGCTTGAACAGACCGATTAGGAGCAGTGCATTCCAGAGTAACCTTTAGGCAGTTGGTTTAGGTCAGGGTTTAAGGTGAGGAGACTTTGGTTCCAGTTCTTCTTGAAGTCAGGGCCTATAGTCTTGTCTTCATGTAGAATAAGCATCACACCTGCTGGGTTGGTTGGATAAAAGGGAAATCTCTCCACAACACCAGCTGGTGATAGGTATTTTTCTGGTTTTAAGCTGAGATCACTTGCTGAATAATCATACAAAGAACAATGTATTCGCAACAAAATTGACCAGCTCAGCAGTTGAAGCTGAATCCTTCTGGCTTTACCGAGCTGAATAGTGCCGTTGATTCCATTTGACCTGGACTGGTGAGAGGCAAAGGAGAGAACATGCTCACGATAGCACTATGAGTACTTAGCAGCCTGTTTACTTAAAAATAATCCACAATTTAGCTTTTATATTCTTATGATATGTAATAAGGCCTTGCTAGCAGCAAAAGAAGCATGACAATGAACAGTAAAATTAGGTCAAAATGCAAGAATTAAAGGGATTAAGGAGACGCACTAGGCTTAAGGGGAAGAATTGAGAACTCTCAGGAGTAATGCTGATTGCCAGTGACATGAGAACCTGTAGAAAGACACTAATTCCTAAAGTGAGCTATAATAAGCCTGTGAAATGATATTGGTTGTTGGTTGCAAATATTTTTGATTCAGACAGAGTAAAGAGGTCTGGAGAAGAATGAAATGGGGGAAGGGACAGTGGTTGCTGTCGAGGAACGTTGTGCACAACAGCTCAGCTTGTTTTGATTTCCCAACCTGGTTTCACTGAAGGATTCTAAATAACCCTCAGGATGAGTTTAGTATTTTTTACTCCACTTGCTGGTTAACAATGTAGAGTTCCCATAAAGGTTCATTTGATCAGTAGATGAAATGTTTCTGGCATGTTTCTTGATTTCTTTAAATAATAGATTACTATTTATATAAGAGGGATAAACACATCTGAAACAAACTCAGATATGTGACCGTTTTCCACCAAGAAAAGGTAGTGAGTCTTAAACTATGGAAATCCACTAAGAATCAAGTTAAATTAAAAATGGAGAAAAGGTAATGAAGGCATACTTTGTCATTAAATTTTTTGCAATTTGTGCATCTTAATTTACAACATCCCCACTATTGTAAGAAACAGTTTCCATAGCAATATAACCATGTATCAGCAAACACATGGTGGATTTTATTGCCTGTTCAGGATAAATAAAAAGCTTTTTTGTATTACATTATGTAATTAACTTACATTTGCCAAATTTTTACTGTGGGCTGGTAGGCATTGGGAATGTGCCGAAACTGAAACTTTATATAACCAGTGAATGATGGGGAATTAGAAGCCTGCTTGAATAAAAGGGATCCAAACTGCGTACGTAGCCTTTGTAGTACCAAACAGCTATGATGAAGAACAACCATAACAAAGATTTTAGACGGGTGCTAGTTTAGCATCCCTTCAGGGGAGCTAGTTCAAGGCAATGAACTTTCTTTGGAGTTTTCCTGTGAAAATTGGAATTCTCTTACTCTTAAAAAGTGCAGTGTAGTTGGAGATACCTCTTCTGACCTAGTCTTGCAAAGCATGACATGTATAAGATTGTGCAGGCTGAAAAGGAAGTCTGCTGGAAAACAGAAGAATTTGTATATTATTTTATTCTGCTTGCCTTGCTAAATCTTACAATATAAAGACGATTCTTGCCTTATCAATGTCTTTGTGTACTTTCTGGGAAAAGGAAGACATTGATTTTATTTCATAAGCACAAACTGTGTTTGGGTGATGTTCAAATTTTCCCCGAAGTTGTATGACCTGTTCTTTATAATTAGCATTGAAGAATTTAAGAAGAGGAAGTTAAGAGCCACTGGTAATAATACAACCAGGGTGAAAATCCTGTTACAGTAAATTAATGAATTAATTTGACCTGTGTTGATTTTTGCTTGGGCTTGGCCTAGATGGGAATTTCTTAAGTCGATACATTGTGGCTTGTTTTCCCTGGGGTTTTCTTCAGCTAATCTTTCTTTTACAGAATTAATTAATTATTTTTTTGGTTTTAGTAATAGAAAGAATTTCATTTAGCAGTAGGTCCTTAGGAAGCTCTTTGAAAAGACAGATTTTTTTCTTTTTTTCCCCTTTCTGAAAAAGGATTTTAACTTGTTTAAGTTGAAGTTATTAGTAAAACATTAATTCATTCAGCTTGATACGGCATTGCCCTGAATGTTTGCCAGGATTCCAATCTCAGTAACTTTTAACTTAAGTACCAGCATAGCACTTCTGTCACTCTGCTGTATAATGTGCATTTTCTTCAGGACTGTTGGAATGCTGTTACCACACACCTTGCTGCTGCTTTCAAGCTTTGTGGTTAGGGTGGAACATAATAATTAGAGAGGGAATTGTACAGATACCTTTAAAGAAACATGTGAAGCCTAATTCAAAGCCCAGTGCCTCCAGTGAGGCTCTTTGCACCTAGAGGTTTGTGGTTTGATCCCACATTAGTGAAATCTGTGAGAATATTCTTTTCACTTACTACTGTGGTGTTCAAGAGCAGGTCGTAGAAGAGAAGACTCCCAGAACTTACAGCATGCTCTTATTTGTTGCCCCTAAAACTATTCTACCCTAAAGGGTTTTTATTTTAGGGCCCTCAAAGTATTTGATTTCTTATTCTGACGTCTCCTCTTTAGGCAGAGCGTGTGAGCTCAAGAGCCTGAGACACTAACCAGTCATATTATTTTAAGACTTTCCTGGGCTTTGTGCTGAAGTCATTCACTGTCTACACTCTATAATCTCAGTAATGCCCTTTAAACTAGTTCATCACTACAGTAGAGGATTTGTAGTACTGTGTGCTCAAATGCATCCTTCCTGAGAGAACTGCACTGAGAGTCTTTCAGATAGAGGTATAAGATCCTAATGAAGAGGAAACTAGTCATTACCTACTATTATTTTTTTCTGGCACAAGTGCATCACTCTTGGCTTCTTCCTCAGGAGTAGGTGATGCAGTATTGTACGTTTAAGATCCAAATGGCAAAACTTCTGCATAATCCCACTTTGATGAAGTGGAGGTCCTTAAAGTGCTGAATTTATAGTCATGATAAATTTAGGTTCCCTCCATAACCAGTGACAAAATGACAGACACCTCGAACATGAGTAGATTTAGATGTGGTGCAGGAGCAATTGCTCTGAATTCTAATCCAGTTTTGCCCATAATTCCCTTTTTGTGTGTGCTTAGAATTGCATAAATCCTGTGAGTATTAAACAGGGCAGTTTTCAGCCACGGCAAGATTTATAGATCATTTGGTGAAACGGACATTTTCAAGCATATTTACTGATTTGGGTCTTATGCTAAACGTAAAATATGTGTAAGATAGCCAGTGTCTCACTATTACTTAATAAGTCACTGCATACCATGTTCATTGCTGATACTTGAGACGTGTGCTCAATTTTCTCTGTTGCCCAAGGAAGCTTAAATAATTTTTTCCTACACAACTGCTGTAGCCTTTAGGCTATAGGAAATGTGAGGTGAAACCCTCTCATTGAAGGAGAGTAATTTTGTGTGGAATGAGTAACTCTTCACTGTCGAGAACAGGTCAGGCTTCCTGTCCCACTGCATTAAAACCAGGCCCTTTTGGGCTGCTGCTCAACCCTCATGAGTTCTCTGCTCCATCCAGTGTGGTGGAAATGTTTCCTCTTTTCCTTCATACTTTTCTCTCATGTGAAAACCTGGCTTCCTATTTTTCCTGACCCCTAGAAGTTCCCACTTATGCTTGTTGGGGGGGATTGTTCAGCTCTCTGCCCTCCATTTCCATCCAATCAAATGTGGGTTTTTTCTCTTCCCCTGTCCTTTTTCTGCCTCCTGCTTGCTGCCATAGCCTGGTTGTACCAAGAATCATTGAGAGCTAATCAGATGGTTATCAGATGACTAGATCTGCTAGGGACAGAGGGATGCCTTTTCCTGGCGGGGACTGGTAGGAGTTGAGTTAGCCTGTGCTCCTGCAGGGTCCTGTTGTTTGTACACGCTGCAAGTTGGAATGACACAAAGCCAAGTGTTGTTTTTGGCACTGTTTTGCCACCAGTGAAAAAACTTGGGCAAAATGAAAGAAAGAGTTAAGCTCAACTCTCCTGAATATATTCTGAGGGGAAGAACCCTTCACCCTTCAGGGTAGCTGGAATAAACAGTCCTTAGGGATTAAGTTGAAGCTATGGACTGCAGTGGCTGAATGGACCTGAAAATGAAGGATTTTAATTCTTAGCATTGGGACATATCAGCCAGCCGTGAACACATCTGTTCTTATATAGCTCTTCTTTTTTCCCCAACTTGAAGACAGGCCTAAGGTCGTTTAGTAGTATGTCATGCAGGTATTGTAGCAATAGTGTAGCAGAGTCCTGTGTGTCATTTTGAGATGCACAGTTACTGTATGCTTTGTGCTTGTTGTGCAATATACTGCTTCAGATCCATAGAAAGATCATAATTGAGATAGTTTCAAATAAGGAGGAAAATTTTCACCAGCAATAGCTCTGCCGTGAATTATATAATGCATAATTCTTGGATTTCAGCTCATGAAGAACAGAGAAACAGCACAAAAGAAAAATGTTATTTATTTATTTAAGGGAAAATATCTCTTTTCAGAAAAAAAAATCTCAGTACAAATGCACTTTCTACCTCTCAAGTATCTTATCATATGTGTACCTGTTCCCTGTTCAGCACACACACTCACCAACCAACATCTCTACATCAAGGTATGAGCCTGCAGTGATTCCTGTGTCACGTCTCCACCGGCCTGAATTACACTGGAACTTCAGCTCCTTTTCTGAATGATAAGTTCATAGCACAAGTAAATTTAAGATGATGTGACTTATTTTGATTAGCTTTAAAAATATATCTGCATTGTATTCTGGTTAATGACCAACAAATGTTTACTAAAACTTTAGGGAAGATTATGAGAAAGGGAAGAAATTTTTTTTTTTATGGGATCAGTCTGTTTTTATTTCTTTATTGAGTCTCCCCACTACGCCCCCTGCAATAGCCTGGGTTATATTTACTAATCCCTCGTTTCTGTCATCCAAGAGGGTTATTTCTGGTAAAATGCTCTTTGCTACTCTTAGAGTGCTTGCAAATTGCAAGAGGCCTCAAAAGACTCTACAGTTGAGAAATACACATGCATTAATTGAAATATTCATCTTACAGTTGTAGTAATTTCAACATCCTGACTAATAAGCGAATGTAGTTTTTGTCTATTAGTCTCCATGTAGTTCCTGCTGTTATTTATAGTAGTTTGGTATTCATCACTTATAGGAATTCTGCTTGAAATCATATAATAAAGTTATTTCCTCCGCTTGATTACTACTATTACTGCCTATTAAAGCGAACAATTCTAAATATGTAACTTCTGATTTTTCATGGTTCTTTACACTTCCCTTAATTACACATGTAAACCAGACCTTATTCACTGTTTTGAAGACCTAGATTCATCTAAGCATCTGAGGAGTTTAACCTATTAGCCAGCCCAGTACTACTACTAATTACTGAATTGTTGAGATCTCAAAGTGGTTGCATTACCTTCTGGAGCTGCCCGCTTAGAAGGAAACCTCACTCAAGTACCTCAGAGGTTGCTCTTATGTGTGAAGAATCTGTTCCTTGTTGATCTGATATAATTTTATTGCAGTATTCTCTTGATTTCCACAACTGAAAAAGAATAAATCTCAATGTTACATGAACTTGACTTACATTTTTAAGAGTTTGTGCAAATGTATGTTACCTCTTTGGTACAGAGCTGCATTTCCGAGCTGGGATATACTTTTGTGAATGCATATGTAACCTGAATTGGCCATACATACCTTTGCTTGATTATACTGTCATCAATAGGCAATGTATCATTTTGATAATTTTTTTCCTGCAGTAATTCTACTTTGTTTTGTGCACATTGGTGCAAAAATATATCTATAGATTCCTTGGTTAAATCCCATGTTTTCATATCTTTTGAGTACCACTGAAAAATAATGTTAGTCTAGTTTTTTCTTCATAGTATTCATTTTGACTTGTGAGTTTTTTACAGGATGCTGACCATGTAGCTTAGTTCTTCAGATTCATTCAGTGAATTGAGTTGCAAATACTTCCATCTTAAGTCCACTTCTGCTTTGTTTGGTTTTTTTTCTCCGCCTGTTTGATGACTCCAGAATAAGTATAGCTGTGGTGGGATTAAATATTTAGTTATGAAGTTAATCACAAAGAGTTAATATAGGCTTTCTTTCATAGCATGTGACATATCAACACGTGATAAAATGATCTTAAACATTTAGTCAACATTGAGTTTCATAAAATGACAGTTTGGACAGCTTGAAATGTTTTGTGTGAAGGATCATGGATTTTGTCAACTTTCACAAAAGCTGGAAAGTGTAGTTTCCTGAAAGGCCATGTTTCATAAAACTTAACAATAATGGTGATTTTGCTAAACAGCAAGTCTAAAGCTGCTTCTGGTCTGCTGGCAGTTTTTGAATGCTTGATTTCTGTGTTTCACCTGTTGTAGGAAGTGGCATAAAAAGGGTCAGTGGCTGGTAGTTGAATGCATAACAATTCAGATTACAGATGGGAATGTAGTTTTTAAGAGAGAATGCTCATTACTGTTAGCAGATTTTCAAGGCAAGTGCTGAATTCTCCTGATGTCTTCAAGAACAAATATCTTCCTGAAAAAAAATCCACAAAACTGTGAAACTACATCCAAGACAAAGTTATTGCATGGAATTTTATGTTCTCTTAATGCAGAAAATCATGCCAAATAAGTATGAATGCTTCATTTGGCCTTGTAATCTATGGAGCATGAATTTATAGAAAGTCAACTATTACTGATTTTGCATGCAGCTAGAATCAGCAGCATAGCTCACCTGGAGCTCAGTGAGGAAAAACTGTAAAGAGAATATATCATTTGCAGGACAGTCTTGTCAGTGCCATACTTCCAAATTGTGTATTTAAGAAATAATCCTTACTCCTCCCTGACCTCCCTCCAAGATCCTTAAGGAAATTAAGAAGTGCTGTTGTGAAACTGGTAGAAGGACCTTTAAATCACATAGCTGAGAAGTCAGGAATTTAAAGAAGATAGAACAAAAGCTGAATGGTACAGCCCTCAAAGTATGTGGATTGTGATGTTTTTTCATATAGCCACTAGTAACATTATTTGCTTAGTATGTCAACATACAGTCTTCTCCCTCTCCCACCCACACACATTCTTGCAAAGTATATCTTGTTAATCTTAATGTTATCTTAACATTTTTCAACTCAGGGAAGATTTTACAAAAAATTCTAGAAGTAAGCACCACTAAAAAAATACAACCAAAAAGAACACCCAAACCTAAAAAATTATCCCAGTCTCACTGAATTTTAAAATAACCTTTTGCATTTAACAATCAAAAAAGCTGAAATTTGCCAAATAGTATTTTATTTTTTTAATGTTCAAAACCACATCATGTGCCAGCTTTTGCTAAATAATATTAAATATAAATGCGGGTGCAATATTTTTTGAATTCCGCTGTTTGTCCTGTTCTTCTTAGCTAGATCAGGATTATTCTGACATAATTAGGTGAAATAACTCCATCCTTATGTAAATGAAAGTAGAACAAGACTAGCCAGCTTTCCCCCCACCTGCCCTACAAAACGATTGCTGTAGAGGTTATCCAACGTGTGTCCTGCCTGATTAGTGTGTTGCTCAGAAGAGAGTGAGATTTCACGTTCATCACACTGCTGGCATCTCTATGGACTGCTGTCATACGATGTCAACTGAGGGGGGATATGGATTATATACTGCTATGATCAGATGGTGTAACTACCCACTCCTATAGTTCTCCAGTGGCCCCTGCATAGTTACTTCACTTTTACTACACTGACTTGAACTGATGGTCAGTAAGCTAAATGTTTTATGGTCTACTATGAAAGGACTATATATATGTGTGTATATATATATAAAACTGTGTATAATTCTTAAGCCAGCTAGCCTCTTTGAGTTTATATAGCAAGTACATACTCTAGTGGGATATCTTTCTTTCCTGCTTCGCTCCTATTTTTTCCCATATTAGGCTGAGGTTGCTTTGGTGAATAGCATGGTTCACAGTTGCCTTGAACTTTGAATTCTTGACATGCCTGAACTGGCTTTCTACCTGAAGAAAAGCAAGTATTCCTCTTTCAGTGCTTGGCTTTGCGTAAACAGGTCTTTACCCTGACCTTTGCTTATAGATATAGTTATCCAGTCTGGTAGTTACTCTGGAAGGAGACAGAGCTCACTGTTTCAAGAAGCAGTCAGTTTTAAAATATAGAAAAAAATGCACATTTCTTCTGCATAGGAAAGAATCCAATTTTTATGAAAAATAATTAATTGAGGGGGAGGAGGAAGATTGTCAGGAGATATTTTCACACTTGTACAGAATACTTTTTAGGTCAACTTTTAGCTCTTACTGTTCAGAGTATTCAAAACTACAGCTCTCAGGCCCAACCCACCTTTCCACTGTAGAATTGATAAAAGATCATCAAGAAGCTGATAAACACAAGCTGAAGGATTAAGAGTAAAATGAAATATTTGGGGTGGGCTTTCAGTACAAAGTGGTATCCATGAGTAAATTCAGAATATTTTTTTTTTGTCTGAAGTTTTTTTAAGTAGCTCTTTCTCTGGGTTTGTTTTAAAATCCTTTAATTACTTACTGTGCAGTTTAGTAGTCCTTGCCTTATTCCTTGCTAAAGTAAAAAAAAATCTCTACTTTTTGCCCTCATAAATACATTCCCTCTGTGAATTCCCCTTTGGGCAGTGTTGTTCATTCCAAAATACAAGGCTGTGTGCTAAATGGCATTGAATAGGATACACAGGAGGAACAAAGGTATGATTAATTGTATGTGCTAACATATTTGTTTTACTTCAAATTAGCTGCATAGCTTAGAGTAGAAGCAGAAGCCACAGCATGAATTCTAGCACATGTTGATCCAAGCACAAACTCTGTATTCTGGATATACGTGCTAAATAAATAACAAGCATTGCTAAAACCCCCATTACAATCTCTTAATTGCTAATGTTCAGGTGTTAGCTAGATCAAGCTAGAACAGGTACATTATCATGTACTTGTACTAGTATCTTAATTTTGCTTTGTAGACGTGTCTTCTATTTAACAAGATTTGGCCAAGTTTGTTAGGGGGGTTGTAGCATACTTCCCTGGGCAGGTTTTTTGTAAAAATAGAAGGTCTAAAGAGACAATGTATTTTAGTAGTCTGCTCATTTATTACATCAAAACAAAAAAATTATTCTCCTCAATGTACATGCAAATTTTGCTCTTTCAAATTCAGATAGAAGATAAAAAGGATGGGAGTCATTTGTTTGAATATAGATGTCTAAAATATATGGTTCCAAATCTAATGCTAATTTTTGGATCCTTTTGTAAATAATGGATTTGTTCATCTAATTAAATAAGGGTGATTCATTTCAACCTAAGAGAAGAGCTAATAGATTAGTTTAATTTCTCTCCTGGGTTGTCATTTCTGCTTTTATGGTAAGGGGGGGGCCTGGTACAACTAGAAAAAATTTAGACATCTAAAGTTGAAAAAGATTAATCTCACTCCTGTAAAGGTGAAAAAGATGAATCCTACTCCTCCTCAATTTTATAACTGGGTGCAGGTTGTAAAAGTAACATTTAAAAGCAGATTCTAAAGTATCATCTAAATTTGGATAAAAATACCATAGAATGATAAGCTATTTAATTGTTTTTTAACTATGTAGTATATATAGTTGGAAGCATCTTTTTGTAATATTTGAAGTACTTGCTCAAACCATTGTTAAGCTCTATTGGAGTGTAATAAGATCTCCTTAGTAATTTTCCTTTGCCAAATATTTAGATCTGTGCATTCTACTGTTAAGTGTCTGATTACAGGGATATCAATGTGACCTTATCACTTTTGATAGTGTGCTCGCTAGCATAACAGTATTTGTCAACTTGCCTTCTCATGCATTAATGATTGATCAGTCAGTGCTCTTGGTCATGGACGTTGTGGAAAGCTAACTTCGTAATTCTGTAGTCTGAGGGCATAAATGTGTGTGTCCCTGATATGTTCTAGTTTGTCATTGAACATCTCAGGAATTAACTCATTGTCTTTAACTTGTACTGATTTAGGGTTTGGTTCCAGGCACTTGTTTTTCTTTATTAAAACTGTCTAAATGACCCAGATCATAGACTCATAGAATGGTTAGAGTTGGAAGGGACCTTAAAAATCATCGAGTTCCATACCCCCTGCCATGGGCAGGGACACCTCCCACTAGACCAGGTTGCTCAAAGCCCCGTCCAGCCTGGTCTTGAACACTTCCAGGGATGGGGCATCCACAACTTTACCGGGCGACCTGTTCCAGTGTCTCACCCCTCTCACAGTAAAGAATTTCTTTCTAGTATCTAATCTAAATTTCTCTTTCAATTTAAAACCATTAACCCTTGTCCTATCACTCCACTCCCTGATCAAGAGTCCCTCCCCATCTCTCCTGCAGGCCCCCTTTAGGTACTGGAAGGCCGTTATAAGGTCTCCCCAGAGCCATCTCTTCTCCGGGATGAATAACCCCAACTCTCTCTGCCTGTCTTCATAGGAGAGGTGCTCCAGCCCTCTGATCATTTTGGTGGCACTCCCTAATCTTTTCCCTCAACTGCAAATTTTTACTTCCTGCATTGCAACATTGTGTAGTTCTTAAAAGTATGCTTGTTTATAATTAAACAGTCAATTTGAAGGTTTTTTCCTTCAACTCAGATGTACATTCCTGCTGATGGTAACCACAAGAAACTTTGCATGCGCTGTTCCTTCTTTAGATGTTTGGGGATCTAGATTCTAGCCTTCAGTTAAATTCTCATTTGGAGTGAGAAACTCTGGAGTGTTTAAAAAAGAAAGATGCAGAAGGCAAAGGTGAAAGAGAAGCACAGTTTGGGTAATCTTTACTCAGATTATATACAGAAAATGTCATGCTATCAAAAATCAGTTACAGTAGCTAAATTGTCATTGTACATCCGTGAGATCTGATGGTTTTGTGATTTAGATGTGAGTTAGGCAACAGAAAAGATGAGTAGAGCTTAACTTTTAATTAACTGTTAACAAGATTTTAGTAATGAGTAGTAATGAGGATGCAGCAAGATGCCTTGACTGCCCAGCAACAGCTAAAAACACCAGTGTGCCATCAAAAGTATTTCTCATCCGACATCCAAAACATAACACTATACCAGCCACTAATAAAAAACTTAAGCCTATCCCAACTGAGAGCATGACACAGGTTTAAACTGAGAAACCCTCCGTGATGCCATGGAACGTCTTGGTCATTGGTGGAAGTTAGAAAACGTGTTGCGTCTATGCACAGAGTTCCATAACTCCCACATAGAGTTCCCTTTGCTGAAATTAATCTTGTGGAAAACTTTAGGTGTGAATCACATAAAAAACCCCTAAGGATTCGACCCAATAATTGAAATCTTGTTTAAAAAGAGGAATAAAACTGAATGGAGATAAAAGCAGAAGTACAGATTTGTCTGATTTAGACACTGGGCACATTAAAATTGTACATGCTAGGGCTTCTGTAAAATTTTATAATCTTTCCCTAGCTAAGAAAACTCTGCAACTCTTTTCACCTTCATAGTATTTTTATCATAGTGTGCTTTGAATTTCAAAGCATATCAGAAGTCTGTTTATCAAAGTTTATGAAAGGCTGAGGACTGTACAGTAAATCTAATGTGTCTTCTAAATTAGTCCTACCTAATTGGTTACATAGTAATTTCTTTAAAGTTTAAATATGTGTTATTCATAGAAACAAAATACAAGTTCTGTATTTCACCTTTCCTGGTGCTTGGACGTGGTTATGGTTCCACTTTTATTTCTCTATAAAGATAATTACTGGAACATATGCAGTAGATACTGAGAACGGTTTTAATGAGTTGATGGAATTAATAGAATAAGATTGTGTTATCTTTTTCTTCACTGTAAATTTGGCAAACCACTTTCATTTGCAGTGGCCATTCCTTTTGTCTAAACAGTTGAGAAAGAATACAGAGATAATTTTTGGTGGAGTGAAATGCCAAGAAGTTGTGATTCAGATAAAAGAAAATGCTTAGAGATGCAAGCAAAATTTTTATCTACTATATGTAATCCTTTAATACACCAAGTGATTAGAGAAAATAGGGAGTCGAGCACTGAAGATTACAAAATTGAAACCAAAATACTGCAAACACTTCTTTATAAATACTTGGCTACATTTTTCTAAATACTTGTGTGAGTATCACAGAATCACAGAATCTTTATCATTGGAAGGGACCTTTGAGATCATGGAGTCCAACCATACATACACAAGAGTGTATAGAGTGTCCTGGTCATTTATGCACATGTGCATACAAGAAATGCAATGAAACTATCAGCTGTGAAGTTAAGGAAACAAAGACATTATAATTATATTGAATGTTCTGAATACTCTCATTTTTTAGATGCAAATAAATAATATGATTAGAAAAGAATCTAGTGCTTTCCCATTTTTTTTTGTGTCTCTAAAGTGGCTTTGAGATGAAGTTGTTAAAATTGATTTTATTCCTAATTCTTCACACTTAGTATGTGTCTTCATGCAAGCCATAGAATCACAGAAAACCAGTGGTTTCAAGACGTCTCTGGAGATCATATAGTCCAATAGCTCTGCTCAGAGCAGCATCAACTACAACAGGTTGTCCAGGAATGAGCCCAGTTAGGTTTTGTATATCTCCAAGGATGGAGACTTCACAACCTCTCCAGGCAATCTCATCCAGTGTTTGAACACCCTTTTGATAAAGAAGCTTTTTCTCATGTTTGAATACAACTTTTAATTCAATTTGTCTCCATTGTTTCTTGTCCTTTCACTGGGCACCTCTGAGTCAGAACTGGCTTCCTCTCATTATACCCTCCCATCAGGTATTTATGCGCATTGGTAAGTTTCCCACCCAAACCTTCTCTTCTCCAGGCTGAACAATCCCAGCTCTCTCAATCTCTCCTTGTTCATTAGGTGCTTCAGTTCCTTAATCATCTTTGTCACCCTTCACTCAAGTATGTCCATGTTTCTCTTGTACTGGGGAGCTCGGGGCTGGGCCAGCACTCCATGTGTGTCTTACCAGTGCTGAGTAGAAGGGAAACATCACCTACTTCGACCTGCTGGCAGGTCGTCCTAATGCAGCCTATGATGCTGTTGATGTTCATGATAACATGCAGCAGTCTAGATAAACCCAAAGCTTTTATTTTGGCAGTAGAGAAAAAAAAGTCAGTTCCCCATTACTTCATTCAGACGTGAAGAAGCAAGACTATAATATTTCAAGTATGTAAACTACCATGAATGTGAGTGGCTTACAAATTTCATTTGCAAGAAACATTTCCAAATGTGTGAATCACTGATAGCTGAGTTGGGGCTAGCAACTGCTTTCCATATTCAACAAAAAAATGGAGCATGATTAGTAATGACAAACTGTAAGAACAAAGTCCATCTCGTAGTGGGATTGTGAGGAAATCACTTTAAAAGCTGTGTCAGAAACTCACGGGGTTTATTACTGTTTATTACCTTGGCTCATGCTGAAGCAGCTGCAAGGTGTCCTTTTTTCTCTCCTCTCTTTCTATGAGATGAGCATTATATGCTGGAGCATAGGCATTCCTATCCAGAGTGGCTGGTAGAATTAGAAGAATCACAGAGTTGGGAGGCAAACTTGACAGTGTTAATTTTTCTTTCAATTTAACTGTGTGAAATTGGGGGACATCAAAATAATCATATAAGGAGTATGAAAGGATATTCTGAAAATGTCTGAACTAGGATAAAAGCGTACTGCTTTACAGCTGGAATTAATTCCATCCCTAATTTTTAATTCAGATTAATGAATCAGATGCTCTTTGGCTAGGGGGAGGGGGAGAGGGAATCCATAATCTATGATGCATAATTCTTAACACTTAGAAGTGATGCTTCTAGAGCTTTATTTAGGAAATGTAGGTACCTCTAGAGGGCATTTCAGGTCTTATACTGGCCAAGTAGCACTCTGGAGTTACTCAGTTCTCTCCACCATCTATTTACAGAGTTTAGAGCAGGTAGGTTTTTCCCCTAAAATGGGGTTTGATGGTACAGTCAAATTGACTTGATGACTTGCTGCCAACAGAAGAGAGCCCCTCTCCCTCTCCCATCTTATCTCATCTTACACCAGTTTATAGCATGCTAAATTGATTCAACTAACTGTCCTGGCAGTACAAAGCAGTAGCTTTGTGGGTTAAATGAGTGGTGGTAGGGCATTGCATTGGTTTACCAGGCAGGCAGTGATGAGCATCAGGGAGACCACACAGCTGGGGATGGGGGGACCAGAGCAGGTGAGGCAGAAATGGAGGTTCCCCCATGGAGGAATTTGAGCTGTTGTTGGCTTGGTTCAGCTCTAGCCACCCTGCTTTACGCTTGGTTCAACCGGGGCTTCACAGACTGCTTGAGGCAACCTGAAACTGTGCTGCCTCCCAAAGGGGAAGTCGCACCCCTGCTTTGCATCTGGCTGTACGCCTGTTTGCTCTTTGCTGGCACTGGCAATGATGCAGCCACACACAAAGGCATGGATTCCCCCTATCCACAGCACCCCATAATCAGTCAGTTTAAGTCTGTCATGCAACCATACTCTTGGGCTCCTCAAAATGAGAAGATTTAATAGTTAAGCGAATAAACAGCTCTCTAGCTACTGTTATAAAAATTTTATTATGTCCATTTAGTTTGTAGAATGGCATTCCAGTATGACGTCTCCATTAGCACGTAGGCAAATTTTTCTTGGAGGTTTGAATGGGCCATAAAAGATGGTATATTTTTTGCATAGTGATGCAAAAATAAAAAGAAGAAAATGATGAATAAAACAGAAAAAATAATAAACAAGGTGGGAATTACACAGATACCTGTGATATTTATGAGCAAAAATCTTAATCTGTACATTAGGAAAAAATACATTACGTATGGAATTACACACTTTATAAGATAGGGTAAGTTTTATGTCTTCTAATTTGTAAAATTCTAAACATTTTTATTAAATGTTTAAATCATTTTAATTGTTAAATAAAGGAAACTTCTGATTTTCTTTAGAATGTTGCATCAACGTTGGTGATGGATTTAGCTTGGAATTGAGGTAACAAGTGATGAAAATATAACTTAATTGCTCCTGTGGAAGGAACATTGTGCTGCAAATTGATTATCACTAGACCAAAAGTGGATTAAAGATCTTAAGTACATTACACAAGATGGTAGTTTGTGTGTTGTAGGAGACATGCAGTTTGATTATTGAAATGATGGGTTGTGCACCTATATGTTTTGGCATTATAATCCTATAAAACTTGTGCAATAGAAAGATACAGCTGGCTGTATCTTGCCTTCTACCATAATAAATGGCATCCCTCACATCAGCTATTTGATTATTGGGTTGAATGTGGCACCCATGCAATGAACAGATTATTGGAACAGTATCTCCTTCTGAGATGTCAAAGCAATACAGGGAATGATGAATGAAGTTATCAGACTAGAGCTTCAGTGTTTGATTGAGTAAAGGCTAGTGGAGAACTACAGTGCCACGGCATTTTTCAAAAGTTGGCTAATTGTGTTTGTTTCCTCTTTAAAAAAAAGAAAAGAGAAAAAAGGTCTTGTGAATTCTAGAATGTATACATGTTCTCTTCTGCTTTGAAAACATCGTGTAAGTAATTATTGGTATTGTGCCTGTCAAGACAAAGTAGATTCCCATCTCGTACCGAGTCAGTGGCTTTCTACTGCTGGGGATGAAGTCAGGAGCTTGTAGGCCTCTGCCCATGGAAGAAGGGCTTCTTCAGAAAGCAGCTGAGAATACTGAGCTTCTGCCCTGAGGTTGCACTGAAGAAGCCTTTTTCTCCTCGCAGGACTTCAAGGGAGGGTAGGGAGACAGGTCTCCCAACCAAGGCATCTTAACTTTGCTGCCCAAGTTAGGCTCTTCAAGCAGCCCCATGAAGGTGGGGCAGGGTTTACCCCTCTCCCAGAGATCCAGGTAAACTGAGTTGAAGGAATCAATATTACTCACATTTATCAAAATATATTTTTTTATTTTAAAGTGAAGAATTCAGTGAGCAAAAAAACCCTTCTGTTACAGAAGCTCTGAGAAGTCTCATTTTGTACAAACTGCTGTTCTCATGTGACCTCCTTTACAGTCACTAATTGTCCATTGCCGTTTCTGACACTACTGGGAAAAATCCAGAGATGTTTCTATAATAAAAGAAAAAATTGAAGCGTGTTTGCTCAGACATGCAGTGTCTGTAGAGATGCCAGTTTACCCTGATGTTTTACTATCCCTTTTGTGTAACAAAGAAAACGTTGCCTCCGGAGGTTTCTTTCAGAAGGCGTCTCTGCTTACCGACAGTGCATGCAGGCACATGCCAAATTTCCTGTTTGTGTTTGCGCTTGGTGTTGCAATTTTTTTTTAATCTAACATAATCTTGTACTGCACAGCAAATCACTGTACTTTACGTTTTCATGTGCAACAGTGATGAGGTTTTTCTAATTTCCCAAATAGTGTAGTAATGAGCTATTTTACGGCTTAATAGAGATGATTTTGAGGAACAGAGTATCTGAAAACATTACGTCAGTGTTGCAGTTAACCAGGGTATTTTTGCATGGCAAAAAAATGTAATCTTTTTGCACTTCTACATAAGGTGATACGGTAAACTGAATTCTAAAGCGATTTTGAACATTCAAAATGATTTGGGGCTGCATCAAGGGATACCTAAAGCCTCTACTCGTGATGGATGCTGTGTGTAAATCACAGCAGGCTAATCTCAAGGCGGAATAATGACTGCAGAGAGGTACCTGAACTGACTTTACCAGCTGGACCAAGTAACAATAACACTGTAGCCACAGCAGCTTGGGATTCAGCTTGGCGTTTAGTACTGCATCCAGCTCTGGAGCCCCCAGCACAGGAAAGACATGGGCCTGTTGGAGTGGGTGCAGAGGAGGGCCACCAAAATGATCAGATGGTTGGAATACTTGTCCTCTGAGGACAGGCTGAGAGAGATGAGGTTGTTCAGGCTGGAGGGGAGAAGGCTTCAGAGGGACCTGGAACTCTTCAAGGCCAGGCTGGATGGGGCTTTGAGCAACCTGGTCTAGCAGGTGGCGAGGGTTGGAACAAGATGATCTTTAAGGTTTCTTCCAACCCAAACCGTTCTATGATTCTATGACCTTATTGCAGCCTTTCAGTATTTCAAGGGGGCCTACAGGAAAGGGGACAAACTTTTTAGCAGAGCCTGTTGTGGTAGGACAAGGGGTCATGGCTTTAAAGTAAAAGATAGTAGATTTAGACGAGATAATTGGGAAGAAATTTTTTACAATGAGGGTGGTGAAACGCTGGAACTCTCAGGTTGCCCAGGGAGGTGGTGGCTGCCCCATCCCCGGAAACAGTCAAGGTCAGGTTGGACAGTGTTCTGAGCAACCTGATCTAGTTGAAGACATGCCTGTTCACTGCAGGGGTTTGGACTAGATAAGCTTTAAAAGTCCCTTCCAGCCCAAATTATTCTGTAATTCTGTGATTGATCTGCAGAAGCAGTCTGGAGTCCTAAAAGCAGCTGTTCATGCCAAGTTCTGCATTGCCACTGCCATACATTTTTTAACCAGCTAGTTTTCAGCCAGGTGTCATGTATGTGTGTGTGCTGCAATTGCTTATTTGCATTGCAGCGCTCAATGACAATGCATGGTACCAGAAGTTGGGGACTGTTGATGGATAGGGCCGTCCTCACCTCTCTGTGCTCAGGATAGGGTATGGTGTAGAAACTGTTGTTCCTCTGCAACATGAGAGCGTTCTGCTCCAGTGGACCGCTTGGGACACGAGCAAGGCAAAGCAACCTTTGTGAGGGCCGGGATATGGACATTATTTTGTTAGTTTATCCTCTTTTGGGGTTAAAAGCTAGCATATATCTAAGCTTGCTGACTGTACTTGTCATGAGGTTTGTCCCTAAGCTCTTCTTGAAGATAGTGGGAGGATTGCTAGAGTAATGACCACATTTGAAAAAACAAGTTTTGACTGTCATTTACTGCGGAAACAGGTGTGGTGGTTTAATATGTTACTAAATCCCCCTCTGCCAGAGGTAGCTGCCTTTGTACAGAGTCAGCAGAGTGGCATGCATGTGTTAGTAACACCAGCGTTAGTCCAGCTCTGTAGCAATGCAAGTGAAGATGCTGAACTATGGATGGGTGTTTTAGGGGCAGGGACACGTTCTCTGCTTCACCAACGCTGCCAGTAATGTAGGGGTGGGCAGCTGTGGGGAGTGGAGTCTTAAAGCTGCTATGGCAAGATCTGCCAGGGCTTGCCCGTCAAGTGTGGCCATGAGGTCAAGATTTGTATCAGAATGCACAGTATCATGCAATTCATTAGTAGCCTTTATTTACTGCTCATTTAAAGTATATGTTGGCGTGTCTGGCATGTCCCAGTTATTACCTGCTTCCAAGAAAGCTACCCTGATTGCACACAGATTTAAAACACCACGTTGGCAGTCTAATTGTCACTGAATCCACTACCCTCTTGATTGTACTGTTTCTGTATTTTTCCTTGCAATTATGGACATTTGCATGTTAGTACAATACAGATCATGAATAACATGTTATGAAAATCAATCCTGTGTTTTAATAAGTGTACACGGAAAAAATATTTTTTTTAACTGGATTTAAAAAATATCTAGTTGTGACAAAGTAAATTGAGTTCAGGTTCACCTATGAATGGATTGTTCTCAAGTCTGCCTTCTTTGTTCTCTGGAGTTGATGTAGATGCAGTCAGACGTTCATACTTTAAAGAAATATTGCTTTAAAGGATAATATAATTAGTATTAAAGTGCTAGAAATTCTTTTTATTACAGAAATATTTCTATTACCTGTATCTGTCATATCAAATAAATAACATATGAAAATATATTTATATCTCACATGCTAACTTGTAAGCAATCATGGAATGCTTTGTTGAGAGAGGGTTGTAATTTGGAAATGGTGATTGCCAGGGAGAAGAATGAAGATGGAGATTACAAGAGGGAGTAACATGCAGCATAAAGTAAGAAAACTTTGAGCCAGCGGTTTGAGAAAATCAGACATGTATTGGTGTAGATACAACTGCACATGTGAAAAAGTTTGACTTTTACTTTTGAACAGTTGTAGAGAAAGAACAAAGACAAAGAAGGATATTAATAGAGAAATAGAGACTGGAAGGAAGGTGCCATACATCCAGAAACCACTTAGAAAAAATGGGGGGTTTAATTTGTTATGAAATTAATTTAAGTAGTGGAAGGAATTTTCCTTGGAGCAACATGAAATTGTAGTGCTTTCTGTGGCACTGAAGAAAAAAGGGTAATGATTTAGGTAATCTACAGAATTACAGTAATTAAAATGGGAAGTGATTCTGATGTGAGGATTTCTATGTAATCTGTCTTTTTGTGCTGCTCTTTCTTTGCCAGCTGGAGCTTTAAGTTACATATACACAGATTTCTTCCTTAACTTGCATTGCTAAACTCGGCATTCTCTTTTCTTTAAAACTAGGGGCTTAGTTTGGAATAGCAGGGGAAAATGTCACTCTTTATAATTTGATTACTTTTTATATATGTCTTTTTTTTCTCCTTATGTGTTTTAATGAGAGTTCTCTTAGCTCAGGCAGAAGTATGTTCTTAACAGTTTTATTATAAGAGGAAAAATGTCTTTCTGTGGCATCTTTGCAGCAAATCTATCCAGTGTGTAACTGAGTATCCTTTGCCTTCTACTTTCATCATCAGAAACATATAAACACATTGTACGAATCTAGGAGGACCTAAATCCCTTCTTTTATATGTGTGCTTGGTATATTAGCAAGTCCTTCATTAGATGAAACTAGAAGCGTTTCAATTCTATGATTCTATGATTCTATGAAGTCGATTGGAAGATCTTCCTGATTGCAGACTGCCCATGAGAAATCCCTGAGGGTATGTAACTGCTGCAGCTATGACCTGGCTCCAAGAACTGATCTCAGCCTGGAAGTGATCCACGTCTGCTCGTGAGCATTCGTATTGAGGGGCTGCAGTCTGCTCACATCCACGCTGAGACTGCCAGAGCTGGGTCTGCAGATGGCTTTTCTGAAGTGCAGATAGAGGTTCTTACAGCCTCACTGAATTGAGTTTCCCTGGAATGGTTTTCCTCCAAGTTATGAGAGTCTCTGAGCAAACTGGTGTTGAAGTGATGTTCTTGGCTTACGCAGGAGTTGTGCTACTCTCTCTTGTCCGTTCCAGCTGGGCCAGCACCCGACACACTCCAATGGCTGTTTTCTGCTTCTGGCCATCCTGTTACTGCAACCAGAAAGATATAGAAGTGTAGTGGTACAGGAACCTCAGAAGATGGAGCATGTTTTAGCAAGATGGTCATATAGTTTGGGTGGAGATGCAGCAAGATGGAGACGGATACTACATGAAGTAATGACTGCAGGTCCTCTTTTTGGGGAGCTGAGCTTCTGATGAAGATTGCAGTTTGATATTCTGACCAGTCTCATAATCTGTTCTTGACTATTACTGTTCAGCCACGTACCTCTTTCTGAAGAGATTTAAGCTTTGTATATATTCAAATTGATGGCTGCTTAACCAGATCAGTTTTTCAGACTATCCTTTTATTTGTGCTCTAGCAAGGGTTTACAGTGTTAGGCGTCCCTGGAACAAATAGACCATGATAATTAGAAATTGTACATAAGGAAGTAAATGTAACTGGAGCTTTTGAGAATCTGCCATGAATGCCAGTTTGCACTAGTCTGCCAAGAGCTGTGGTTGATCAGATTGATATCATCAAGTAAAACATAGGTGTTCTGTATGGAATTGAGGGTTTGGGAGGTGTTTGCTCTTTTGGGTGCTGTGTTCTTTGGCATATGCTGCAGTCACTAAGTGTGAGGCCTAGAGATTTTTTTATGCAATTGCACGGGCACTGCTGATTTCTGTGGCCATTACAGATAGGAAAGATCACCTAGGCTACTTACAAGCAAGCAAGGAAAATAAGGAATGTGTTGTGCTTCCACATCTCTGCATGGCAGGAAGAAACAAAGCTGATACAATGGAGATGTATGATGCTGTTAAACACTTGGCCATTTAGGTGCTTTTGGGGTTTATGGGATGGGAAGAAATTATGATAATTCATGAAAATTTAGAATAAAATCTTCTTGTTTCTTTTCCCATCTCATGTCCACATAATGAACAACTCAAGAAAAAAAAAAAAAAAAAGCCCTGCAAGTTTTGCTAGCAATTAAAATGTTGTTGAAATTTGAAGTGCTACACTGAAATTATGAAATCAAGCTGCGGGAAAGTAAAGTATGAAAGTAGACATAAAACCAGAAAGTCCATCCCCTTGCAAGACAGGTAGAGTTCTTCATTGCCCTAGAAAGATAAATTATGTTTTTGTCTTCATGCCACTTGAGTTCTTGCCCGTGAAGCAGTCATCTCTGCTGGGCTTGTCACCTCTGTGCCTCATAAAGTGGAACTGACACCTTGCTGTATTACTGGAGATCTTAGTACTGTTCTCCTAATCTCTTTGGATTGGAGATACATGTGAAGTTTCACCAAAAAGCAGTGTCTCCTGAGTCATTCAGATGTTTTTGAAATTTTTATCTGGTAAGGAAGAACTTCAGAGAGGAATTCAGGATTAATTATATGAGCAAACTCACAGTTATTTAAGGGCTGAACTAATTGCTTCCACTCTGTGCTAAACTTGACCTGATGCCCTACAGAGCTGCACATCATCCTCCCCAGCATGTCTCATAGTTCCCTTGTTATTATTTTTCCATTTTCTGGGTTTTCCCAGGCCCCTTAACCTTAACCCTGGATAATACAGAGTTAAATGTAATTCTGTATTGCTAGAACTGCACTTCAAAATTTACAAGAGAGAATACAATGCTGGTTATACCCAGTCCTAAGTCTTAAAACTTTACTCCATCTGATTTTTCTCCTGGTGAGAGAAATATCAGCAGACTGGTCTTTTGTCACAAGAGTGTATACAGTTACATGTGTCCTTTGTAGGATGATTTTTTCAGTGTCTTGATTAAAGGGATATTTAAAAATCATTTTTTTCATTTTAATAGAAAATTAATCCTACTTTCAAAAATTAAAATAGTTTACCCTGAGAAATTAATTTCTTTTCAAGTCCCTTAAACGTGGTCACAGAGACACATATAAAAATATTTTGTTGTAAACCTCTCTCCCTCCATCTTCACTTCAGAAGATCTTTATCTGCTATGCTTGAGAAGAAAATAAGGGGTTGTAGTAAGGCAGTAGACCAAGTTGAGATTGAAATCTTTATTCAGTTTTTCAGTCATGTCTCAGCTGGCTGGTAATCTTGGGTATAACCCGTAGTCTTTCAGTCGCAATTCATGTTGTTAGGAAAAACAACCCTCTGTCTCCCTTTTGTTGTCCTTATTTAGCCTACAACATCTTTAAAATGTCTTTCAAGGAGGGGATTTATTTCATCAAGCTTAAAACTTAGATTTATTTTACATATCTATTTTGGGATGAGATGAATCCTACCCTTTGTTGACTAAAGACACACCTTTAAGGAACTGAAATATTATGTTTATACTGCGGATTTCTGCCTTTGTTCTAATCCTTAATATATGATATGCTGGTGTATCTGAGAATAAAATTACTTGGGTTTTAGAATACGGCTAACAAACACATCACAAATAGAGACTGATAGCATGTATGCAAACCATGTTTACATGGGTAAAAGATTTCACCCTTTGAGATTTTCTTGGACTTGCTGAGTGGGATTGATTATTCAATCATAGAATCATAGAATTAATCCAATGGGGGGAAAAAAAAAATCCAAAAATAATGATTGCTTGCAATGCCATCCCTTAAATTCTGACTAGCCTGTTGTCTTCAGTATCTTGGACTTGTATTATAAATTTGTATACATAAAAATCATAGAGTTGCTATAGAAAGAAAAAGAGATGAGGTCTAGTATGATGGTCTTCAGGCTGGAAAGCTGCAATCTGTTAGGTAGCAGGGGAAACAGAGGCGGCCATGACGAACAGATGAGCTACACAGAGGGATTCAGAAAAGAAGACCAAAATGGTTTGAGCTGCATGTAGGGGATCTAAAGTTCATGCTTTACTGAATCCCGAGGGGATCCCACATGGCAACGAGCCAGAGAAACCTCACCTTTGTCCTCCTGCACAGGACTGCCCTGAGGAACTGCGTCGGGAATACGTGTTTGATTTGCTTAATGGAACTCTTAAGGGCTGTGATGAACACGTTTGTGCCGTTTATTACTGGCAGGCCTCGCAAAGGAATTCTCATTTTATTTGGAATCCAGGAGTGGTTTGGGGAACTGGCAGAGGGTTAATACCTGCAAAGCTCCAAGGTATGTCAAGCACTCACGATGCCTGCTCACAGTTTAATGCGGTGTTTGCCAGTGGGCTGTGTCATGTCACTTGATGGGATGTGCCAAGTCCTATGATGAAAGCAAGGCTGTGACACTAAGCTGTTGCTGGAGAACATACATTTTAGCGGGGCTCTGTTGATCATGGCTTACTTGTAGGTTGTATCCTTGTGGCTATGTAACATAAAAATCTCTCTCTTGCTCTGACAAAACAAGACAAATTCAGCCCTTGATTGCCACTCATCCCTGGGACATGGTGCTGTGAAGCAGAAAAAGCCAGGGCATGGTACTGCAGGTGTTCATGGCACAGGCTCAGCCACAGGGATTGTGGAATGGGATTTATATATGTTTATTTTCTGCTTGCTCAACAAGGTCTGTGCTCACAATAAACCGACACCTCCCAAGTTATCTAGGAAGCTCCCCAAACCCCCCTAAAGTGAGGCTGCAGCATAAAAGATTGTGCTATTTTTGCACCATATCTGGCACATTAACAATATACTTCTGTACTGTCTGTCTCCCTCCCCATATTTTGTTGATGTGTATGTCTGTGGCAACTGGAAAAGGGACCTTCAAACTCACAGCACTGTGCTGTTTTCAGAATCTAGTATGGAACGCTTACTATATTTGGACTGTGTTTTTAGGCAACAAGGTAAAATAAAGGAGATGTACTTTATTTTATTTTAAAGATGTACTTTAAAAGGAGCATTGCTACCTTTTTTTCTCAGTGTCAGAAATGTGGAATGAATCTTGGAAAGCACTGAAACAAAATGACATGAAAGCTTTTTGGCTTTGTAATAAAAAATATACTTAAAAATCCTCTTAGGAGCTACATAAACATCAATACTTTTTTTTTGTTTTTTCCTAGGTGATGGCATTAGCATAAGCATCAAAAATATTTGTTAGCAAACTGACAGATAATTTTGTGTTTACCACTATTTCACACATTTATTGTGGTCAACGTAGGTTAAACATACAGCAAGCATATGATTTTAATTCACCCTGGTTTGTTTTTTTTTTTTTCCTCTGCCCTTGCTGGCATAAAGTACATAAACCTTGAAAGATAATTTTTAACCTAGGAGTTACCCATTCATTAGCAAAGTTGAAAGCAGGATACATTAAGTAGTTGTTTCCTGACCTCAAAGAGAGCTGCCTGTGTGCTTTCAGATCTGTGTCCAATAATTGGTTCTACCTAGGGGGAGGAAAAGAATGAAACCACACAAACTGACTGAATGGCCACTGAAGGGTGCTTCCAGATTAATAGTTGGCTTCTAGCAATGCTCCTGTTCATGTGACATAGTTTGAAATACCTTTTATGTTACCGCGGCATGTCTCCTACCTTAAGCTTTTAAAAGGTCATTGTTGAAAAGCAGGAATATTGGTTAGCTAGTGGTCTGAATCTTTAATCTTAGTGTTCATGTTGTGATCCAAAATGTTAATGGACTGTCAATAAATGGAAATGTGTGTGCAGCAGAGATTTAATTTTCTGAACTATATTGTCTACAGTCATACCAGACTGCTAATAGCAGATGAGGACTTAGAAGAAAAAGAAGCATATATACCTGTAGTTTTCTAAAGCTATCAGATAAGAGGACAATTTAGCTTGTACTCATTTGGCAGATTAGAGGTGGAAGTTAATGTGAAAGCATTCATGGAGAGGGACAACCACAGACCCTTTAGAAGGGGTTCATGCTTACAGAAGAGAAGAAGCTAGGACTGAAAAAAAGCAAAACTGGAAAACTGCTACACTAAGGAAATCTCTACCTGAAATACATTCCAAATGCAGCTCAGCACATGTATCTATTTTGCATTTCTCTTCTGTGGGAGAAGACAAGATACACAGTCAGAATAAGCAGCAGCAGCAGAGGTGGAGTTTCTCAGTGGGCCCTTATTTTCCTTGCTGTTTTAAACTCCTCTTTCTGAGGTTAGGTGCATCACACACCTAAAGCGTTCAGGAACGGAAAATGTTGGAATGAGCTTCCCTACAGGTGGGTTAGTGCCTTTCTGGTTAGCCAGCAGATGTCATCACAAGACTGAGCCTCTTTGTCCTGGAGCTGTGTAGAACCCTTCCCTAATCCTTCACACCCTTGCCAGCTCAGGACTGGCAGAAACTACATTGCAGCACTTGAGTGTGTACTTTCTGGCTGGCAGCGCACGTAGGCTAAGAAAGTGGTTCAAAGTGTAAGTCATCATACAGAGGAAGTGCCGCTTGCTGAAACACCTTTCCAATGAAGAACTGGTTCTCCTTGAGCTCTGCTGGCAGCACACAAGAAGTGTTTGAAAGACTGTTTTCAACACAGGAGAGTAGCAATGGTGCCTGTGGGAATTAGGAAATAGTAATGACAATGTACTCAATAACATAAGGGCTCACTAGTGTCTTGCAGGCAAGGCTCCAGATATTCCATACACCTACAGCTGCAGAATCCAACCTGTATCTTGTGTTCCTGAATGGAAGGGTATGATCTGCTAGCAATAGGAAATTCATCATTGATCTTACCAGAGGAAAAGAAAAAAGGATTAAAAAAAAAAAATTCTTCCCTGAATTTTTAATTTTAAAAACACATTCAGAGTCCTTATAATCAAGAAAAGTGTTTTAAGAATGGGTTGCCTAAATGTACATCTCTTGCAGTAGTGCAAGTAGGGTAAAACCATGAGGTAGCCTTCTGGCTGTTAGCTGCCCCTTCACAACAATGCAGGTTTTCCATAGGTCCCAAATCATACCTTCCAGCCTGTACTGATGTCTGGTTTCCATAACCGTCTTAAATTGCACTACATGCCAGTGCTTAGGCATCTGAATCACATCAATCTGGTATTTTTTTCTTCTGGAATCTATAAGCATGCTGTAGCAGTAAGCATGTGTATGACCTTCCCCATGTATGCATCTCAGTAAGTTAACACTGAGGCCCTTGCAGACAATCATCACAGAAGCAGCTGTGGTGGTTTAAGATATTATTGTCCTTCAGCTGTTCATTACTAAACCTCTGCTAAAGTCTGCAACTTCACAGAAGAGGTAATAGAACTGTATCTTTCTCTGCTTCAGCATAATGCCGTCTGAGTTACCTTAACTTGCTGTTGAAGGGTATTTAAACCAAGCTGGGTAATTTGTGCTGGAGTAGGTAAGAGAGGCTCACGAGATCTATTAATTTTCATTGCTAGAGGGATGACAGCCTCCAGCAGAGGAGCAGAAACAAGCAGCCAAGGTGTACTAACTTCTAATAATATCTCATTCATTTTTTTAGTGAATATCTGGCTGCAGCCTGAAACTTAATACAACAGTTTAAATAGCTGCAGTGATATAGCTGATCTCCTTCATATGCTCACTCCAGTATTTTACAGTATTGCCCTTATTGCCCAAGACTAACTGGACACCAAAATCTCTGGCTTGCCATTTTCTCATCTCTCAGTATTCCCAGCTGCCCGGGTCTGAGAAATAAATGTGTAGTGGAGTGTTACTTTAGTGCTCTGAAACTAAAAATGCAGAAACAACATTAAATACTCTGTGTTTTGCATCATAGTCTTATGAAACAGGAATTGTATTGATTCTCACCAGAGTTTACCTGAACTCAAGAACCCCTTCTGACTTTTGACCTGTAGCTGCATCTGCTGCGGAAGTTCCACCTGTCTGTAGTAATTCGGGACCTGCCTACAGCATCTGAGTTCAGTTTTCCTCGGAGCGTGCAACATTTTGCTTACTGACATTTGTCCGTGACAAGTCCCATGGAAAGCAGCAGGGCCCATGGAGAGCTGCCAGAGAGATTCTGGCTCAGAGAAAGAGAGAATCCCCTCCGATAGCTTTCTGGCATGAATGCTTGCCTGGCCTGCTTTGCAGGCTATGGGGAGGGCAGGCAGGAACCACCTTCTCTCCATGTTCATTTTGCACTCCTCTGCCCTGTAGCACCAGTCATTCCCTTCACAAGAGGGCAAAGACTTAAAGGGCATCCACTCCACAGTAGTGAGATGACTGCTTGTGTACTGCTTGTGTTGTTTGAGGCAATCTGAGAAAGGGCTAAGACTAGTGTTGCACTAAGGACAACTTAGCAAGGGGAAGGAAAGTATCTTGGTAGGAGGAAAGTATCAGCTACAAAGGGGAGCGAGCTCATTACAGTAATAGACAGTACTGCTTGTATAAATGCTGCAATAAAACACAGACTCACTGGTTACTTACTGTAAATTACTTTTGTGGTACTCTTTCTTCCATATCTTTTAGGCTGCTTGATAAAAACCTACTGGCAAGAAGTCTCTCATGCATAAAAAATTGTTTTGTGTCATAATGCCTCTGGATTTCTTTTGCACTGACTTCATTTTTGTTGCTACAGACCAATTTTGACATCATTACTGAAATTTTGCAACGTCCACATTGATTTCAGTGCCTGACTTGACTATTTGGTAAAGGCTTTGGTCCTAAATGTACAAATACAACCAACAAATGTCTTTAAAGTGCGGGTTATTGCTATTGAAACTGTCACTTTGAGAAATTTTATAAGATTACAAGGTCAATCATGACAGATGCTTTGTTAAATGAAAACATATGTGACACAATAAAGCATCCAGCATAAAGTTTTATTGTCAGTTTGTTCACTATGTAAAGCTGCTTCGTGACCATTTTGAAAGACACACAATATTTGCACACTGTATTTAGTTTCACTCATCAATCAAATCAAGTCAACCAGTCTCTTTCCTTCCCTTATTTTATGCCTGCAGTTGGATAAAGAGTATGCAGATGTTGCTTGTGGTAAAATCAGGCAACTGTCAGCACAAGGCAAGTTAGAGTGAAGAATGCAGACTGCATTTTAGGATCAGTTTTCTGGCTGAGGATTAATGTAATAATGGACTATTAAATAGGGATGGGTATCTGGAGGTTTTACTGATTACATGATTTTGAAAACCCATCAAGAGCATTAAAAGGATTTACATCTGAACAGATGTCCAATATGGTATTCAGCTGACTTGAAATAAGAATGGAGGAATTGATAAACCTACAGAAATATATTCTGGACTGGGAAACAAAGCTTGAAAACCACGGATGCCTAATAGAAAGTGCATGGGGAAATTTGTGGAACTTCATGTTTAAGACTGAATTTATTGATAGCTCTCTCTGCTGTCAGTATTACTTTACATTCAGGTTTCTTGTTTGTTGAGAATCAAAGTTAGCAGTTATGGGGTTTATTGTAATAGGTTTAGGAAGCTGTCTTGATGGATGAAATGTCAACTTCATTTACTTTAGGTGTGAGCTTGTGGAGATGGCAAAGAGAATGTGTGCCTGATAAAGCACAGAGCTGTGCATTGGGACAGGGAAACAGTCTTACAGAACGTGTCCTGGCATGAGTGATGGCAAGGCTGTTCTCTTCTGTGTTGGTTCTTACTGCACTTCCCCCACCCTCTTCTGATAGTATCCAAACACCTTTCAGTAGTACATGAACAAACATGATTAGCATCTGTCACAAAATGTTCTTTCTTTCATCCTCTCCTTGGGGCAGAATTGTGTGTATAGGGTAACCTAGCACTTTTTTTTTTTTTTTTTTTTTTTTTTTAAACTCATTTTTTATTTTTTTTTAAATGCATATGTTACATGTTTGTTAAAGAGAAATCAAAGGTGTATACTGTGACTCAAATTGGAAGATTTGTGATGGTTCTTCATTCCCAGGGGAGTTCATTTCACAGACTCAGACCAGCTCCCAAGCAAGTTGTGTTTCCTGCACAGACAGGCTTTACCTTTGGGAAGAAAAAAATCTCTTATGCCTGAGGACTATTGACTAGCCAGTTGAACTGGAGATTTGAGATCTGAGCAGTGTTTTAAATCTGTTCTGCCCAGAATAAAGAGCCCCTTGAAGGTAAGGAATCACTTTTTCATTTAAACTTAAGTCAAAGTTCAATGGGAAGTCATCAAACACTGTTTAACATAAAGACTGGATGTACCCTTGAAAGTCGGTGTTGGTCAGACAAATGAGAGTGTTTGGTCTCATTTGTCATTCTTTCTGAGCTGAAGGCCACATGTTAAAGATGGATCACATCACTGTGATCATGACAGAAGTGAGAAAAACAAGTAAAACCATTTCTTCTGCAAGTACTAATAAAAGCAATGCCTTGTTCAGTGACATAATCCTTCCTTTTGCCTTCAAACACAGAATCATAGAATCACAAATCATTTAGGCCAGAAAAAACCTTTAAAATCGTTGAGTCCAACCATCAACGCAATACTGACAAAACCACCACTAAACCATGTTGCTAAGCTCCTTTTAAATACCTCCAGGGATGGTCACTCAACCACTTTCCTGGGCAGCCTGTTCCAATGTTTGATAACCCTTTCAGTGAAAAAAATTTTCGTAATATCCATTCTGAACCTCCCCTGGCACAACATAAGGCCATTTCCTCTTGTCCTGTCACTTGTTGCTCGGGAGACGAGACCGACCCCCACCTCACTACAACCTCCTTTCGGGTAGTTGTAGACAGCAATAAGGTCTCCCCTCAGCCTCCTTTTCTCCAGGCTAAACAACCCAGCTCCCTGAGTCTCTCCTCATAAGACTTGTGCTCAAGACCCTTCACCAGCTTTGTTGCTCTTCTTTGAACACGCTCCAGCATCTCTGTGTCTTTTTTGTAGTGAGTTGTCCAAAACTGAGCACAGTATTTGAGGTGCGGCCTCACCAGTGCCATGTACAGCAGGATGATCACTTCCCAAGTCCTGCCGGCCACACTATTTCTAACACAAGTCAGGATGCTATTGGCCTTCTTGGCCACCTGGGCACACTGATGGCTCGTATTCAGCTGGCTGTCTACCAACACTCCCAGGTCTTTTTCTGCCGAGTAGCTTTTCAGCCACTCTTCCCCAAGCCTGTAGCAATGTATGGGGCTGCTGTGACTCAAGTGCAGGTCCTGGCACTTGGCCTTGTTGAACCTCATCCCATTGGCCTTGGCCCATCGATCCAAGATCCCTCTGTAGAGCCTGCCCTGAGCAGATCAACACTCCCGCCAACTTGGTGTTGTCTGCAGACTTACTCAGGGTACACTCAATGCCCTCAACCAGGTGAAAATATTAAAGAGAATAGGCCCCAGTACTGACCTCTGGGGAGCACCACTGGTGACCATCCACCAACTGAATTTAATGNCCCGCCAACTTGGTGTTGTCTGCAGACTTACTCAGGGTACACTCAATGCCCTCAACCAGGTGAAAATATTAAAGAGAATAGGCCCCAGTACTGACCTCTGGGGAGCACCACTGGTGACCATCCACCAACTGAATTTAATGCCATTCACCACAACTCTCTGGGCCCAGCCATCTAGCCAGTTTTTTACCTAGTGAAGAGTACGCCTGTCCAAGCAATGAGCAGCCAGTTTCTCCAGGAGAATGTTATAGAAAATGATATCAAGGGCTTTACTAAAATCCAGGTAAACAACATCCACAGTTTTTCACTTGTCCACTAAGCTTCCCTTGCTATAGAAGGAGATCAGGTTGGTCAAGCAGGACCTGCCTTTCATAAAACCATGCTGACTGGGCCTGATCCCCTGGTTGTCCTGTATGTGCCATGTGATGGCACTCAAGATGATCTGCCCCATAACCTTCCCAAGCACCGATGTCAGACTGACAGGCCTGAAAATCAAAGTTCTTTTTGAAGAAACCTATTCTTGATACATCAGTTATGACCAAGATTAAGTGTTCTGTGCCTATGTTACCATCATCAAAATCAGAAATAGGCTGGATACACATCCATTTTTGAAAGCTAATATCTTAGACACGATGAAATTTAGATTCAATCCTAACCAACCATATAACCTGATTTAAAGCTTGCAGTCACAACACAACTTCTATGGTTAAAGCACTTGCTCTCAAATTTTCAATGCAACATGTTCTTCCTTCCACTTTCTTTAGAGATGCTCCCTCTCACACAATGATATCTACCAACAGTGCTTCCTGCTATCTACTTTCTCCTAAGATTTCCTTCAGTGTGATAAACTATCACCTGATTAAGGGGAAGGTTTTACAGGTATGTTGTGTCACATCCTAGATATACCTGTCTCCAAAGAGAGGCTGGTTAGTGTAAAGATTTTAACTCTGAATTAACTGAGGAGATTCCCGCTTACAATTTTGTAGTCATAAGGTAAACTTTCATTTATCATTGCAAAGAGCTAAATTTTTGGGCTTGACTGCTATTGTTTGTAAAGACTAATAGCCATAACATTAAGAAGGATGACATTAGATTACTTTCTGCTCATTGAACATGCAAGGATAGCTATTTTGCACATGCAATCTGTTATTAAAAATCAGATCTTCAAGAACATAAACCAGATTTAAAAGTATACTCAGCATTTCAACACAAAGCTTTTCACTTCTATTAGCTGATTGCAGTTTTAAGGGAAGTCTATGGTATTGTGCAGAGGTGGAGTGTGCTTTAGTGGTTACAGACAGAAAAAAATAAAAAATAGATTTATTTTTTTTTTGCCTCTGTTGGTATCTAGTGGCAACAGGGATGTTACTGAAGAGAAAATGTCATATTTCCTAAATATGAAAGAACAAATGTTTTGGCTAGCTGCTCACCCTCCAATTCCATGTGCCCCGTAACTGACGTATCACTACATTGCTTTTGCCTTTTCATGTTTCTTACCATTAGTCAGTCAGTGATTAAAAAAAACCCAAAACATTAGAGCTATTTTGCAGTTGTTGACTGAATTGTATGAGCCACAATTAACCATTCTCCCCTAATTTTTCAAAAGAGCACTTGCTACCAATGTTTGGAAATATAAAATTGTTGTAAATACTTTCTTTGCTCCCCATCAGTTCAAAAAGTGTTTTTCACCTTCTAAATATTTGGAACAGTAGCTGAAAAAGATATTACCCTTATTCTTAAGATTGACATAAAGACAGGACAGTAATTCTGTTTCTGAGTGAAAGCTAAAACTACTTACGTGTTTCCGAACTCTACCATAGGAATAAGCTGCAATCAAATTTTTTGGGTTATTAAAGAGAGGCTGACCTGCCTGTAGTTCCCCGAATCCTCCTTCTTACCCTTCTTGAAGATGTTGTAATATAGGCTGTGTAATATAGGCGTGATGTTGTAATATAGGCTGTGAAAATCTGCTTGAAAATACATTAAATACATTAGAAAATGCTGATGGGAAAGCATACTGAAGCCTTGTAACTTAGTCCTGCTAATCCCTGAGAGCATGTAATGTCACTAGAGCGAAAAAACTCTCAAAACTTCTTTATACCTTCAGGTTAACACTTACTGATGCTGATTTTGAAAGCTGTACTTTGCATACTGTTTTATATTGCGATCCTAACCGCTTGATGGATATGATGTTAATTACATGAGACTACAACACTTGGGCTGCTGGTAGCAAGGTTTTCTCATTCTCCCTCCATCCTTGTTTGGGGGCATCTGAGATTCCTACTGTTGTATTCCCATCACAAGGCTGTTGTATAAGACAAGGCCCACTTGTGTGGTCTGACATTTGCCAAAAACAAGTAAAAAATTCCCCATTTAAAGTAGAAAGGGAACCAAAAGAAGCCTTTTGTAGATGGTTGGCCTTGTTAGCTCATTGTATTTTGTGTCTAATATTTGGATTTTTTAATATGGACCAGAAAACATTTCACAGCGTTTCTTGTATTTAAAAGCACAAACTAGTGTATTTTAGTATGTATGAAAGAAACCAAAAGCAAAAAATGGTACTGGAAGCTACTACGTAGGCTTCATAAAATCTATCTGTAATTAGTGAGTAGAGAAACTGATAAGTACCTTGTAAAGTTCTTGCAACTAAACCAGCACGTGAGATGATAAAATAAAGTCTGTTAATCTAGGTGTTGATTATTATGTTTCTTGTAGTGAGGCACAGAAATTTCATGCTGGGGCTCCTTATATAGTGCATGAATAAATCTCCTTCAATTTTTATTGCTGTTTTTTTTTCATTCACAGACCTATTTTTCTTCATGTCTGGAATGATTGTCATCATCTTTGTGCGCAGATTGTACATGTTTTAAACATGGATTTTTAGGTTCTCCTAGCCATCACTGTGTAAGCGGGAAGCAAGCCTTGCTTTATTGTAGGCTCAGATTAATCTATAAACCAGTGAAATTGAGTCAGATCTGAAGTTCTTTCCGTACCCTCCTTGACCTTCGTGCAAGAAAATACGGTGATTCTCTTGCATGCACTGTCACGTACTATTAAAACATCACTGCATTTAAAATGAACTTGAACAAACATGAAATGCTGAGATAGTTTAATTGGTGCCAGAGGTTAATGTGAAGTTTATTTTGTGTGTGTGTTAGTTACATTTACTGTAACACGACCAAGAGGAACAAAGAAAACTAAAGACCACATTGTTCAGATTCATCTTACTTAGAGTGGTTTCCTCACTGCTTTTGCCCTGATGTCTGTCATAGTCAGACAGATCTGTTTATTCTCTAATATGTAAATAATGAAAAAAGGATTTTCCAGCAAATAGCTGTTACCGGCTCAATCATTTACACACTTATCTATATAATAGCTTTAATATCCATAAGGCTGAAAAAAGTTGCTTGTGTGTTTGCAGGGCTAGTATGTGTGGAAGGGCCACTCACTTGAAGCACTGCAGAAGCAGCAAATACACAGATCTCAATTTTTAGATGAGCCCCATATTCTTCAGCTTTTATTCTTTTGTGAGCTCAAGATGTTGAATGGTTTAGTAAATAGAATACAGCTATGGATACAGTCAGAAATAACTCTCTTAACACATTTTTCAAGCTAATGAGATCTGTCAAGCCAGCAAAAAAGTATATAGGTATATTTTTTATTTCCTAATACTGATCTATAATTTTGTATTTAGCACATTGTTACAAGTATACACTATTAATCACAGAAGTTCCTTTTTTTTTTTTTGGTCTTCTGCAAAGCAAACAAACTAGACTTCTGTTCATTTAATTTATTTTTTAAATCATACATTCACTTTAGAATTCATTATTGTGGGTGCTGTAGATGCTACGTCTGTGTTATAGGTAGGTATCTGTGGGCGTGTATGTAAAGCATCAGTTTAAGGAAATTAATTTTTAAAGGGTTAGATTTTTTGTGTGTGCTTTTCCTGTCAGGACATAAAATCTCTATTTTGTGGAGTGGTTTCTTGCCTTTAAAGTGTGTGACTGGCAGGCTAAGGCAATTAGATGCAAGATGGTGCCTCGCAAATGCTCAAAAGGAGCAAGTTGCAACATTTCAGAAAGCTCTGTCCTTCAGTCACATTGGTCTCCTGGCCAGTGGGTCTGATGGAAAGGAGCCTTAACAGAAAGCTTGGGTATCAGTAGGCTTTTGTTTTCCTTAGGAAGCACTGTAAGGATGGAACCTTTATGACCTCTTTCAATGGTTGCCACAACAACTCATGGCTTGTATCAGGAATCATTTTCATGTTGTTAAAAGTGATGTGATTTTTGTCCGCATCAAAGTGTGTGTTCCTTGGTTACTCTCTACATTAGGTGTAATACTCGGGCATGACGTTGTTTCTTAGTGGAAATAACATAGAAAAAATACTTTTCAGAATATAGCTACATTTACGCTTTAACACACTGATTTATACCAGCAGGGAGTGAGCATAAGGGCTTACTTTTAGCATCAAGAGACAGCATCGTGGCCAAACACAGCAGTCCTGCTCTCTCTCCACCCCAATACGTGCCACTGTGCTGCTGCCTCCCCTGTGCTGGCACAAGCATTCTTCCCGCTGTGCCATGAACTCTGGGTCAGGGAAATCACCCAAATTAAAATGACACAATTTCTTTCCACATTTAGTTCTACTACAGATCAGTTCCCTAAAGCGGTTCCTTACATGGCCACACAACCACTTGTGCCAGCTCCAGGGAGGGGACAGAGCAGAGACTGGGAATGAGAGCCCACAGGGGAACAGGGAGTTCCTGATTTCTTAGGCAGTGCTTAGTCTATACTGGTTGAATGTGTAGATGAAGCCATGGCTCAGGAATGGATTTTCACCCAGTGTAAGCCAATCTGAGACCAACACTATAATGGATGCTACCTCCTCCCCTTCCCTGCTCTCAGTGATATGTTCCTGTCCTACCCTGTTTTCACATTGCTTCAGGCTGCCTGTTTGACACAGGTAAACATCCACACATTCATCTCAAAGATACAGCGCCGAGAGGTAGGGTTTGCAAATCTCACTTTTAGCCGTAGGGTCAGCTGCCGTGTAACGTGAGATTTGTTTTTCAATCTGCACACTCCCCTCCCTGAAAAAAAAAAGAAAGAACTTTTAAATGTTATGTGTGGGAGTTTGTGCTAGATTGAAGACACACAGTTAGATGTCCAAATGCAGGTTTCTGAATCTGTCTAGTTGTCTGAGGCCCCGTTGTGGGGCCATCTAGAAGATCTAGATGATACAACTGGGAGTTACAGAACTATTCAGCTGATGCAGGTGTCTTCTTTAGGATGAGCTGAATAGCTCTCAAGACACCATCAGGCAGAATTCAGTTCCCTCAGCGTATGACCAATTGCAGTGCGAGGGGCTCCAGCCAACCTGCCTGACCTCTGTCCAACCCCACAGAAAGGCATGGATTTCCTGTCAATCCTGGGTTATATATGCCAGCCCTCTGCAGATGTCCCAGATACCTTAAAGCATCTCAAATGGCCCTGAATACCTATCTTTAGGCAACAGAATACACTGACTAGACTTTATCATTAGCTATAATGGATACTTAGGATAACTTTCTTAAGATACAGACATCTATGGTGTCCTAAGTCACCTAAGAAATAAATCTCAATAAAGGCTTTTCAAAAAAAAACCACCTGTCTAATGTGTCATGAGTGTAATTCAATGCAGTAATGTGTCCCTACATAGAGAGTCCTGGAGAGAAAGTAGAAGAAGGCTTCCAGCTGCTGCTGGCAAGAACAGTGAAGGAACTGCAGTTACTAGAGCAGCAGGTTTACAGTCCAGATCATTTGTAAAAGGGCAAGGATTTGGGTTGTGGTTACAACTATGAGCTATGTATACCCAGCAAAGCCCTCTGTGGTGAGGCATAAGCGTTGTCATTCCGCTAAAGGGTTGCATGAGTATGTAAGTTCAGTGGAGAAAAAAGATAAAGGAGAGCCATATGCACCAAAAAGAGTTTTCTGCTTGGGATAACCATCACATTTTTTTTGCCAGAACATTGCTCTCCAAAGTCTTTTTAATTATTGGGGTGTTTCTAGTGAGGCAAGCTGTGTGGAACCAGCAGGGTCTTAATAGTGTCCAACCCAAAGGCTTGATGTTCTCCAGGTGAAAGTCTGAGTAATGGGAGATGACAGCTCAGTGTGTAACAGCAACTTAAACTGCATTATTGAAGGTGGGAGAGATTTCTTGACGTTACTGTCTTGGGAAGGGAACAGAAACCTTTTTCACTCAAGAACCATGTGCTTGGTCTTGATTTAGTGGCAGAATAGGAAGTTTTAATTGTGTGTCTGGGGAAACTGTGTGAACTGATTTCTCATGTGTGGGCTGTGGGAGTCTGCTGCAGTTCTGGATAAGGTTCATGGGGAATCACTCTCGGAATCACTCCCTATAGGGATTGTAGTGGGAGGCAAGTAGAATGGAACTGCTAATATGTAAAACATGACTCTTGAGATCTGCAGTATATTTCACTTTGCTTCATACAGTGAAATAATGTTATTATCCATAATACTATTATCCATAATAGTATTATTATTATCATCCACATTATCAATTCATTTCAGACAGCTGAAAGGAATTAATACTCAGCTTTGCACATTGGTTCTTCCAGCTCTGAATAAAGACTTGGATTTCTGCAAGATGAAAAATAAATCCCAGTGCATAATGTGAATGTTTAAAAAATGATAAATTTGTGTGGGGAGCATATTTATTCACATGTATGATGTTGATATGATGTGCATCTCACTGGTGAGCATCTGATATAGATATCCATGCTGTTCTGTGGTGGCAGAGCAGCACAAAAAATAGGGACAAGGTCTTCATCTTATTGAACAGTCGTTGCTCCATTTGCTTCAGGTAAGCTGCAGAATGAGACTGATTTTGAAAACGGAGTGAATGCAGTGTCCTCAATGAACTGTTTAGCTAAGCGTTCAGGCCCTGTGCATACCTACGTTAGTCTTTGTGTATGTGTGTATATCTATAGGGACTTACATATTCACATGTAATTTTCTTGTTCAAGGTACATTCAGAGAGAAAAAGAGAGAAAAAGGCTTGCCATGTAGGGAAATATTTATCTCCCGTGTCTGTTGGATCTCATATTAAAGAGTAATCCATGAAAGTAATGCATCTCAATTTTCTTTATAAATCTATCAATGTACAAAGAAAGCTGGCTTAAGTTCATCAGTTGAAATGCATATGGCTTCTTAAAAGTATAGGATACATAGGAAATCCAGATTCTTCCCAAAACTTTAATGAAAAATGTAAATCTCCAAAAAATTTCATATCAAACTTTTGTACATATCAGCTATAAAATTCTTTAGTATTAATAATATACTCTGTGTTCCACACAAACTGTCCTTAATACATTGGTGTTAACGTTACTAGTCATACTGCATTATTTGCTGATGATTGCACTTTGCATTGTCTATTGGGCATATTCAGACCATAAAAATGAATGCTGAACTTGAGTTCACTGTTGGTCTTTGAAATACTGTGCTGAAAGACTAGGAATGGAGGGAACCGTAGAAATTATATTCTCTAAAACATAAATGTTTATAATTTTTCATCTCCTGTTAATAATAATATTCTGGCAAAGGTTAAAGCATATAAATATTATACTTACTACAGTCAAAAGATTTATACCTTGTTGAGTATGTTTCTGAAAGAGCTCTAAGTCCTGTAAGCTATTTGCTTGACACGCCATTTAGATTTCATAGGGAGATAATGGAAGTTTTCACATACTGTTCTCTCATTGACCCAAATATTCTAAATTTCTTAACTGTAAAGTGTCAAAACTTTTTCTGTATTTACTCAAATATAACTTTCCTAAACATTTCTGAGATCAAATTCTGCAGCAAGGGGAAGAGTATTCAAGCAAATCTCCTGACACTATGCCTTCCGCTGCCTGTCACTCATGTTGTGTCTTTATAGTAAAAAGAGGGATTAAATGTTTAGCATAGTTCGTAAGAGAAATTAAAGGATGCAAAATATTTGTGCTGTTATGAGAAGCTGATCATTTCGCCATGCTGAATTCACTACATTTAACACATAAATCTTGCTATCAAGACTTCACATTTCACATTGAAAGGGTCTCATTTTATCGGAGGAGATAATAAAAAATCTTATGTGTCCTTGATGCTATAAAACTGAATAATATCATCTTTTAGATATACTCATTGGTCATGTTTTTTCATTGATATCTCATGCTTACTTAAATATACACTGTTATTTAGTTTTTGTTTCAGAGATCTTACACTGTTTGGGGAAAACTGATAACATTTTTTAAAAAAAAAATATATTCATTTTGATTTCAGAAATGCTTTAGGTTTGTGTATATACCTTATAAAATATCCCTAGAGGATATTACTGACCTAGCATTCAAAGAACTGTTAGAGTGTGTTTCCTCTTATTGAACCGTCAGATCAGACTTACTTCTTTTTCCATCATGCTGCACCATGATTCTTTATTTAAAACTTTTTTACAAAATTTCCAAAGGATACATGGCTACTACTGATTTATAGGTGATTATAAGGGTTCACTTGTGTGCCAACCATAGACAAAAAATTATTATCCAAAATATTAACTATTAGATTGCAGAGAGCATTCCGGTATTCACAGGAATATTTCACAGTAAGTTTTGCACTATTTGTATTAATATGAGTTGTTGTGGTTTGTCTTTTATTTTGCGAACAATGGGTTTGCTAGAACACTAAGTGAAAGGACGTATTTTATAGTGAAATTTGATTTGGTGTAAGCAGAAATTTATGTTTGGCAAAACTGTATTAATTGCTCCTCCTTCTTTTCTTTTGATACCAAAACTGATATAGGAAACAACTATTTTAATTCCTGTTCAAACTTATTCTGTATTTCAAATGGTTTTCTTTTCACCCCTAACACTCCTTTCTTGTGTCACATTTTATTGTGATTTACTGCTCTGAAAAAGCTATCTTCTGACATACTGTTGAAAGCTACTGAGGAAGCTGCATTTTAAATCAAGTCCAAATCAATTTTATCAGATCAACAGTAAGACAGAATTATGGTGGAAAGTAAAATTCAGAGTCGTTCTGAAAGGCAGTCAAATATGTGGGATATTAAAAAGTTCTAAAGTGAGTGAGTATTAAAAGTGTAAATATGGTGCAGTGTGTGCACAAAAGAGGTGAACGGTCTTTATAGTTCCTTGCAGAGTAGTTGTTTTATATTGAAAAGTGGCAGATAGGACCATCAGTGAGATGAAATTATTTTCAATGTAACATCAAAATATGCTGTTTTTTGGAAACGGAGAGCAGAGAAAACATTTATTTGGTTAGATCTGAAATGTACAGTGATTTTCCTTTGCTAAAATGAAGTCAACCTTCCTGCTTGCCAGATGATGAATATTAAATAGCTACCTAGTTAAAACAAACCAACAAACAAACAAGTCTATTTCAGAACTCATCAAAAATGCCTGACATGCCAAATCAGTGTTATTAGTGAAATTCCTTAATTATTTTGTCACTTATCCCTGATTCCACCATCAGGGATTTTCTTTTCACCATCTCTTTTAGCATAAATGACTGCATAGATGGCAGAATCATCCAATCACCCAAGGCCTTTTCTGCTGATATATTCCAGTCTGCCTGCTCAGGGACTTGCCCAAGCCAAGTCTGGCTTCATATCTTATGTCTGCACAATACTCTTCTCTAGATATTCTAGGCTTTTTCTCGAAGAAAGCTTTCACAGTCAATATATTAGTTCTCAGACAATGGAAATCTGGTGTTATAAAGCCAGCCTCACTCAGCACTATAGGATATAAGAAGAGACCACATGTTTACTTTGAAGTTGAAATATAATATTGACATAAGTGGATATGCTCAAACTTTAGATGTTATTCTGGAATATTTCCAGCATTATATATATATATATATATCTATCAGTGAGTAATACTTAAGTGTAGTGCAAATCAATATGTTGTTATGCAGAACTTCCATGCACTTCTACGTAACATTTCTTTTATTCAGATTTTGTTGAGTACTTGATAGGGAAGCAAAAAAGTTATCCTAAAAGGTTATAACTTTCCCATACACTATAGTGTCCAAATCTCCTTCTCTGGCAATTTTTGAGTGGCTCTGCTCCAAGATCTCTTAGGAAGAAAATGTTTAACCATAGTCTGAGTGCAACTCCTGTTCTCCAATACATGTAAATAACTGCAGTTCTTCTGCTTATCAAAATGTAACTCAGAAGAAGCACTACTCTGTGAGGACACTCATGGAAATTTGTCTGACTCATATTGTTGGCACCCCTCCTTTTCTCTAGTTGTTGAATAATGTTTAAGGAAACCTTCGAAATAAAGGTTGGAAAACTTGGCCTGTCTCTACCCTCCTCGTTTATTTCCTGCTCACCAAAACCAAACCTTTTTCCATCTACAGAGCAACACAGTCCCCTACTGAGCTACTCAAGACAGAGCTTAATGAACTAGCTCAGGAACTGGCTATCAGCAGGACTGAGTAGGCTTAGCAGAGCATCAAACTGGTAAAGCTTTGAGTCTGGTAGGACTGAGCCTTGTGACATATCCCTTTGTGCTGTGGAGATGCACCAGCTCAATTGGAGCTAATTTGCATGGCTCTAACAGGGTGCATGTACTGTGTCTTGCCCTGTGTTCATGTGCCAAGGCACACTAAGGTATCTTGGTGATTGTAGATTGAAATATCTGTCAATAAAGGAACAAGGAGACTACAATAGAGGCCTCTATTGTAAACATAGAATAGAGCAAATGTGTCTGCATTGAATAAGTAGTTTTTGAGACACTCTCAAGTTTCATTTCACCGTTACCTCCCATGTTCTTTAACATAAGGACGTTTATCAAACTTATCCTGAAAGTTGCTTATTAACTAGAAAGTGAAAAGAAAGTGCTTTCCCATGGTTATGTTAGACTGTATTATGCTCACTATCCTTCCAAGAAGCTACTCAGTGAGTATGTGAGGAGGTGAACAGAGCTATTGCTCATATTTCAGCTCCTAGGGAACCTATAATGTATTTTAATTTGATAACATGAGATCAGAATCATGTCCAAAGGATTAGAAATATGTTTAGACAAAGACTTTTCAAGGTCGGAATATGTTCCCTTGAAATGTTTAGGTCAAAAAGTGCTTAAAAAAGACTTACTGTGAGACCTCCTCTGGACTTCAGCGCCCAGTTTTAGTCAATAGTTTCTGAAGGGCTCCACCATAGGAGATGGAGAGAAGGGCAAGAAGCCTCTGTTTGTAGGTGGAGATTAATGGGTTTTTGATGTGGAATAGCGATAAGTCTTTCTGTCACAATAGGGACAGGAGGCAGCAATCTTTCAGTTAGATTTCCTACAGAGTTAAACAGCAGAAGAAAGGTCCCCGATCATTCCTTGTGAGAAACTTGCCAGAAAAGACTGTGAGTTTGGACTAGAGAACCTTAAAAGCAAAGTGAGAGACAGTAAGATTACTCCACTACTGCATTCCCCTGTCTTGTGATATGAAAGATATCTAAAGAATAACTGAAATAATTAAAAGGTAAATGGTTATACAAGAATAGGTGAAACTACTCTTGTCAATAACCTGAAATAATAAGCACTTTTTGCTAATATAACTGCACTTGCTAGCCTGGGGCAGAGAGAGGGACAGAATTGCAATTTGAAAATAAAGGCCAGATTTTATGTATTGAGATTTAATGCTATTTTTATCCGTTGGACTTTACAAACAAGATTAGTAATATATTCCCTCTTTGAAAAGGCAGGAGTTTGAGGTTTAGATAGGCAAACAATTTGCTTAAATAGGTAACATAGTAGGTACTTCTTTAGAAAGCTTAAGGCTGGAGTCCACCCTTCCAAATGGCAAGATAGAACTGGCCAATAGACCAAGGTTAAAGCAGGAAAGTTTCTCTAGCACAGACAAGCCTATATCAGGTTGGAAGTCAAGGATCTGATTTAGCAAGGGTGTGGGTACTTGTGTGACATATGTGCAAATGTAGCTGGTCACTCAGCTTTGATAGATGGGCTCAAATGTATGTCTTTCCAGAGCTGTCAAACAATGGCCCAGTAATCGCTGACATTTTAAATATTGCATAGTTATCCATGTGAAGATTAATACTTCTGCCATCCCATCTTCTGATGTTAAGTCAATTGACATCCACAGCTGTTCAGTCCTACAGAACAAGAGAAAAAATTCCAGTGTTATTTGTGCATCTAACTCTTATGCATCTCTCATTAATCAATCCTGCTAAGTAAGTCCTTAATTTTCCTCTGTAATTAAGGTAAGAAGTGGAAGAAATATCATTACAAGACATCCAGGGGAAAGCTCGTTTTCCTAAACAATGAGGCTTTCACAGGTATCTCGATGGCAATCATTAACTAGAAGGATTTCAGTAGCCATCTATACTTGGTCTGCACAGGCTGTTTTGATCTGGGATGTCCTATTCATCTCACTGAGCAACTGGTGAGCTTTGTCATCTCATCATCTCTGCTTTGTGCTCCCATCTCTGCTGTATCCACTGTTCTTCATGGCCTTACAGTCCCTGGGGCTTCTCTGGTGTTCCTGGAATGGGCCTCCCAAACCCATGGCCCTCAGTCTCCAGCATGTTGCTGCATCCTACAAGGAGCAGGGATCCCAGCAGGCAGCAAGGGCACTGTCAGGTTTAGTGGGGGAAAGAAAATTAATATTTTGAACAGCCATTAAATCAGTTAAAAATAACAAGTTTTCACCCCCAGCGAAAAGGAGGAGGTAGGCGATGACAGCTCGGCACTGTGTCATCAACATCGTTGGGATTGCTGCAGGCTGAGGTGAGGGGACGTCCCAAGCGCCTCCAGTTGCGGTGCAGCCCGGGGAACCGCACTGGTTTGTGTGTCAGCGAATGCTATCAGCTGCGGTGGGCAACAGGCGGGAGGCTGAGGTCGTGTCCCGACAGGCAAGCTCTATGCAGCAACTTTTCATAAATAGGGTGGAAAACACCTTTCCTTAAAACTGAGGAACGTTTGTGCTAGCTGGCATATTAAAACTGCTGTGGTTGCACCTCCACGCATTTCTGCAAAAAGTCCAAGGCAAAAAATGTAAACTTGAGACCACAGATAGCCAGGCTTCCACCTGCATGTATGCAATAGCCAGCAGATTCGGTGGGAGCTGGACTTGAATTGACAAAAACATTGCCTCCCTGGCCCTTGGGAGAAAGCTCAAGGGTTTTAATTTCTGAATACATGTGGGAGAACAGTCATGGAAATCTTGATCGAGGATTTTTCAAAAGCCTGAGTGATGCCAAAGAAACTTCAACTTGGCATGTCAAAAAACACACTTTGGTATTTGAAGGTCAATATGTAATTTTCAAAAAGAATCGTGCCAAATCTATTATAAATAAAGGGATTTTTATGTAAATATGCCTCTTCACTTATCAAGACATTGCACTGTTCTGCTAGTACATTAAGACAGGGACTAATATCTAAAACAGTAATCTCTTTTCAAGATGAGTAAAATGTGAACTGTACAAAAATAAATCAGTTGTTAAAATCTGTTGTGTGCTAAGATCATAAATTTAATATTAAAGATGCAGTTTTTCTACTTTCAATTTTAATTTAATTTAGCTACTTATCTCAAAGCATAAGTGGAGATTACATGCATATTCAGAGAGAAAGAGGGAGAGATAAATAATGTATTGGAAGCAACAAGCTATCGTGAGTTGTCATGATTTTATAGTCACTTCTGTCCCCTCCCTCTGTTTTATGTCTGTTGAGCTACTGTCTTGGGAAACTCACAGTGGTCGTATTATTCTGAAGTTTCAATTCTGCTCTTCATTTCAGAAATACTTTCCTGTACATAATTGATATTTAAACAGATTTCTCACATCTTGACTTTAATCTTTTAAGGAATTTTTGGCTTCTCCCAATTTCTTTGTTTTCATCTTGCAATATAGATTGTGATTGCAGCATTAGGAACATGGGAATTTGAGATAAAATAAGAATACAGGAATGTAATTTAATTGCTGCCTTAGAAATATACAGTTACGTTCCATAGGATATGCCTCAAGTAAAACTGAAAAACTTGTCATGATATAAAAAAATAACACGTTAATGCAAAAATATTTCTTTCCTCAGCATAAGTAATATCTTTGAATACTTCTTTACAAGGCTTGTCTTAAGACAAAATTACAATGATTTAAAAAGGAGCCCTATTTTGCCCTTCTCTGTATAAACAATTTTGTATGTTTTCAGTTTTTTACTCTGCCCTTCCTGAGCAGGACTAAATCACCTGCAGAAGGTTATAGTTTTGGCATAGCTTAAAAAGGATCAAAAGCACCACAAAGGAGTTTCTCTGGTCAAATAATATTAAAAGTTAAATATTTGAGATTACCTGGTACAATTACTCTGAAATGAATTAAAAGTAAATGTTAAATGAACCAGCCTGACATTTGTTCTCCTCCAGTCAGTCGGGGATTTTATTTGTTGCATTGCCAGAACAGAAAAGGAATCAAAATTCAAGTCTGTGGAAGTGAATTCTTAATAAAGAAAAACAGTTCAATCACTTTGGCATGGAGTTAAACAAATAGTTCTCCTATACGTCCTCAGTCAGTTACAGCAAGAAGTCCAGTTGATAAAATGGAAAAGCTGTTCCATTTTGTTTAGAGTAGGTTTTGTAAATAACAACAACCTCTTTAATCCCTTTTGTGTACATTTTCCTCTTAGGCTGTAAAATGTGAGATTTATGAGTCTGGATTTTCATCTGAAGTGGATGGGAATTCTTTGCAAAGACAGCATTCAACAGTTAGAGTTAAAAAAGTTCAACTACTTCTTCAACAGAAATGTACCAATTTGACACTGTAATCTGTAATTTGTGAGGTCGCAATACATTTTTCTGTTATTACTCATTAGTTTCAAGACTGAGGCTGAGGATACCCTATGACCCTCAAATTTAACGCTTTGTCTGATTAGCCATTAAATGACAGTAGTTTTCCTGCCAGCTAATATGTGTGAGGCCCTGCTTTAAAGGTATAAACCAGAAGAAATACGGGACAGTAACTAAGCAAGTGGAGCTAAACCCGTTATTCTGTAAGACAAGGAATTAAACCTTGCTTCAGTTCAGCTGGAGCCGGTTTTTTGGGAGAAGTTGTCTGGCGCCACAAAACGAATGAGTAAGCAGAGACCTGAAGACTTATTAAGTTTATTTTAAGAATGTGTTGCCAGAGATCTAATAAATTTACTTTCTGCTGCAGGCCATGCGTGCATGAAGCCTTATTAATCCAGGTGGTAGTTTTTTCCTTCAGAGTAAGGTGCAGGGTGGGGATCCTTAGGAAAAAAAGGTATTCTGCTTTAGGTAATATGGGTATTGTTTAATGGTAGACATGACAGCTTGAGTGGTATGTTTGGGTTTTGTCTGTTACTACTCACATGGAAGTTTAAATGATTTTTCTGATGTGAAGTCAGTTTGTAAAATGAACAAATACAGAAAGTGCTGATTAGTTCAATGATAACATGGAAATAACTTTATAATAAGAGAATAAATATTCTAATCCAAATATATTTTTTGTTGTTATTTTTAAATATTCCAAAGATTACTTTTAGAGTATTTGAATTTGCAAGTTTACTGTATTACAGTTCAGAACTAGTCATATCTTCAAGTCTTCTCAGGACTCTTCTTTGTGCATGCATAAAAATCACATCATTGGACTTTAGCCATCTAGACTGGTGGATTAACACTCTCTTGTTACAGTCAATGGAGTGGGCCAAATCTTTCTGGAGGGTAACCCAGCTGTTTGTTATCAGATGTACCTGCAGTTCCTGAAGATGCAGTTCTTTCCATTCGTTGTGCCTAGAGAGCTAGCGTAAATTAAGCATATGTCTTTTGCATGGTAAAATTAGATTATATGCATCCTATCCTTAAGTGGCAGGTCTCTTGTCTTCACCTTTTGTGGAACAGGAGCCAGTTAATTATGTTCCTGTGCACTGGGACCTGAGTAAAAACATACTGTGTTTTGCCAGTAGTGGTTATTCACTGGAACTATTGAATTTGGCTGCTCTGATTTTTTTTTTATTTTATTTTTTTTATTGAGAACCAGTGGTCATTATTTATCCAATATGCAATAATATAAAGCATCATTTCAAAATAAGGATTTACCTCTACAATAAGAACAAAGATAGTCTGCAGCCTGCAGACAGCTCTATCTCCTGGTACCTTCTCTTTTCTGGGTCTAGTGAGACATTATGTTCAGTAGCTGTCAATTGTCTCCTTTCAAATGCTTCCTCTCCTGTCCATCCCCTCAGTTTTGGTTTTGTCCTGCTTCTCTTGAATGTTTGTATTAGTTAGTTCTTCAGAAGGGAGGGTCAACTCGCAAATAGTTTACTCTCTCCCTTCTCCTTTACTACTTCAAATAAGGGCGATCAGCAGTGATTGCTACCTACTCATTAGTTTAAAATAATCTCTGATAAATGCCTAGGAAATAAGGAAATACCAGCCAAGAGAGAGGTGGCATACTTTTCCTTTTTCTTTTTTTTTTCTTTAATGTTCATTACCTTAGAAACTGTGACAGGGCAAAATAAAGTCTTTCTTCTGCTTCGTTAGCTGTCACCTGGCAAATTTAGTACAAACCAACTTTGGCATGTGGCTCCTTTTGCCACAGGAGTTTCTTAGAGGCCTGCCTGCTAAACAGCAGCCTGTTGGTGACTGCTCGACCTCAAGTATTGGCCAAAATCAGGTGCATTCAGCAGAGCTTCTTGTTATTATTTGTAGTGTATCCTGACCCTTTAAAATGCTCACTTTCATCATTTTTAGATGTTGGAGGTTTTTTGTGTTTGTTGTGGGGTTTGTTTTTTTTCTTTTTCCAATAATGTATGCAGGCTGAGAAGGTAGAGTCTGATCAGGAATTCTTTTGGGCAGATTCTGTGATGAATGCTTCATTCCCGTTGACATTGAGTGAGACAAAGTATTTCTAGAAAGAAAACACTGTCATTTCTGATTTGTAATGAGCACAGGACTGTATTAATTTGAAAATATGGAACTGGTACTTGTGGCACTTCAATATCCAAATAAATCTTTCCATATAAACTGTATGATGAAGTGTATCAGTAGGATTTAGATCAGGTCTTTTGGTCATAGTAATCACAGTAACCTGTCTGGCTACACTGTGAATGTTTTAAAAATTTTAAAGTGCTGTAATATGTTACTGTTAGTATGTACATAGAACAAGTATTATATATCTATTCTTTTGTGAATATATTATTATTGAAATATGCATGATTAATATAAATAATATATATGGTTTTGTGTCTAATTAACTGTCATTATTTTACTTTTAGTGTACCCTTAATTTCATTTAAAGTCCTTGCTGTCTTAGAGGAAAATTTAGGCTGCATCTGACATGTTTTACGTGTCTACTTTAAAATGAGACTGATCAAATTCTACAGTGTGGTTGTCAGGAGAAAGTATTAGTTAATGTGATTCTGTGAATCCTATTCTATATACGTTCTCCACCAATAAATACTGAACAGTTGCTAAGTCTTTGAGCAGAGCAGTAAGAAATTTTCTTATCCTGTGAAAAAGTGTTGAGGTATTTTATTTTGAATCAGGACAAAAAGTGAAAGTTCTTATAATGTTTTGCAGAATAATTGAACATAGGCTTTTCAATTTGAAGAAAAAGCAAATTTTTAGTTTAGTATTTTTAGTTTTTACATTAAAAATTAGTTTACATTTGTTACTGTATTAATATGAGAAGTTATATATACCTAAAAGGCTTATGGCAGATGGTGGAAAAAGGTGAAAATTCAACATTTATTCTCTACCAACATTTTTAGTAAAGAGATTAATCAAAGCCAGTCTTTTAGTGAAAAACTTTGATTTTGATGGATTCGTATTCTGAGAGAGAAGGAGAATAGAATAAATATTTTTTGCTCAGTTGTACTTTGTTCAGTCCTGCTAAGAACTTTTGGGGTAGCTCAATGTTTTTCTTTTCTGTTACAGACAATGATTCAGCAGCATATATGGGTATGTGCTTAAGCGTTTCAATTCATAGCAGCACTTCAGTAGTACCCTGAATCCATTAAATTATTTACATATTCTCCATTGGAACTGTAGAAGTGGGAAGCATTCAGCTTCTGTAGAGCTAATTCCAAGAATCCCCCACAGAATCCCAAACCAGCAAATGAATCTTTTGGATTCCCTTGAAATCAGTTACAAAGCTCACCACTAAGTATTTATAAAGGCTTTCAAACACACGCAGTGCTCCAACATCTTTCTTTGATGATTCAAACTGGGTTTCTCTTTATCTGCTTTGCTCTTTGTCTTGAAATTTTGCAGCCTCTTCATGCAGCCGATAGAGTGAAGGTGGCCTTGCTCTTGGTTAACTAATTTATATTGAGCTGATTTAAACTGAAATTGATTTAAATCTATGAAGTGCAGTGGCTGAAGAGCCACTGTGCATGTTCGATTCCTCAGTTTCGGTAAATGAAAATATGGTTAATATCTTAATCAGAATCTGGTTAATCTCCTGCAGAAGAACTGGGCATAGACTTGAATTTGGAATTCCTTAAATTAACCCAGCGTGAGTCTCCAGACTGTGCTTGGAGACATCCTTAGTTACGCTTAGTTGAATTTTACTAGGATCAAAATTTAATATGCACTAACTAGCCTTTACATCCTTGTCTGTTCTCTCACTTCTCCTTCTCTTTTTGTAACAAAGCAACTACACAGTATTCTTCAGATACTTTTTCTGCTATGTGACTTCAAGCATTTACTTAGTCTCAGCCCTGGCAAACATGGCCATTCCTTGTTTCTTGGGGGTAGACATAAAACAGAAGCAAAAAAAGAGTTACAGAAACTACTGAAAGACGGAAACTGTCTGCAGTTCATTGGATACCAGCAATTACACTCCAGGCAAGCCAAATCCATAATGCTGGGAAGTGTGTGTTTTCTCATGAGAAGTCAGAGAAAGCATTGTTTTAGTCCCTAATCACTAGGGGCTAGTTTAGGGGGTTGGTTTTGGTTGTTCTGCAAATATATTGAGTTACAGTGGCAGAGAGAGTGCAGCGGGGTTCAGAGTTCAGCAAGTTATTTTTGTGATTGGAGTCCATTGTAGTACATTTGAAAAAGACATATAGAAGTGAAGCAATTGAATGGGTTTCTAATTGGATAAAATTATTAGCTTAGCTTATGCATTGTTGAAGTCCATTCAAAACATTCTAATGGTATATTTTACATGCTGGGTTTACTTACACATTTCACATATGAAATTAAGGCAGTTTTACAGGATATGCCTTTTCTGATGATGTTTCACAGCAGAGGGAATAGCATATGGTGTGCTGCCCCAATGCAGTGAATAAAGAACAAATATTATCTATTTTATAGGCGGGATACTTTTAAGAGTTTGACAAACAAGATTTACTTGAGACCTTTGCCTTTTTAACCTGGAGCTAGAATGTACTGACTGTGAAACGGTATAGCAAATCAGAGTTGTTGAAACTATGTGTCTTGAGCTGAACATCTCTGTATTTATTCTGAGTAGCAGAATCACCTAAGATTATATGTTCCTTCTCTAGTCTGGCAGAAACCCCACATTCATACAAACCACGACGAATGACTAGCAAATAGTGTGGAGATCAAAAAGCTTGGGAAATGCAAAGGTTGGAGAGAGGGAGCCCCGTGGCTAAATGGGGAATCATGATGTTTGGGATAAAGATTTCTGCATTTCACATCAGATTTAACTTTAACTGTTGAGGTAACTTTATCCTAGTACATATTGACTAAGTTGGCTTGGCAGAGAAGGAAGCTAATCAGAGGATAAAAAATGGAACAGATGTATAAAGATGGACGATTCCCTTTTCTTTCCTCTCTCTGTGTCTTTGTTTCTCAGCAGGCTGAACTCAAGTTCAGGAGTGGGTTTCCTTTTTTGGATGCTTCAGGTACCTGCTGCAATGAGGAGATCGATAGGAAGGAGGATAGAGTAGTGCCGACTTTAGTAACCCTGTCTGAATGAGGCGCACGGTAGGGTCAAATATTTTGAACCAGAGAAGAAAACCTGCAGCTCTTGCAGACATGCAAACAAATCAGCAAGACCTGGAAAGAACAGAAGGAAGAGGGAGGAAACGTAGGATTTATTAAAATGTCTTGGTATGGTTCTTATTATGTTATACAGTGATTCCTGAACTATAGGTGTGGTTGTTAATATTTTGCGATTGCTTTGATTCTCCTTATTAACCTCCTTTTGCAGTCTGTTTAGGAAGCCAGATAAGTAAAGAAAGGAGAAAAGACCAATTGTAAAATTTTTAAAGGAACAATTCTTTCTTAGTGCTTTATTTACCTTTTTTTTTTTTTTTTCCCCCTCTATCTTTCTTGTGATTGATGTATGTTCTTTACCCTGGAAGAATTTATAGAATTTTTTCCCCCCATTAAACAACTTCATCCAGTGACTAAAGAGAGTGGATATGTTGCACCATAAAGCTCTACAAGTCCCAGACAGCTGTGTTTGTACAGACTTAACATCTTGTGGACACAATGAGTCTGTATGGCTGTGGTTATACAGGCTGGGCACTCGTTAGCGGATTCATCTCTGACTCATGCCATGGATACCGTGTAGGAAAGCCAATATCTGTATGAAGATACATCCATTGCTATTGTGTCAATAAGTGAGCAGTATGGTGTAGTTGTATGCTTTTTGTTTGTAGATTAAGGTTCTGGGATAGCTCCTAATGACAGCAAAGCTACAATCAGACGTTATGGGATGCCCTTCAGGTTGCTGGTGCTCAAGAGACACAATTTAATGACAGAGGTATATTTGATACTGTCTTCACACAGCCCAGTGATCTGTAGAGAGAACTGGAATTGAATCTTTCCTTCTCTGAGCTCTTTCAATCATGAGGGAAAGTTCTGACAGTCTAATCTGTATTTCTCATGGGGGCTTTATATCTTTTTTGCAGATATCTGAGCAGCATAGTTAGAAAGATAAATGCTTAAATGGGAATATTCATTTTAATATTTTTCCCTTTGACCAGTTTACTGACCAAGTTCTCTTCTCCCTCCTCTTTTATTCATGTTGAGTAACTGAAACTGGAGTTTCCAGATGAGTTGATCTTCCTAGGAATTTCTGGTTTGATGATCTGTGCAAAAATAATATATCACTGTTTTCTGACAGATGAGCAATTTGCTGACAGGACTCCTGTAAAGACCGATTCTAGGTGACATCCATCTTTGAGTCGTCCCATGCAGGCAAACATTTTCAGAGAGTGTTGTCCTCAGCAGCCTCAGTCAGTCATGAAGTCACTTTGTGACCCACCTTACACTAGATCCATAGCTTTAGCTCTTTACAAAGAAGTTTTAATTGATTCTCACAACTCTTCCCATCTCACTTCTCTAGCATATTCTGATTTAGCACTGCTGTTAAATCTGATCTCTGGCAAAATTCAAGAAACGGGTTTTCACGCATCACTATAGCAACATTTTGCCAACCACGTCTCATTGATATATAAGCAAAGTTACTTTGGAAGTTACTTTGGATTTATCTCATTGTAACACGGCCCTCCTTCTTTTTGTTTAGTTCTAAAAGCACTCTAATAATGGCTTCTCTCTCCAAACTTCTGATGTATTTGTATTACAAGCACTTGTCTGGGAGAGGAACAAAAGCAAAACTGTCGTTGAGGTATAGTACCATAATTATTTGCCTTGCAGCTAAATGTTTGACTAAGCCCAAGGGAAGTGCTAGTGAGCAATGCAAAATTAACTTGCCTATAGAAATATTATTGTAGGGTACATAATTAATTTAACGAGGAACCAAATGAAGATGGCATGTGCAATTTTATTTCTGATATAATTTCTGAAAGCTATACTCTTAATATTCTTTACAGATCTTATGTTTGCATGGTGCTTTGCTGTACTATGTTGTAGAAAAGGCCTAGTTTCACCTAGTTTGGGCATAGTGGAATTCATCTTACTCGGTATTACATGACTATAATAAAAATCTCTACAACTTGACTGGTCACAACAGGCATCTGTAACAGCTGCTGAGGAAAAATGCACGTATTTTTGCATATTTTGAGGCACAGCTAATCTCATTCAAAAATAAATGCCTAAAATAAGTTGTAGCCTTACAAAATGCCTCTTTCCTGGTTTTGGCTATAAAGACAGTTTAGGATTTCTAGCCCAAAAATAAATACCTGAAATGAGATGAGATGTATCATATGTTTCCTGCTGTATTGTGTCAGAGGTCCATAATAATAAAAATAACAAGAATAATAAGAATAGTAGCAACAACATCAACACTGGGTTTATTCTTTGGGGACACTGGACTGTGAAATATATTGTATAATTTAGAAGAGACTTCTTCTGAACCCAAAAAGCACAAAGTGAAGAAAGCAAGATCTAAAATATCTATATTCTTTTCTTACAGTTCTAAATCTGGTGGTTTTAGTATTGCACATTCTAAAAGGTGAACAATATGTATTTCAGGGGCAGAAGTAGGCCTGTAGAAATGAGGCTTGCTGAACAGCCCCTAAAAATAATTATTTGGGTTGGTTTTTTTTAATTCATAGAATGAAACTGCTGAAAGCAAGAAATAGGTTGGATTAAAATAATATTAAATCTTTCATATTTCCTTTCTTGTGCTTTTTGCTTCCTAAATTTCATGCTCTCATTTGGTTTCTAACTCAGTATACTTCGACATTTTCCATAGCATCAGTGACAGGAATGAACTGGTTTGGTAGCTGGCTATACGACTGTTATTCACCATATATTCACCATACGACTGTTCCTTTTTAACAGCTGGGATTTTTTCTCTTGTATAGTAATTTTGATATGTTCAGTAATTATGTGCAAATATAGATTACATTTAAGGTTGAGATATTTAAGACACTAGAGATGAAATGTAAGAGAGCTGTGTGTAAGCAAGCAGCAGATAGTGTGCCTGTGTCCACAACGTGTTTAAACCATTAGTTCTTCACACAGTAGAAAAAATGACGCTGCATTTCCCATTGCTTTCCATCCCCTGGCTGGATCTCTTCTGTATAAAAAGATCCAAACTCTGCTAGAAGCTTTTCCTTCAGCTCGGGGGTTTCCAATGTCTGATATTCTCGTTTCTAGTAAGCTCATGCAGCAGGATTTTTTCTCAGTAGTGTTACGAATGGGTTCTCTCTCCTCTAATTGGCAGTACATTTTCGTTCCTCCTGTATCTTATAAACTTTTATTCCTCTGTCAAATTATGTTTAAATTGGGCAGTGTGGTCAGGGACGGCACACAAATGGCTTTTCTCACTAGATTAAAGAACAAGACACATTCTGTTGCATTTGTCCTAAGAAATTAATGGGAAGTCATAACATATGGCTAACCTAATGTAAGCGCTGGTATAGCTAAGGCTGTAGTTACCGGTTTTCTTGTGGTGCTCATTACAGTTTTTAGTACGTGTGTTAGTAGCCTTCCCCTTTGTCATAAACAAGAGAGATCCAAAGCGCAGAACGAAGCAGGGCAAGGAGTATAGCATGATGTTTTTATATCCTCCTTTTGTTTACACAGTACCTTTGCCTTTAGGTTAGATTACACAAGTATGGTTGTTTTTTTCTAGTAGACAGGTCAATTTCAAATACAGAAGCTTATCTTTGAAGCAGAGCGCAAACATACGGAAGGTCTGCCTAATTTTTCAAGGAACAGAATGGAAGAAACTGGAAGGATAAATCGAAGCTGTATTTGGCTCTTCCTCCAGTAGTTAAGCCATGAGCGAACTGAAATACTTATATATGTTTCTCAGCTGTTCAGAAGAATTACTTTATTCACTGGCAAGTGTTAATTTCTAAAGGGAATTCCTTGCACATTTCAGACATTTGTTACCTGAGCAAACCTTGTTCTGTAGCAGCACCTTGTGGGAAGGAAATCAGACTACAGCCTCTTAGACAAGCCAACATTTTCAGAAGACAGTTGTTGAGTGAGCATCTGCCTTCAGTGGGCTAAACAGTTTATTTTATACTTGCTATGGAAATTAGAGGATTCTCCTGAGTAACAGCAAACACATCCACTAGGATGATATACAGAACTTGATTTGTCATGCCCTTTTATCTGTGGCATCCGGAATCCCTACGCTGGCAAGAAATGCCTTTTTACTGTGGAAAATCAGTGAACAGATGGAGGTAAACTGTACATGAGAAAGTAAAGCTATGCTATATTTTATCAGAAATGTGTTAATCTAATTTGAGATATTCAGTCTGTTTTGCATATATTTGGTTTATAGTCAGTGAAATGGATGCTAGCTCTTTTCAGATATTACCTTTCCAACTGAAAAAAAGTAGCATTTTTAACTGGACCTTAGAGTGCCATCTGTTTGCATTTGCTGTTTCTGGACTGCTTTTTTAGACTAAGAAAAACTCCATGAAGTCTGCCATTTCAGTAGACACTTCCTGCTGGTTTACAGTTGTACAAATCCCACTAATTGTAGACACAACAGCTTTCTTTCTACTGGGAGCGAGAGATTAGGCTGAGGCATGCTCAGATTTTAGGCTGGTGCTCAGTGTTTTGCAGCTGGAGTTTAATGTCCAAAACTTTAAGGGATGCTTCCTGTGTTCCTGCATTGTTTGGCTTCAAAAAATGGGCCCTATTTCTGCTGATAAATACATGGGCGTTTTTCGTTTGAGGAGGACTGTGAAGGTTCTTCCCATTATTGTAAGAGGAAATACAGCCTCCAACTTAAGGCCAGTACTGCCAGCCAGAGATGCTGACTTGGTCCGTGTTAACCATTCAGCTTCCCCAGCTGAGTGTGTTGCCTGCTGTCCTGTGATTTCCCTTCCCAGTGTTTGAGGGCACAGAAACCATCCGTGTTCACAGGGACTGCAGGGAAGCTGTTGTGCTACTGCTACAGTAGAGACCTTGGAAAGGATCCCAGGAGTCTTGCTTTCTTCACCAGGAGTGTATTGCTACAGTTATGCCTGTTTTAAAAGAACTGTGAGGACATCTTTTGTTCTATTGAACGTTGACTCTCAAAACATATCTAAGCAGCTTACTGAGTGAGGTGCAGTCATCATATTGTGCAGATAGGTCATTGCAAAATAGTTTAAGAGAATTCCAATAGGCATTTGTATCTCTCTAAATCTTCCTAGGTGACAGAGGCAATCATACTTAATCCAGCAGTTACAATCATGTAAGTTTAGGAGGGCATCAACATAGCTATAAACTGTGGCATGTATCAAGGATACTTAGTCTTGTTGAAACCATTTCCTAGGAAGGTGTGAAATCTGTTCCTAAAATCATACGGTGCTGATGTATAAATTCTAAACCAATAAGAGTGGAAATTGTTAGAGTTAGTGAACAAACCACTGAGTTTTAGAAGCAGACTGTGTGGGTAAATGCAGTCTAAAAGGTGGTAAATATCATCTCCAGTCTCTCAGGATATCAAGAGTCTTCCAGTGCTTCTGGCAGTCTAATCATATTGAGGAAGTTCTGCATGATGTCCTTTGTTGTGTGTTATTTGGAAATAACCAATACATTTCCGCAGGAGCTTGGATCATCCACGATTTCTGTTATTTCTAAAAAAAGCATCCCAAATGTATTTTGATTAATTCTTGTCCTTTTTCCCTTGAGAAAGAAGAAAATTAGCATACTCTGGAATGAATGTGACCAGCTTGTGTACATCTAAGATAAAATTTATTTCTGTATGTACCAAATGTATCATGGTTGAGTTCTTTACTTGCTATTTCTTCGTCTTAAATCTTTAAAACATTTGGATTGTAATGTCCAGATAAGATATACATCTTACCCAGAATACAGGTTACATTAACCTCAAAAACCAAAGTAATATTTAACAAAAAAGAAAAATTAATAAATATATCTTTCTGATTTTGTTCTGCAGGAGGCAATAAGCTGAAGAATCAACATTTTCGCCTAAACTGGGCATGGATCTCACTAGAAAAGGAGTATTATTTAGTAAATGAAGACTCCAAATATCTTGACGTTGTTCTTAAACGGAGAGGTTACCTGGGGGAAACCTCTTTTATAAGTAAGTTTGATTTTAACCTTATCAATTGCTTCTATAAATCAGTGTCCAACTGGCTGATAAAATGTGTCAATACAGGTATGTCCTTTTACTGGTGTTTGATCCTAAGCAAGCTAGATTCAAAGGAGTATGTTTATTTATTAAACAAGTATATTTTATTATGCTAAGTATATGATTTCTTTAGTTATATGATGAAATTTTCACTTTTTTCTTTTTTTGGTTTTCTGCATTTAATTTATATACTAAATAACCCAAGACCTAGTCCTTTGTTCTTTGATTTGATTGATACCACTGTTGCATTTGTTTCACAGAATACAGTTCCTGTCCAGATTTTATTTTTCCTGTAATGAGAAAATACAGTTACAGCAATTGCAAAGACAATAAACATACATAATTTCCCAGGAAGGCTATTGTGAGCTGGTCTGATTAGCAGCTATGAGCATTAAGCTCGTTCTCTTCAGTCAATGTTGGCAGTCAACTGAGGCTGATACAGGAGGTGTTGAAAGCTGTTTGCAGTGTCTGGGGAGTGAAAAGGTGAAAAAAGCTTGTGTTATCACATTCTGCAACCTCACACCTGTCTCTGGCTTCTGGATCTGTTCCTGTTCTCTTACTAGTGGTGCATTTGGACCAGGGAGCAATATCTTTATACAGTTGCACGTGGAAATCTATGGTAAGCTTATGCTGCTTAGAAAAGGCACTCAATTTAAAACTAGTTTCGCAGAGATATGTAAGCATTTCCCTGGCATGGAGCACATGCTCATGATTAGAAATCAGATTTCTGTTTAAGTCTCTTTCTGAATAGGAATCTGAGTTTCAGATATTAAGATGTAGTTAGGACATCTATTTTGGCATAAGACTTAAGGCATGTAGGCACTGTCATGGTTTTGACCGAATTGACCAATCAGAAGGACAGATGGCCCCTCCTTCCCCTCCCCAAGGCAAAGAGAGGAGAGGAAGAGATAAAAAAGAGATTTATTAGTTTAGAAAAAACTAAACTAATGAAAATATAAATAAATAATGAAATAATAAATAAGAAAAGGAAAAAGAAAAAAAAAAATACAGTATATACAAAACCATATCAAGCTTCCAGGATGATCATCCCGTCACCAGCAGGCACATGGGAAAGTCCCAGGCTGGACTCGGTGATGGACAGGAGCTGGATTCCAGATCTGGAGTCAGGAATNCCTGACCTTGGTTGTTATAGCAATAAGTATAAGCAAGAGCCTCTCTGCATACCATTCCTTGGTATAATCAGGTCTTATCACTGTGAGAGTGAAGTTTCTGAACAATAGGCTGTTAATTTCAGAGTTTAGTTAGTTAGAAAAGACCCAGCTAAAAAAGTAAAATTACTGAACAGAAAATTAGTTCTGTTTAACCTCAAACCAGGCACTAACTTAAAAGACTCTGTTTTGAACAGCGAACTAACTTTGATAATGTATTTCTTTTAAAGAAAGTAAAAGAATAAAAGAGATTCATGAAATACGAAGTTGAGGGATATGTGGTTATATTAATTACTGGTACTGATTTACTGATGTACAGGGCAACAGAGATGATTAAGGGATTGGAGCATCTCCCTTCTGAGGAAAGGCTGAGAGAGCTGGGACTCTTCAGCCTGGAGAGGAGAAGGCTGAGGGGAGACCTTATTAATGCTTATAAGTATCTAAAGGGTGGTTTGAGGGAGGATGGAGCTGGACTCTTAGTGGTTCCCAGCGATAGGACGAGGGGCAATGGGCACAAGCTGGAACATAAGAAGTTCCACTCAAATATGAGGAAAAACTTCTTTACGGTGAGAGTGACGGAGCCCTGGAACAGGCTGCCCAGGGAGGTCGTGGAGTCCCCTTCTCTGGAGATTTTCACGACCCGCCTGGATGCAGTCCTGAGTAATGTGCTCTAGGCAATCCTGCTTCAGCCGGGGAGTTGGACTAGGTGATCTCTAGAGGGCCCTTCCAACTCTGACAATTCCGTGATTCTGAATTGAGCTGACTCAAAATCCAGCAAAAGCAGTTTGAATAACTTGCTTCTGACTACCTTAATCCTGCAAAATAGAATTATAGAGTTGGAAAGAACATGAAAGATATTGGTTGAGATGCTTACTGGCCTTTCTGGTCCATGTAAAGTGCCAAAGGTGCTGAAGGGTTATAGAGCTTGTGTAAAATATTAGCTATGACTTAGGGGGAGGCACAAGCAGGAAGGAAAAAGGCAAGGTTAGTAGGGGATAGTAGAGATACTAGGGAAGGAGGCAGAGAACGGAGAAGTTTCAATATTTTTTCTGAAAACCTGAGAAAGACCTTTAAGATTAAGATTGAGTGGGGTACTGTGGGGTTCAAACAGAGGCCAGAGACATGAGTTGAAGGTAGTTCTGAAGGACTGTCTAATTTCCATAAGGGGCTGTCAAATATCCTTAAACAGGGAGGAAAACCTCAACAAAAAGCCATTTTAGAGCACCCTGAGTCTGAGGATGTAAGGTCTGTGTCTTGGTGGAATAAGCTGTACTGGATTTTATCCCTTGGCTTTGCAGTTTCAACTTGATTTGAGTTTAATGATTGTCATTATGCAAACATTGAAGTAAGAGGATAATCATTTAAAAAAATGTAGTGGGAATGGCCGCCATGTCTCAGATTTTACATCTTTTTTCATCCTTATTCTGTATGTTTTACTTGTTTGTGTCTCTGTGTTTTCCTTAGCTTTCCCCTTGAAGGCTGAACTTTCCAGGTGTGTTTTTATTTTTTCTAAGAAAAATAAATATTTTTGAGAGTTTCAGGCAGCATTGTATTTAGATGGTCTGGAACAGAAAAGAACCAGGAATGTTAAAAGGGGGGAGGGTAAATCTATTGGCCCTTTTTGGGATCCATACTTGAATTACAGAATAATGGAAACTTGACTGTAGCCACAGAGAATGTAGAGTTTTTCTAATAGTTAATTTCACTTTGTCTAATTCTGTCCAAACTGTCTTTCATAATGTTCATTGATGTGCTTCCACCTCTATGTATGACAGCAATTCAAAATTGATCAAGAGTAACAGAGCTGGCTTGAACACTCTCAAGTTGTGAAAAGTGTATTTTTCTAAAACTTATTATTTTTTTAAAATGACATAGTGATGGAAAAATTATGAGTGATGTTTTTAATGACCTGAATTTCTGATTTTGGTAGGTATTAGCACCAAAGATGGTACTGCCAAGAAAGACAAAGACTTCAGAGGAAAAGCCCAGAAACAAGTGCAGTTTAATCCTGGCCAAACTTTAGCTACATGGCGAGTGCGGATTTTGAGTGATGGTGAACATGAGCAGTCTGAGTCCTTTCAAATTGTTCTTTCTGATCCTGTCATGGCAGTTCTGGAATTTCCTGGTGTATCCACAGTGGAAATTATTGACCCAGGAGACGGTAAGAACCTTTCTCGAAGTGTCCTGCCCATATATGCATATACCACAAGATGAACTGGAGGGCAAATGCTATGAGTAACAAAGGATGAGTAAAGTTTACCTTTACTCAGAATATTTCTGAAGTCCGACTAGGGCATTGGGTAGCCATTTGTCCTCTATGTCTTTAAGTGATTCATGAATATGTAACTAAGGTAGCATGCTTTGATGAAATACTTGCATTTTTCCTGTCATATATTATTTCTGGGTTTTTTGTTTTGTTTAGTTTTGATTTCATTTTAGGTATAATAGGGTTTTGGTTCAATGTGTTTGCAGTGTGTATCTGGTTCACTCTGACAGCAAATTCATGTGGGAGAGGGTGGTACAGGAAAGTCCAGGCTGGTTGGTCCTAACAAGTTTGGGTCTTGGACCAGACTAGTTGCATCAGTGAGGCCTTAATATCAAACTGAGAAGATCAGTGGGGGTAAGGTTCACTAGAGCAAGTTCAACACAAGCTGCGTCAAGAACAAATAAAATTATGATTAAATGTAAGTGAAAGAAGAAGCTGATTTAAAAAATAATAAATGGAATGTGCTCTGGTTGCTCTGCTTTTCAGTGGCATCTAGACACTTGAATCTGTGGGCCACAGTCACACAAAACTGTCCTTGAGGAATCTTTCAAGTATTGGATGACTACAATAGCTTGTTTTATATAGTCTGCCCTACTTGGCATTTGAAGACTACTGGGCAGCAAAACTGTCAGCGGTTTCTTAGTTCCTAGTTACAAATGTAAGTTAAACCAGAGGTTATATCTGACATCCATATTTAGTCACTGAGAAAAATAGTGCTTAATTTGGAAAGCAGTATATACGAGACAGAGAAATTACTTGAAAATGTGTTAAATCTCTCTTTTTTATAATCAGTGAGGTAGCACAACTCAAGATAATAATCTGAGTTTTCTTAATGTCAACCATAGCTTTTTTTATTCCCTTTTACAGTCCCAGAGAATCTGTAGTAATTGTACATAAAGTGAAGATGTATAAGAGAAAATCTAATGCAGAACTGCAGATCAAGAAACATCTACAGGAAAATATAGAAAGAACTTTGTGGGGAAGAGCTCAGTTTCCTAATCATCTTTTAAAGCATAGGGATAACAAGTTCAGACAATAACTGGATAGGAAACATCAAAAGTTTTATTCTACTTCCAATGAAAATTATTTTAAAATTCACTGATTTGAATGCTGTAGTCTTAGCACCAAAATACTGAGCTTGTTTGGAAAGCTGTACCAGCCCCTTGCCTATGGGACATTAGTTAATGTTTTATTCCAAAAAGAGATTGCATGAGGATGTTTTTCCTTATAGTAGCTGAGACGACGTAGATCATTCTCCTCTGAGCTTTTATGTTGTTCATAACGTCCATTAAACTTTTATAGTGTCATTTTACTCCTGGTTGGATAATTATGAGAGAGACAGGAAGCAGAACAAATCATATTCCTGCATTTTTTTGAAGGATAGAGTTTTTCATTTTGTCAACATAATTCTACAGGGGGAAATAAAAGGAACATTTTGTGTGTGTGTGTTTTACCTTTTTACCTTCTGTTTTACTTTAAAACAAAAGGGTAGGGATTTAGTGGTTTTCACACTGAATTTTTTACTTGCTGGAATCATGAAAGTGTCTAGATCTTATCAAACCTGAATTGCAACATTTTTAAGGCAAGCTTTTGACCTTAAGTCATGCTAGTAGTATTTTCCAGTTGGAGAAATAAAACCTGGAACATGTTTTCAAAGAAGTCACGTGACAATTTTCAGAACATTGTTTGCCAAAGTGCTCTGAAATAATGAAAAAAATTGCTTTGCACAGTCGGCTGATACCACTTGATTTGGTATTACACACAATCATATTCTGTTAGGATTGCAGTCATATTAATGAAACTGTAAAGGTGCTTTATAATTATATGTATAATCACCTTTTGTTCTTGTGTTTTTGAGGGAACAGGAACAAAATTGATCCTCAATCCCAGCAACAGCATAAAACTCAGCAACCTGTTTATAGGGGTATAAAATAATGAAGGGGTTTAAAATGCATGTTAGTGGTTTTTTCCCTGAAAAACAGATCTAATATTCTTTAGTCTGATACATTTTTAGGCTGAGATTGCTCTCCAGACTCCACTGACTGTATTGGCTAGGTCTCTTTTTCATAAAATAGGAGTGTAGACGTGTAGCCAACTCACATCAAATCTCCAAGTCAGAGTAAGATAGTGAGAGCTTAATCTTACATCCTCAGTGCCAAATGATTTTCATGTTTATCTTGATGTAGTAAGTTACAGAATGACCTTGCAGAGCCACTGCCTGTGCATGAGCTGTGCTGCTGATACTCCTGTGGTAACAATTAATAGTGAAATACTATGGAAATAATTAAAATATAGACCTTTTTGGACAAGTTCTCCAAGCACCGGCTTGCACCATTAACACTAGATAAGTAAATTTTCAAATTAGAGACAACTTAGTGAGGACTTGTGAATTCAGACCTAATGATCTGATTTTGTTTACCATTTCTGAAAGACTAAGAAACTCTACTTCTCTCACGCTCCAAGTTTTTCTTCAAATTTAGCAGCATTGCTGATAAATAAGAGTTACTTGTTGCACTTTAGAATATGCTAAAATGCTCCTAGCTGTTTTACAGGTGAGTGTATGAGGCCATAAATCTGCATAAGCAAGTGCATCTGTTCTTTGCAGAATCGACTGTCTTTATTCCTCAGTCCACCTATACTATTGAAGAAGATGTTGGTGAATTATTTATTCCAGTCAGAAGAAGTGGAGATGTGAGCCAGGAACTGATGGTTATTTGCTACACACAACAAGGTAACAGAATCTACTAACAAAAAAAAAAAAGGCAAAAATGGAAAAGAGACAGAAAAGCAAAAAGAATTGTTCCATTTATTGTATAATAAAATTATTTATAACTCTGATAATTACTTTTTCACCTAAATTGTTTCAGTCTCAAATGGAAATGTATTCATCTTTGCAATCTGTCTTAAAGTATTATAGAATACCACAGAAAAATTATGATGTTCCAAATTTCTGCTATTTGTTAAGAGATGAAGAAGGTATTCTTTATCCTTATGCAAGGCTTTTCTACACAGCCCCGGATATTTGAAAGTGATCAGAACTGAAAGCACTGCAGTGATTGCACAGGATATCCTTTAGTTGTTGTATCTTGAAAAAATTGGTATACAATAATATTACTTAATTGTCAACCTTCTACTTCCTCTATTTGTCAATCTCCTGTTGATTATGTGCAGAGCATGGGTTCTCCACACCTGTGCTTTTATTGGTTTTTTTCACCTGGAGAGACAAAGCAACATTTTTGTTGAGGTGATCTGGAATAAAAATAATTTGTTTTCATCAGATTCTTTTTATATTTAATTTCTAGTCCACTAATATCTTCAGCTGAAGTTAACTATTTAATGGAGTTAATTTGTAGTCCTCACAGGGTCTCGTTTGTCAATCTGTGCCTCTTGTGATAGACTACAATATTCCTTCTAGCTGAAAAAAATGCAAATTAATTTGAGGAGCCGTGTGCTTGCATTGCGTCATATATGGAAGTAGTTTGTCCAGGAACCTCAGAAATGTAACCTGGTCAGAGATTTCAACCCATCTAATCCCATTAAAGCACACAGAAATTAAAAGACAATGAAAATAAAATTCAGCCCCTGTGAAAGGCTCATTATAACCATGGTATGTATAGTGATTATTTTCCTTTTATGCCACAGGAACAGCATCTGGCACCGCCCCAACCTCTGTACTTTCGTACTCTGACTACATATCCAGGCCTGAGGATCACAACAGCATTCTACGTTTCGACAAAGATGAACGAGAAAAAATGTGTCGGATCGTCATCATAGATGATTCGTTATATGAAGAGACTGAGACCTTTGATGTTTTGCTGAGCATGCCGATGGGTGGAAGAATTGGTGCTGAATTCCCGAGCACTCGAATTACCATTGTACCTGACAAGGATGACGGTAAGACATCATGTAATGAAGTGATATTCCCAGTCCAGGACAGAAACTACAGGTAGTATCACACCAAAATCAGCATGTAGAAGTTGGGTTTTTGCATTTCTTCCTGGTAGTTAAAACACATGCGGCTTCTATCTTGGGATTTTAAAATACTATTAGAAAGCTATGTCAGTTTTTAAAAGTATTTAGTATTGATATGTTGTAGTTTGAGAATATCACATGAGCAGTGATTGGGTGCGAAAGGATGCACCTTTCCATTCTGTCACAGTAACAAGTGTAATCCAAAATGTCATCCTGCGTGGTGACCTTGTATGTGTGATTCTGAGGTTTTGTCCACAAAGCCTTCAGACCCATTGGATTGTGCTCCAAAGGGCCATATTAGAGGTCTTAATGGACTAGAAGCCATCTAGCAGCTGCTAAGAGGTAAGCTATATTCCTTCTGATTTAATGCTGTATTTACATTTCTGCCTAGAAGTGTCCCCGTGTGCTTCCTTTGTCTTTTTAACAAAGCAAATAATCAAAAGACTGTAATGTTGCTTTAGAAATTGCCTCAGTAAGGAAGAGCTGACAGAATTATGTCATTTGTTCCAGTCATCAATAGCTTTGATATATTCTATAAAAGAGACATTCCTGGTGATGATTAGATAGAGGTCTGTGACTAAGGAAGAGTAGAATCAGCACACTGTATCATCAACAGCTTTTGAAAATGCATATAAATATTATTGGGACTTCAAGCCTCTCCTTCGGTGTTCCTGGCATTGATGTGGCACTCCTTCAGTGTGTCCTTTCATTGGTGGGGCAACTCTCTTTCTAGGAGTGGTAGCAAAAAAGTTTCTTGGTACAATTGCCCTCATTTATGCATGGAGTTTGGAGGCTCACTCCTCAACTGTAAATTCTGTGAAAGGAGTACTGATAAGCTATTTTAGTCTTCTCTATGAGGCCATAAACAATCTTTTGTGACACTGCCATATTTCCTAAAGACTAATGTGAGGAATTATATAGTACAGTACTCTTTGAAAACTTGATGCCAAGATAGAAGGTTATTATCAGCACAGTGATTACTCCCTAGTTAAGGATATAAAAGGCAGCTCTTAAAAGCAGGAAGTTGACACCCATCTAATTGCATTGTAAATACTCAGTCTGCCTGAGATTTCTCACGTGTAATCCTCTGACAGAGGTGACTTTTTTCTTGTGGAGCATTTGGGTAATCACACAGCCTTAATGAACACACCAGTTTGAAATAATACTTCTTGTGAAGTAACAGATCATATATCAAATGCAAACTGAAATAGGAATATGTTAATCTGACTTTGCTGTGGTAGGAAATACAGGTTTATTTCTGTAGGCTTTTTACAACAATTTGATTTTTTGAGTAATTTTGATGAATTCATGAACTTTACGGTTTGTAGATAGCAGAGCATAGAATATTGGGAGAGTACCTGTACAAAACCGTATCTGTGAAGAAGCGGATTACCCAGCTTTTGAAGGTGTTCTGACTGCTTAAAATATATACTGGAAGTTTGAGATGGGGAGGATGTTTCTCCAAGAGATTATTTAAAACAGAGATGAGCTAAAATTAGAGCATCTAACTTCAGTGGAAACCTCATTGTCTGGGAGGGAACACTTTTATATACTGGTTTTAGCATTTAAAATAAGATATTGTCATTCATAGGCTTATACAGTCATTTAAACAGTACTGTAGAGTGACTTTGAATAAGAAATGATGAGAGTGAATCAATCAAAACGTAGTACAGAACTTAACAGTTTATGAAACTCCTACAAGATATTAGGGAAGTTAACAAGAAGTCTCCTTCATGTTAACACTGCCATCAGAAAACACGAGAAATAATTTTATTTGTATACCAGCCCTCAGTTTTAAGTGTAATATTTCCTGCATTTACAAGCACAACTTGCCTCAATGCTACAAACTTTTAAAAAGGAATTATTTAATAAATAACAACCTTACTGGATTTATTAAAATAGATGACATGGGGAAGTGTTTGGGACATTAGAGTAGAACATTTTTGTTATGCAACAACTCAAACATCTAAGTTTGTTGGCAAGAATAAACAATATTTTGGATATTGAAAGGTAAGGCAGCTTTGAAGGATGGGTTTGGATAATTATTTTTATGAACATGCACTTGTCTTTTTGCACCCAAAATGTTGTATGTGTCATATTTGAAATAGTGTAACAAAACTCCTTTTTTTCTTTGTGTATCAGTGAAAGTACTGCCACAAAAATTTCCAGAGAATTCAAAAACTTACTGACAATTCACTTAACAGTAAAATTTTCCACCACTTGCTTTTAGTTTCCACAAAAACATAGTGCTTGGTGAAAGTCTATATGCATTTTGGTTCATTTGAGATCTGTTATGCTGCCTGTTGTATAAAAAGCAGAGTACAGACTAGAGAGTAGATAAATTATAAGTTATACCTTATTTATTTATGTAATCACATATACATATGAATAGATATATATGCTTATTTCAGATTGTGTATATGCACATATATTTATGTAACATGAGCAATTTAACACTGTCAGTCACGATTGAAATTCTGCATAAATAAGCGGGGGATTTTAAGCAGCATTGGTTATTACTGTTTGCATGCACAAAATTAATTTTAATACGTCAAAACAGTATGCTGTGTGAAATAAAAAACACTTGCTTTAGCTTTTAACAATAAAATTTAATTCAGAAAATGCCTAAAATAGAGGTGGGTAAAAGCTTTAGCACATATATAATAGCCTATAAGCTACAGTAATGTTATCATACTAAATTCTGTAGTCCACTTTAGTCTCTTCCCACCTACTGATACATTTTTCTAATTGTTTGTTTAAATTAATCTTCTGCTTAACAAAGTTTCTTTTTAATGAATGTCACAGCATGTCATTAAGTTGTGATTTCTCCAAGTACTGTGTGACTGGATTAACTTTATGCATTGACTTCTTCAGGTCAAAAGATACAAACAGCAAAGGTCAAAGTTTAATAATACTACATGAGATCTTTCCTATGGAAGTCAAGTCAGCACTAGCAACATTACCTTATCTCCTCTGGCATTCAATGCAAGTTAATTAGGAAACATTCACCTTCAGTACCTATCATCAAAGTCTTTTCTTCTTCTTTTATTTCTAGAGAAGGCCCTTAGGGTCTAACTAAAATAGCTGAGTTGCTATACAATCATGACAATAAACAAAAAGTAAAGAGGTGTGCTCAGCTTTCTAGTGAACCAGAGTATATTAAAGAAATTCCTGGCAACTGAATACTTTAATTGGGGATTATACAGTTGTGCTGTGCTGCCAAAGCAAAATCTGAAAAAAAATCATAATACGTAGAACATGCACAGGTGAAGGGTGATTTTCAATTTCGTGCTGCTGTTGGGATATTTCTTAATTTGGAAGGGACTTTTCCTGTTAGGTCCTGAAATTAGAGACAGATAGAAAAGAAGAAAAGGATTAAGTTAATGAAATACACAACTAAGTAAGTGGTGCATGGAAATTTGAATTCAAAGTTAGATGTGTCACTACAGTTTAAACACTAAAAAATAAAAGCATGGATCTGCTTGAGTCAGGGGTGATAATATATCATAGGTGACACTAACCATGAAACCACTGGAAGAAAAATGTTCAGGGTAAAGACCTATGTAAATCATCCACTTTTGGGGTGGCAGTAATCTCACTTGATATTAACAGTCTATAAATACTAGACATCTCATTCAAGCAGGCTATGCCAAGATCCTTCTATAGTTAATGAAGTGAGAGATGTACTCCCGGGAACCCTCCCATCCTAGAAGTATCTACACTGTTGCGATCAATCACTGTGGGTATCCGGTGCATCTGAATACATTGATTTCTGACAGTAGATATAAACCCTACCCTTAGAAATTTTATTTGCCATTCAGCCCAAAGTTGTAAGCACTACCGGGCATGAAGGAAGGATTTTTTTCTAATTTTGTGTTAAAAGAGCACCAACTATGAAATGCCATTAAACAACAAGGAGATACATAGCTATTCCTGCTTCATAAAGTAATTATGGTTTCTAAAGAAAAATATAAAAGAATCTAGTTGAAATCTAAATAAATGAATGCTGAAGAGTATTTCAATAGGTATTTAGATGTTCAAGATAAAATCCAAACACAAACAAAAAACTCAACCATTTTCCATACAAATGGAAACTTGTGTTACTAAATCTGGCCAGAATTGATGGACTGAAATACTTGTCTTTATGCATCTCAAGGATCTGGGGGATGAACAGAAATCACTGAAGAATTTGAGGTCAGTTGATTGGCTCAGGACATACCTATCCTGAATGGAGAGCACAGAGTTCAGCATAAAGCTTATTCAGAGGAGGCACTTTACATAATAGAACAATATTATGCATCTAGGAAAAGGAGGGTAAGGTTGCTCTGCAATTTTCATTCCCCTTGGAGAGAGGAGTCCTGGAGTTTAGTCTCAGACCCTGAAAACACTCAGACCCAAGTCTTCCGGGGAAACGCCTTAATCCCCAGGCACTTAGCAGCTGAGCAAGATCAGCCTGGAAGCACTCTGTTTTTCCAACAGAAGCTGTGACTCTGAAATCATTTCACATACATAGAGGAAAAAATGAGATAAAATTACTGTGTTGGTGTTCATCTGGGAATGAGGAGCCTGTAATTTGGTTCTAGCACTAACAGTGTTGCTGTGTTGTGTGCAACAAGTCTGATACAAAATGCTTAGTCCTTGCAACTAAGGCTGGCAGGCAAATCTCTGCTCTCTCATAGTCTAACGTTTTGATTGCCGGGCCGTTATTTGGAACCTTTTTTACTAATTCTGTTTTGTGTTTTGGGCAAATTTAAAACTCTTGGTTTGAAATCACATTTGGAAACTGGAGGAGAAGAGGTGTGATGAATGCAGAGCTGGAAGTTTGTGGCAAGAGGAGAATGCTTACAGTTATTTTGTCTGCTTCAAGTTTTTTGTCAGTTTGTGTCTTCCCATGTGATTTTAATTCCATGCTACTGTATTTAGTGTTGCCATGAGAGCACACAGCCTTACAGCCAGGCTGACAAACAGTCATCTTGCCTTAGTGGAATTGTTGAAGCCTCATGCTGTTCACAGCAGGAAGTACATTAAATACATTTGTTCCACTTCATTCACATTAGATGGGCAAGCAGCCGTTCAGACCTCTTCTTGACATTTCTACATCAAGGCTGGGAAAGCAAAGGACTCAGGTTTGTGTCAGAGGTTTCCGTACCATTTTCCTTATACCTACTCAACAGAATCGATCAATGGTATCATCCATATGATGGAGGATAGCACTGTCTGGGAATATTTTACAGCTGAGTAGACTGGATGATGGTATGATGATGATCATGGTATGATAATGCAGAAAGCCAGTATTAGAGGTCAAATAGAACAGATTAATTCTTTAGTCATCTGGAGATTTCTCTTAAACACTTGCTGTCACTACAGTTAATTAAACTTTGGAAAGCCTTAGACCATATTCTGGAAATCAGTAGCCACTAGGACTTGTCCAGCTTGCTTGTGGTGGTAAAGTCCATATTGACGTTTACTATCAATAGCCTGAAAGAGGCAGAAAGTCAGCTCTGCAATTCGACATTATAAATATGTGCTTTTCATTATGTGTCCCAGTACACATAGAGTATCAACTAACTTTCAGTGTGTGTACTGAGCCAAATTTCCAGCTGATGCTAATTAAATACTCTATTAGTAACATGGTTTGTCAGAGGGACATCCTTATCTCACTAGGCTATCTGGAATCTCCTTATTTCCACTGGCCTCTGAACCTCTGAACCTTAAACTGAGTGGTTGGTTGGTTGATCTTGGTGGTTAATATCTGCCAGGCTGTTTGTCCAGTTGTAGTTATAACCTGGACACTACAGGCACAGCATGCCCAGCGTTAGATAACTGGGGCCATGACTGGGGTCATGATTTGACCAGGTATCCTTCATCATTCTTTGGAGATGGCTAAAATAACAAACTAGTTGTTCTTTTTTCCTCCATACAGCCATCTTTGACTACTTTCTCCCTTTTCTATTTTTACAGTGCCTGTAGGTCTGATGCCTCTGGCACTTCTGTGAAGCTTTTGTCCCCTCATTAGGTAAAATCTCTATGTGACCCCTTCCCTTTCCCCAGTCTGTGGCAGGTGGCCAGACTGGCAACTAATCAAGGGAAAAAGTGGAAGACAGCCAATTTATGACACATGTTATACTCCCAGTTTACTTTACTTACAGCTTCTTATTATCACCAGTTCAAAAGTGTAGAATGTACAATTTATGATAATAGTCTTAAAGACTTTGGAAAGTCCCTGTTTTCTGTGCATCACAGAAATAAATTAACGTCATATCTTACAGTAAGACATTCTATAGAGACAACCGGCCACATTTACGATTTGCTTTTGTAGCATTACCTGTTACTGAGAGTTTATTATATGCATCTGTATGCAAGTATACATTCACACATTGTATTTATATGAACTATGGATGTTGGATTAATCTCATCTTCACTGAGCTGCTTAATAACTAGGTGTATAGGCTCCTTTAATAAGTAAGGCGGACAGGCCATGACCTTCAGACAGTACTTTGTCACATCTATTTCAGATGACTCCTTTGCAACAGAGGACTCAGCTGGTGGAGCAGCATAACTCTAAGCCTTCACAACTGCAGGTTCTTAAATGGTTAGCTTACATATGCTTTATTACAGTCTTATGTAAATTATAGTAATTTTTCTAGAAGAGGGTTGAAATATAGAAAACAGCTTTTGAGTTTTGTACTCAAAGCACATAAAATAGTTGATAAGCAGAAGGTATGAAATTATATAGTCTATAGAAAATTGATACTTTCTGTCAAGTCTAGAATGAGTTAAACGAGATGGTGTTCTTACATGTACTGATGTTGTTTTCCAGAGCCTAATGGATCGTTGTTTTATGACAGTTCGCTCAAGAGTGCATTGAAAATCTCTCTTGCCTGTCTTTCATATTACTTACGGCTTTTGTCTTTGTACTACAGATCTTATATTTATTGTAGACTGCTTGAAAATGTAATGATTATCTAGCAAACCATTCTAAATTAACTATTCATTCTTGGTTGCTTGCAATCATAGGGAATTAATTTAGTAACCTAGTCAGTGCTTTGTATGTTTAAGATTTGAATAGGTTGTGTTCAACATCTTGGTGCATTCAGTTTTCCTAAGATTTCTTCAGATCATCTTGGCTCCTCCAAAGCTCCTCGTACTGAGACTTTGCCACTTTGCTCATCGGTCTTTGAAGACCCAAAGGATACTGAACAACAGAGTAACCAGTGTATGCCATTGGGCTTTAATGATGTTGATTATCCTTTTGAATGTGGAAATCAACAAGGGATTAACTCAGTTATTATCTCACTCTCTGTCAGGCAACTGTTTTCCCTCTGACACAAATGGGGTCAGAAGTCCAAAAGAGAGAATTCAAGAACTTTTGCAGCAGAGCATATTTTTTATCATTAGAGCTCTGCTTTTGTGGTCTGATAAGTCTGGCTGTTGTTCTGTTTTCACTTCTGTCTTCTCTGTTGAGTCCCATCCCCAACATTAGCTCCTGTAAAGGGAGTGTGGAAGATCTCTTGCATGTTGTTCTTTTCAGAGCTCAGTGGGCTAAATGTGTTCTCATTGTATGTGGGCAGAAAAGCCTGTAAGAAATTGCTTCTGCCAGTTAAGCAAACTCTACATAACTAGCATTGAGACTGAATAGTAAAAGTAAAAAAATCCAACACTGCCAGAGTTGTGGCAGTGTCTTTCTTAGTCTGTCTTGTGATATGGTCAAGATGTCTCCAATCCAGAAAAGCCTGTGTATACACAGAGGCCGAAGAATAAGTTTAAGAACTATCCACAAGAATGGAGAGGATCATAATTTTCTTTTTAAAATATGTATCAAGCTATGCCAGAAATGATATACAAATACCAACAGCCACCAGGAAAACAAAGGATTTTACATTTCTTGGTTGTGCTGTTCCTCTTCTATGCACCATTTGTAGTAATGATAGTTACAATAATAGTGTCTTCTTTCTTCTTCATTTATTCTTCAATAAAACCAAACACATTTGCTACTTGGATAAGATTCAGATTTGTAATTCATTTGGTTAAAGTGAATTTAACAGCCTTAACTCTGTGCCTCGTAAGATCATGCAACAGATCCTACTGGAAGATAGGTAGAAACATACAGAAGAGAGTTTTTAGAGACAGCCAACATGGCTTCACCAAGGGCAAATCATGCGTCACTAATCTAGTGGCCTTCTATGATGGAGTGACTGCATCAGTGGACAAAGGAAGTGGAAGTTTAGATTGAATATTAGGAAAAAATTCTTCACCAAAAGGGTCATCAAGGATTGGAACAGGCTTCCCAGGGAAGTGGTTGAGTCACCATCCTTGGAGGTATTTAAAATACATGTAGCTGTGGTGCTTAGGGACATGGTTTAGTGGTGGACTCAGCAGTGCTAGGTTGACAGTTGGACTTGATGATCTTAAAAGACCTTTTCCAACCTAAACAATTCTATGATTCTATGCTGCAGATGTCATCTACCTAGACTTTAAGGCCTTTGACATAGTCCCTCCCAACGCTTGTACCTCTAAATTGAAGAGATATGAGTTTGATGGATGGACTGTTAGATGGATAAGAAATCAGCTGGGTGGCCACATCCAAACAGTTGCACTCAGTGTTTCAGTGTCCAAACAGACACCACTAACGAGTGATGTTCCTTTATGGTTCATACTGGGACCAATACTATTTAATATCTTCATCAATGACATAGTGGGATTTAGTGCACCCTCAGCAAGTTTGCAGATGACACTAATCTGAGTGGTACAATTGACAGGCTTGAGGTAAAGGATGACATCACGAGGGATCTTGTCAGGCTTTATGAGTGGGCCCAGGCAAACTTCATGGCCCACTGAGTTCAGCAAGACCAAGCGCAAGGTCCTGCACCTGAATTGGGGCCACCATCAGTATCAGTACAGACTGAGGGATGAATGGTATCCCTTGCCTTGCCCAGGACTTGGTGATATTGGTGGATGAAAAATTGGACATGACCCAGCAATGTGTGCTTTGCAGCCCAGAAAGCCAATCATATCTTGGGCTGCATCAAAGGAAGTGTGGTCAGCAGGTCAAAGGAGGTGATACTGCCCCTCTTTTTCACTCTCAGGAGACCCCACCTGGAGTACTGTGTCCAGCTCTGGAGCCCTCAGCATAAGACAGACATGGACCTGTTAGAGTGGGTCCAGAGGAGGGTCAAAAAAATGATCAGAGGGCTGGAGCACCTCTCCTGTGAAGACAGGTGAGAGAGCTGGAGTTGTTCTGCCTGGAAAACAGGAGGCTCTGGGGAGACTTTATTGTGGCCTTTTAATATATAAAGGGGGCTAATAAAAAAGATGGAGACTTTTTACCAGTACCTGTAGTGATAGGACAAGAGGCAAGTTTTAAACGGAAAGATTTAGATTGGACATAAGGAAGAAAGTTTTTACATTGAGGGATGCGAAACAGTGGAACAAACTGCCCAGAGAAGTTGTGGATGCCCCATCCCTGGAAGTGTTCAAGGTCAGGTTGGATGGGGCTTTGAACAACCTGGTCTAGTGGGAGGTGGCCCTGTTCGTGGCAGGGGGGTTGGACTAGATGATCTTTAAAGGTCCCTTTTGACCCAAACCATTCTGTGAGTCTATGAAAAATTACTCTCAGAAAATGCACAATTTGGATGTATTTTGATCTTTAGAATATTATTAGATGTTTTTCTCAAAGTCTAATGTCTTTCACTGCATAAGAAGCTCACCCATTTTCAGCATGCGTTTACTTTTATGGAGGTCCAGGAATTCTGTCTTTTGCTATTGAGTCTCCACAATTTCCTTGCTATCTTCCTATCAGCTCTCATTACTAAACAACGAAATGCTTGTTAATCATCCAAAAGCCTTACTAGTACTATTTGGCAACCAGTGGAAGTTTCAGCTGGAGAGAAAATATAATTGTCATCACTATGACTTTGGGCTTTAAAATCTTAGAGATCATGGTCATGATTTAAGTGGATGGCATTACAAGGTATCATAAAGAAAACATTCATAGAATGAGTTACTGCGATTTTGTGGTTATGTTTCTTGATAGGAGAGTAGGTGCGAGGAATACACTTTAGAAGAGAAAAATTGAAAATATTCTTCTCAGAAAACCTGTATTTGCAAGTGTACTTATTGCACTGAGATCCCTTCTGCAGACTGCTTTTTCTGCAAGGCCCAGTAATAAACTAATTTTTCAATTGAAATGTGAAAAACATATTTAGAAATGGCCACATTCTATGTCTTCGTGTAGCCTGATTTCTGAAATGCTGCTCAGTTTCTCCTACCATTTATGTTTGTAGGTGTCCTCATTTGTTATCTCATGTATGAATCACTGACTGCAAGCTCCTTCATGCTGGTCTCCTTGTGAGGTACCTTGTGTGTGGTATATTTAAATATCACTGCCAAGCCTTCCCATTTACCCTCATGCCTCTGTTTCATCAGTTCATTGAAAATTTGTTACTGATGCCATTTCCTGGGCCTCTTACATAAAAATAATCTCATTCTTTTTAAAAATAGAACATTTAGAAGATTCTGAGTTTGTTTCATGTTCTGTGGGAGGTCTTGCCAGTTTGAAAATGATACGTGAAAATCAGATGGTTGCTGCAGGTAATACCATCACATTTGGGTGTGTTCCCAAATTCCAAAGTGTTTGTTTTTTCAGCTATTAATCTTTATATTTTTATTTACATTGGTAAATGAGGCAATTATCTGCAATATGAAACAGTTTGAGCAAGTGATTGAAGCCTTAAGTGCTTAAAGAAGGAAAAATGTTTTGGCCCTGTCCTCTGAATTTGAACATAGGAAAAGCTCCTCTGACACCTGTGACAGTTCCAGTGCTATCAAGGTCTGTAGGTTATATCCTGAGAGTGTGTGCAATGATCATAACAATAATACTTCTACTAATAAATATTTTCACTTGTATGTTAGTTCACATATATATGAATTTGGTGTTTTCAGAGGTAACAATGTTTCTGAGTAAATCAACAAAGATAAATCAATTGCTTCCAAGAGAAGGGTACTTACAATAGTCAACCTTACACATTAATTAGCCTTCCTCCTGAAATCCCAGTTATAACTGGGAGACAACTTCATTGCTATCTTGTATGTAGTAGTTAATTAATTGTTGAAAAATTTGTCGTCAGTTTAAAGCCACACATCTTGAATGAGTTGAGTACGTCATGGCTTCATGCACTCAGATGTCTCTCTGTGATTCAGGCATACTCTGAGGCTCATCTAGTTATTACTGAACCATTATGAATCGCAACCTGACATTAAGCACAACCAGAATTATCTCAGTTTTTCAGGCTGTAACGTACGCTCCAGCCTCTCCTTGCAGCAGGGATGGGACTGACAATAAAAGGTATAGAGTAGGTGACCAGCAATGGGGTATTGCTGTAGCCATCTTACTGCCACCCCCAGTCTTGCAGCAAGGGCTGTAGTCTACTTCCTTTACTGTGCTACTTTGCTGACATTTGAGTTTTTACTTATTGATGTAGCAGAGATGTGAGGTGTACATTCCAGGCCTGCCAGGCAGGTGCTGCTTCTGATGGTACTGTGCATAGAGAAGCCGAAGGAAGCATGGATGCATTTTAACATAAAGGGTGAGTTAAAATGTAAATGTCTATACTGAATTAGTGTGTATTAGAAATTAATTAAACGTGAATCATACATAATGTTTTTCACAGCAGTTATTGATCTTGATTCACACTGTATTTCTCTACTGAAATTACTGGGTTAAATTGCATAAAATAAGAGTAATTCAGTGATGAACCGGTCCAGTCAATGTATGGCATTGCTTTTGTAGATTTAAAAAAAAAAAAGTGTGTTTTTCTTACCAAATAGAACTGGGTTTGGTCAAGTTTGCATTTACTTGAGTCTGTCCTTTTACCTGTTATAATGTTTGCAGCATCCTTTAAAGAATCATTGTAAGTTGCTAGACAAAAATGGGCTGTTGAGACAAATGGAAATGCAAACATTATTTGCTTGAGATAATGTGTATGGCAATTAGCCTGCAACTGGTAATTTTGATTCTGAGGTGAGTTTACTTTTTGATTGCAAAAGTTACGACAACAGTGCTAAGAAGTTGAAAGCTGTTAAGATTACAACATATGAATTTGAAAAGTAATCTGTTTTGACCACATCAAATAAAAAGCTATTGGCATTTGCACAATAGGTACCTGCTCCAGAACTGAGCTCTGACTGTAATCTTGACCCCTGCTTCTACAGCATTCAGCAAAAATAAATGACTTGGCAAATTAAATTCATTGTGCTAAATGCAAGCTCAGTTGCTTGCATAGCTTCAAGTATGTGTAAATAGCTGTAGAATGGTGCTACCTAGTTTCAGATGTTAAAGTCCTCTTTGATAATATCATAATATAAACTTTTTGCAATGGACAGTTTTTCTGAGCTTTTCTTTTGCTCCCATTAACATGCATATACGAGAGAGTCAACATAAGTTGACCTTTACTGCTATTAAACTGTAAATGCCTATTCCTTCTCAAATCTAGTGGAATTCTTGTTCTTAACTGGTTTACCTACACTCACCCACTTCATGTTTGGAAGGGTGGAGACTCTTGTGTTAAATATAGACTCAGCAGCTCAGTCATTTAATGCTGGCCGTGATAATGAAGTGCAAGTAAGCATTGTGTAGGGATGTATATGTTGTCTGGGTATGAGCCAAATCGGGTCCAGAGAAAATCTGGCCATGTTTTTCTGTTGTTATGACCAAGCTATTTGGCTGTGTCAGCCATCAGGGCTCATTACTTTGGACTCAGCGTTGCACTAGCATTTCGAGACTGTACCAGAACAGGCTGGTAAGCTTACAAACCACTGTTTTGCACCTTCTGCATGACCACAAAAGATGTCTGCTAGCTCTGGCAACTTATAATGTTCACATCATAGCCTTGTTTGTACTGTGCATGGAAAGAAGGAATGCAAAAGCTTTTAGGAATAAACTGTTTAATACTACTGGAAAAGCTCAAGCATGAGTTCAGCTGTAATGACTGCTTCTCCTCGTTCCAGTATCTTAATATGTCATAATGGCAGGGCTTGTTTTCACAGAATCACAGAATCACCATGGTTGGAAGAGAGACTCTGAGATCATCGAGTCCAACCTCAAAAAAAAAAAAAAAAACCAAACCCAAAAAAACCAACAACAAAACAAAAAACCCAACACCCCACTACATCACACCCACCCACAAACCAATAATCTTGGGCACTAGAGCATGCCCTGAAGAGTCATGTCTACACGTTTCTCAAATACCTCCAGGGACGGTGACTCCACCACCTCCCTGGGCAGGCTGTTCCACTGCCTGACCACTCTCTCAGTAAAGTAATTCTTCCTAATATCTGATCTAAACCTCCCCTGCCCCAACTTTACACCATTTCCTCTGGTGGATTCTATTATTTCTCTCCTCCTGAGAATATATCCATATATATAGATATATATATCACTGAAAATCACTTTAGTATTAAGGCTTATTGAGGTGTCAGCACAGAAGACTGTTCTTTCGTGTTTATCCTGACTGGTGTGCCGTATGTATTATTTACACTGGCAGCCCAAACTGATTGTGGCACCTTGCATATCTTGCAACCTACCTACTCTTTTGCCATGTCCTTCTAAAGCAGATTGTAAGGATATCATTCTAAAAACAAAAGCCTCCTTGGAAATAAATATTTTCATGCTATCTCATTGATTTTCTGATATACATTCAAAGATAGACCTATTTCTAACAGCATGAGAAGTGTGGTTGTTTTCCTGTTTGACGGCTGACTAGTGCTGTAGTTGATATACGCTCCTGACTCTGTAAGTGCAAAGGCAAGACAAAGATTTCATTTCTGTGCCAAGAAACCTGGGACTAAAGCTCCTAACCTTTCTCCTCTGATTAATGTAACTTCATGCCAGTGAAATCTGTCCGTCTGACCAAAAAAAAAAAAAACCAAAAAAAAAACACCCTCTTTTTAAACTTCCTCTTATTTCTGTAAGAGGAACCATTAAATTTGCAGTGGTCTCTCTCCAGAGTGATTACTAGATTAAAGACCTGCTGTAAGCGAGCCTGCAGTCATTGAGCAGAGTGTTTTCCAGCCGTGACCTGAGAAAGACAATGCTCTCCCTGTTAGTGGCTTGGCTTTGGTGCTTCCCCTGGGGAGCCACTAACACAGCTTACAGGAAATGAACTTACAAAACATTTGTAAGGATTTGTTTCCTGGGATGGGTAACCAAGCAGAATGTGTCTTTCATTGAAGATACATGCCTCAAATAGTGTGAAAAACTCACTCTGGAGTACAAGGCAAGCTAACTGAGGGTTCGGGCATTTTTATGTTTGGCTGTGACTACAGGCACAAACAGTGCGTGAGGGTTCTTCTTCAGCAGCAATAAAGAAAGCATTAGGATAACACTACAAGAAACCAGCAACGTTTTCTTTTACATTTTCCATCTAGTTTAAGGCAGGTCATCTAAGTTCCCTGCGTAGCCAGTGAGTAGAAGGGAATGCTTCCAGGTCTCCTCAGATTTTACTCACTGCAGTGGATGAGCCATTCCACCTCCCTTTCTGTGTGCTCATTATGCTGGGAAACCTCCTGGTGTTGCCTGTCCCTGTCCTTGAAAACTGAGAGCAAGCGAGCTGTGAATGTGAGTAACTCTCACTTACGTGTTTAAAATGAGGTGGGGCCAAGTCCAGATCTAATTTCTATAACTACCGGGACATCAGTACAGAGAGAATAGGATTATAAAACTGAGATTAGACTTGGAAAAGTGTGCTAAACTTTAAAAATACTTATTTAAGAAATGACATGTATTAGATTTGATAATATTTTTAACTACCTTGGTCTAACCAGTGACGCATTTGTAGCCACTTGGTCTCAGTAGAAATTCTGTGTTATTAACCCCTGGAGGTTGGATGAGCCTTTATCCATCTAGAAAATTTTAGAAGATCATTGTATGTCTGAAATGGCACGTTTCTTTGCAGATCTAATATCCAGTTCTGCAGTATCCCTGTGAGTAGAACTCTCATCAAAGTTAATAGTAGTTATACAAGAAGGTCCGGAGAGTGTATCCTATTCAGTTATTAAAAATGTTTCTGACGAGCTTCACAGTCCCAAATAACAATGCAACTACTGACAGCCCAGTACCTATAGGCAAATAATGTAAAGATTAATGGGTTTCTGTCTGTGCACACAAACATACACACATTTAAATACACATTATGCTGAATTAAAAAAAATAAATTGCAACTGAATGCCTTTTCATCTACTGGAGCTAGACATGTGCCAAGTTTGTCTTTCATCCTGGAAAAGTTGATGAATTTGATAATGCTCAATCAGTTCTATGAATCTGCATTATTATTCAGTAAATACATTCATTTCTATTGCTTTGTTACAACCTATGATTTTAGTTTTAGTGGATAAATAGAGAGGCAGCTGCATTTGTTTTCACTGATGTGGAGTATTAAGGGGTTTTGTTAGCTTGTTTTTTGATAATTTATTTTTTTGGTTGTGAAATACAGGAAAATTCTTGAAAACAGAAGAGTAATTACTTTTATTTAAAAAACTTCTAATTTATACGATTTATTTATACAAATCCAGAATACTTAGGAACTACTGCCTTCTCAGATAAAAGTTTGTCTTAGTAATAACTGAGTAACTACTTTATATTGCTTCTGGTTAGTTTTAATTAAAATCCTATTTTACATTGTTCAGGTTTCCGTAAAAAGAAATAAGCAATCTACCACAGAGGAGATTGTTGCCATACACAGTGTTGTCAGTCAGATTGTCCTCAAGTACTTCAGAAAACATAAATATTTTCCTGGTCTGGTTATTCTACAAGCCTCTTCAAAACTTCATAATATAATGTCTTTACAATATTTGGCTTTATTGAACTCAGTTGTAGTCCAAAACAGGTTCTTCAATTCCCAAACATTTGTTCCACTGTAACAGAAGTCATAGGCTTTGCATATAATGTTAAGATTAAGATTTGGCTGAATCATGGGAATGATGGGCCCAACTTCCACTTACCATTAAAAAGGATTTATGTCTCCTCCTTTGTGTTAAGTGGTACTTTTTCTATATACTAGACATAGCTCTGTAGAACTATAAAGGTTTCCAGTAATTTCCTTTGATTTATTTTTTTTTTTTTTTCTGTGCTTGATGAAGGGGAAGTATTCATAGTGCCACTGACAGAGCACTGATTAGTTACTATGGTCTTTGTGAACCTAATTTGAGTTGACCATATCCTGTATGGTATTTTCAAGCACATTTATGATATTGTAACCTCATGATTATAATAAATTCTCACCAGGACACATAAGAAAATTGTGATGAAATAGAAAGAGAATTTGTGTAGGTCTTCCAGTTACATCCCAGCCATTGGGGAATGAGTTCTGCTGCATGGTGGGAAAACTGAGGCACTGGCCTCATATGTTTTAAACAGGAATGGAAGGATAGCAAAGGGGAACTGATATACATCCAGGATGAAGCTGCACTATGTTCTTAAACCTGTTTACATTGTGAAATTGTGGGTAGAAAAACTGAAAAGGGAGGAAAAAATGAGGATAAAAAATATGTCTGTTAAGTGGGATAACACTTAACCTCCTTTGCTTTTTGCTCTTCTTTCTTATAAACTGTGGAACTTAAATATTAAGATAAAAGACTATTCACATCCCAGCTTACATGAAATAAGATTGATTTTGTTTTAAATGCTAGATGCGGGGGAATTAAAATTAAGTATTTGCCCCTTTGGTTAGCTGGAAAACATTCCCAAAGCAGCTCCAGTTATATATCATGTTTCAGTCTGGTTTTAGCAACAGGAATCTGTGAGGACGTTCAAGTTAAGGCTTCATTATCTGTATTCACCTTTGCCTGTTTGCACCCAAGTGAAAAATGCAAGGAATTTTCTAGCTTGTGCACAGGACCCAGCTCAAATAAGTTTAATGAGATAACGAAGTTGGTTTTGCATACAGATTCATACTTGCTGACACACAAAGTTGAAAATGTAGAAGGCAAGGAAAGAGCACAGTGTTGATATAACAATTGCTGTCCCAAAATAGGCAAACCAATACTTGAAAAGAAGCCAAAAATACCTAGAAAAACTCTAAACCTTAAAAAAAAAAAAAGCTTTATTACCCTTACTGAGAAAAGTGAAGTGTTCTAATGTGTTGTCTAATGTGTATTTTATGCTCTCGTGTTACCTTCACCATAAGGTAAAGAAACATTTATGGACATTACTCCTCTTTTACCAGAACCATCATTCTACTTTGGGAATGATGAATACTATGTGGACGAGAGTGCTGGCTACGTTGAGGTACGTGTTTGGAGGACTGGAACTGATCTGTCTAAAGCCGCATCTGTTACAGTGAGGTCTCGCAAATCTGAACCAATAACTGCAGAGGGTAAGTTATTGTTTTGCTCTAGTTTCATAATACATCTCAGCAACAAATACTAGTACATTTGGTCTTGACATAGATTCAGCTGCGTAAGATGAAATTTATATGTCTTTTTCTCTTAGCAGATCTTTCTTCTTAGAATAAATTAAGCACTTACAGAATTTCTCTCAAAGAAACAGGAATAGGAGCAATTGTGAAGTCCAGCAGTAAGAGAAATGCCTTCAGATACTCAAATAAAACACTATCGCACAAAGGCAGCTGATTACTGCCTCAACAGCATACTGTGGGCACAGTATTATAACCACTGGCAGCCTGCAGAGTTTGCTCCTCTCATTTTTACTGTAGACAATGAGAAATTATTATCTGGTATTGTGTTCAGCAAGGGGATTGCTACAGCTGTGTGATTTAGTGATGCTTTGACAGAACCTTTGTCTGCAGTGTTAGTGTACTCTTTTTTTTTTTTTCACAAACCACAGTGCTTCAAACTAAGACATTCATACAGAGGCAGTATAAAAATTGTCTTCCTCAGATGCTTATCCTGAGTCTAATTGGACAGTAGACTTTATCTTTGCAACCAATTTTCAGTGAGGCAAAGTTGTGTAAAACTTTACTGTTAGTTCAAGAATATCTAATCTAGATCATCTATATGTATCATATAAAACCTATATGATAAAAATAATGTTTCTTATGAAAAAGAAAATTATGAAGTTTGAAAAAAATGTATGATTACCTAATTTCTAAACTGCTTTATGTGATCTGATGTCTTTATTTCACCCTGAGTATTTAAGATACTTTATTTCCAGGGAGCGTGTGTGGGGGAATATTTCCTTAATATTTCCTTACAATAAGAATCTTAAATCATTGTTCCAGCACCTCTAGGATTCAAAACTGTGAATGGCACAGCTCTTGGCCTCTCTAGTCTCTTTGCAGTAGCCTGAAAGCACTGACATGGCTGGCTGCCTGTAAAACCATGAACCTGGTTCTTTCCTGACATCCTGCCTAAGAGGCTCAGGTCTGGGATAGAGCAGCAGGGACTCTAACCAAGTACCCATCTGATAATGGCCTTTAATCTTGCCAAATTTTGTCAAATTCACAGAATTCCAACCCTATTTCAATTTCAGTGAATGGTTTCCCCCAAAGCTTTGTTTCATCAGCTCTGCTTCTTATTTCCTCCCCAAAATGAACATTTAAACTCAGTCCTTTACTGAAGTTCTAGATACCTTTAATGCTTTGGTTCCAAGACCCAGTGTCATGTTTCAATCAGTATCTTCGTTTGCTTCCTTCTCATTGGTTTGTTATGGCTCATCTTGCTTTGCTTAAAAGAAAACAAAACAAAAAAAACCCAAAACATAAAAGCAAGCTAAACCCAGAGCAGTTTGTCTCTAACAGTAAGGTGCCAGACCCCACCTGACATGGTCTGAGATGAATTTGATCTTTTTGGTTTCCATTCATTCTGTTTTACACAACTCCTCTCAACAGCAGTTCTTCCTTACAGTCACTTCACTGGCCTTTTCTCACTCCCTTTTTATGTAATAGTCTCAAAACTTCCAACTTCGTTACAGAATAATATGAACTTTCTTTCCAAAAAGCTTTGCTTCATCTCCAGAGTCTCGCTCCAAGCTTTATGCTTAGTTTCATTTCTTACTTAGAATAAGCCTCATTAGTTTTAGTGGAATAACTCTTGGTTTACAACAGATGAGAATAAGCCCCGTGCTGTGACTTGTATCACTGAAAAAAAAGAAGTGACTTAATCACTTTTATTGTTTTATTGTATAGTTCAACTTAGATGGTCAAATGATATTTTTGCTTTACATGACTGCCAAGATTTAGGAGGTTTTACAATTATACTTTAAAAAATAGATTTACCTAAAATTAACTGCCCAATGATAGATATTTTAATTTTTAATCACATGTAGTGCTGTTTATTGATTAGATTATTTTTTTTCTCCTTTTCACTGATAGCTGGAGTAGATTATGTAGGCATCAGTCGTAATTTGGATTTTTCCCCTGGAGTCAATATGCAGACATTTCGTGTGGTAATTCTGGATGACCTTGGACAGCCAGTGTTAGAAGGAACTGAGAAGTTTGAGCTTGTGCTAAGGATGCCCATGAATGCTGCTCTTGGAGAACCTAGCAAGGCCACCATCTTCATTAATGACTCAGTCTCTGACTGTGAGTAACAATTTTTTGTACCTTTTCAGATTTATGCAAGAGATGGACAACTGCAACACACAGACTTTTCCATTTCAATCACATGTTTTAGCTATAGACTATGTGCTAAATCATTTGCTGCCTAGTTACTTATGTTATATATCTGGTGCAATGTGATATCACTAAATTTGAAATAGTGGAGGGAAAATACAGTAACTTTTGCAATTATACTTTACATATGCTCTTTATGTTTTTCTGCCAGTGCCTAAGATGCAGTTTAAAGAATCTGTATATGTAGGCAATGAAAATGATGGACAGATTTCTGCCATGATATACAGGAGTGGGGATATCCGATACACATCCACTGTGAGATGCTATACAAGGCAAGGTTCAGCTCAGGTAATGATGGACTTTGAAGAGCGTCCTAATACTGACAGTTCCATCATCACATTCCTTCCTGGTAAGCTCTTGATCTTATTTTAGAAGCCTTCAGTCTACTATGTTTTGGTTTGTTTTGCCTTGTTTTGCTTTGGTTTTTTTGTTATGTGTCTTCTCATAAAGTAGTGCCAAAAAGAATGCTCTGGAAAACCAAGGGTTTTTTCCATACACAGTGGGTAGAGTGCACACAGACGATGTCTCTCTTTGCTTCACTTCTGATCTTGAGGCATAATCAATAGCAGCTAAAGGGACATATCTTCGCATAGGTCCAGCTTGATTGCCAGAGTCTTTTTGATCCATGGTAGCAAAAGCTGGTTCAGAGTAACACAATAACAGAAGCACAGACCTGCTGTCAAAAATGGAACTTCAGAAGCTCTGCTCTTTGTTAGGCAGATTTCTGATAATTACATTTGAGTTGCACTGAAATGAGTAATAGACCTTTCAACAGGTATATAACTCTAATTTCTGTTTGATTTTTTTCCCCAGGGAGGCTTTCCTAAGGTAGTTCACCAGTATCATGTACTTAATATCTCATACCAGAGATGAAATACAAATAAAGCGAGTGTTACTACCTTCAAGAAATATTGCATAATTCCCTCTATTTGTGCAGGAGACAGTTTAATCTTTTAAGTTTACATACACGTAATATTTTTTAAAAGCCCTAAACAAGCTCTGTCATCAGTATGAAGTCCTTGGTATGCCCTTATCACAGAAATGACAAGCTTCGTATTTCTGTATGCATGTATCACATTTGTAAAGTGAGTTGTTCAGTCTCTCTTTATTTGGAGCTGGCCTCAGCTTTTAGTGCTGTCGTCTACCCCATGCCTTTGCCATTGCTTCTGTGCAACCAGGAAAGAGAATCCAACTTGTTAGGATTAGTGGATCTGGCCTCTTAGGAAGTGACTTTCCTCTTTTTTTTGTTTGTTTGACTATCACCCTACCATTTCTCCATGAAGACAAGTAGCAAAGAGGTCTACCTGGATCGTATCTTGTTTCCATAAGCATCTTAGGCCTGTTTAAGATGCAGCAGTTTCAGTAAAGTTCTCACATTTCCCATGCAACAACAAGCAGAATGAATATTTTGATTCTTTTTTCTCTTCCTAATGGATAATTTATTTTCTGTAGGGGATAAAAGACACCTCAGAAGTGAACTCAGTCAGCACCCTGATCTGTTTCTTCATCTTGAGCCTTGATCATTTTTGCATGCTTAAGAATTAAAAAATACTGTAAATTGACCTCGTCTCTCTCATATCCTGTGCTGTTCCTGTTGTATGGGATGTAGGAGTCATTGTCATGATGATGAGCCCGCTGATTCTGAAACTGGGGTCCAGACACTCTGCACACTGCTCATAACTCTTGCTGCTCTTGTAGAAGGCCAAAGACCAGGCCCTTTTCCCAGAGTCTCAAAACATCTAGTTAGTCTAGGCACGTTGATTTGTGAGTGCTCCAGCTGAGCATTTTGTGGCTTCAAAGCATTTTTAAGGCGATATTCATTTTCATTTGGAACCAGTGGGAGTTTAAAAGATATTAAAATCACATGGAATAATATAAGTGAAGGTCCACACAGTTGGATAGTGTCTCAAAAAGGCCTGAAATTCTTAAATAAAAAACTCTAGAACAAAATTACCGTTAGTATTAGTGAAAGTTTCTATTACTGTGCTTCCTCGTGCACGTATTTATTTTTAAAATGCTCTCTGTGTCACTGAAAAGGAGTATTTTATTCTAAGAAAAAACAAAAGGAGCAGTGCATGTGAAGTGGCTATACCAAATAGAAACTTGTCTTAGAGAAGTCCCAAAATGGCAGATTTCGCTTAAGTGGTGAGCTTTCATAGAAAGGTAATGATTACTAATTCTGCTTTCACTATTGTCATTACTCATTAACTTGTATGGTGCCAAGGCGGGTGCCTTGGCCAGCAGAAGCAATATGTGCCTCCTTGAGCTAGGAGAAGTGCTGTTATAGAGCAAAGAACACCTAAGTTCTGCATGATACTAGCTTCAGAATGATTACAGGTGAAACCGAGAAGCCTTGCACACTGGTGCTTATGGACGATACTTTCCACGAAGAAGAAGAAGAACTGCGTCTGGTTCTTGGCACTCCAAGAAGTGATTCTTCCTTTGGTGCCTCTATTGGTGAACAAAATGAGACCCTGATAAAGATTCGGGATGATGCAGACAGTAAGAAATTATTTTGGTTTTATTGGCTCTTGGAAGACCTTTTCTGTGCTCTAAAAACATTTTTCTTCTAATTACAGAGGCTATTATTAAGTTTGGTGAGACCAAATTTAGTGTGAGTGAACCAAAGGATGTAAGACAAGTAGCAGTTGTAAAAATCCCAGTGCTTCGTCTGGGAGACACTTCCAAGGTTTCTGTCGTGAGAGTTCATACAAAGGATGGATCTGCTACTTCTGGAGAAGACTATCACCCTATATCAGAAGGTAGGATCATTCAGATGATTATCACATCCTACTATTTGGTTTTATTCCTGGCTGTAACATATGATAATGGTTGAAAAATGAAATAACTTTATGAATAGAATACTTTGCAACCAAATTCAGTATGGACATAATCCCATGTGGTATGCAACTGCCAAATTGCTCTTGGAATACTAGATATGAGAGTATTTCCCGCTGAGAGTCCCGGGTTCGCGGCTGCAGTGCGACCACTCACTAAGAGGAGGCGTCCGCGCTACGGCCGGCATCACAGCGGCCAGGGCAACCCCTAGGAAAGAGAGGGGCAGAGCCGCGGGGAGGTGCTAAGGGGAGACCGGGTCGACCCCCGATGCGGAGCGGGTTTGAGTATATCAGTGAAGATATTTACAAAAGAATTGTGACTCCTTTAAAAACATCTGTAGCTCACTTAACTGTGGAAGAAATGTGCAGGTGCCACCTTAGTAACATTTGCAAACTGTAATACTATTACTCTGCAGAAACATCTACTCATAGGATATGATTGTGTAGTTGTTTCTCAAGCAATTCATTAAGCTAATGGCTTTTGATCTATGTCTATTTCTGTTTATTTTTCTACTTTCATAATAATTAAGCTTTCTTTCTGTATCTCTGCAAGTCACTGTCCACTGCTTTTCACTAGTAATGGATGAGGAGAGTTGTGCAACAGAATGAGAAATTTCTTTGCTGATAAACTTCTTTCCATTAACAGCCCACCCACATGGTTTAGTGAATGACTAATAGAGTTTGTAGCACTATGATTTTTTTTTTCTTTTCAAGTTCATGATACATGATACTAATCTGTGTGTTTAGATGAATCATTCATTGCTGGAGTGTTTACACAGTTTTGGAGTGTTGTCACAGTTTTGGCTAAACTATTCTGGTGTCCTGTCCAGCTGAAAAATAGGACTTATTTTTGAACATCCAGCAACAACATTGGGCCTTCTCCAAATTCCAAAGAAGAGGCATTTCCCACTAATGATATTTGAAGAGAAAAATTGCTAGCAATAAGAAAATTATCAGCCTAGATCTTGCTAATTCCGATCACTTTGCCTCCTGCATTTTAGAGTTCTGCTCTTTCCTCCTGAAAACCATGGGAATTTTTAGTCTCAGCTAATTCTTATCCCATACACATTGCCTATACGCACTGCCTTGCTTACCCTCTCCTGCTGTGCACCGACAGTGCATGGGAGCTGAGTTTTCAAGGCAAACATGCTACTGCGGAACTAGAGGCGCTGGGCCTCTGCCCAGAAGCCTTTGAGAAAAGTCTGGGATCTGCAGGGTTTCCCCCCTGGTTTCAGGACATCTGTGTGTTTAGGGAGCCTGTCTGTTCTACCATGGGCACAAACCCCACATCCTTGACTGGGTTATCTGAAGGACGTGTGACAAACGAATTCAGTAAAATTCTAAGCTCTCACGCAGCATGCCTGTTACAACAGAGTATTTTCATGACTTAATAACACCAAGTCTGGAAGGATCATTAGAATACTTAATCAGACTCACTGTGGATTGCAAGATTCTTCCAGTTTGTCCCCATCACTTCTTATAGTCTGTGCCTTATTTCCCATATATACTTCAGCTCTCATCCACTACTGCTTATTGTGACTGTTCCTTTAGAGTGCAGAGCTCTTTAGCACCTGATATTTTTTTTCTCTGTCTTGGTGTTTCAATATACTAATCAGAATATCCTTTTCTGCAAGTCGTTTTTTTCCTTCTGGTCCTCTGTTTCTGTAGGTCATTTCTGTGCTGTCTTCAGTTAATTTGCTATCCTTTAAAAAAATAAAGATAATAGAAGTGCATCTACAATTTCAGTATCACTCTCACCCATTCCATACACAAATGTTAGTTTCTGTTCTTTCTATTCCTTTAGTAGTTAACACATCCAAGAATTACAGTACTCTTGTAACTGTCAGCTAATATTGAACTTATAAAAATGACTTAAGAAGCTTTTTCAGAGATGCTTTTCAAAATACAAATCCATTTTTTATAACTCTGGCTTTGTGCCTTATTTTTGGTATATGCCATTGTATTAAATGCATTTTGTTTGAGTAATCACTGACAATACTTTTTATTTAGAATTCTTCAGCCTTTTAGTCATTCACATATGTTACCAGCATTTATGTAATAATTAGTCCCAGCTCCTTTTCCAAATATTAAGTTCTATTAGACTAAATCCTGATCTTTGCAAATCTCTTTTGATTGTGATAATGCCACATTTTCACTGATTTCTGCATGTGTCCACTGCTATTCATTATTACGTTTTTTAAAATCAAATAGGTTAAACTAAATATGTGAGCATCTATAATTGGAAAAGTATTTACTGCCATCTTTCATGGCTGGGCCTAGAATTACAGCTTGTTATGAATAGCGGATTTATTTTTAAGTGTCTCATCATGTTTTTAGAAATTGAGTTTAAGGAGGGTGAAACACAGCATTTTGTGGAGATTGAAGTTCTCTTTGATGGAGTAAGGGAGATGAGAGAAGCCTTCACTGTTCACCTGAAGCCTGATGAGAACATGGTCGCAGAAATACAGGTAATAAACTCATGCAAAGTCCTCAGTAACAAATTCTGGTAAACAGACCTTTTTGCTTTCTGGCTCATAGCTTTACTCTTCTTTTAAGCTTTATGTGCACTATCTTGGACAAAGAGGATCATCCCATGTGATGCAGTAGCACCTAGCCAAAACAGTTTGTTGCCAAAGCAGTAAGGTTCATGAGGTGTCGTGGTTTAGCCACAACTGGCAACTAGAACTATGTAGTCCCTCCCTCACGCCCTCAAGTTGGGGTGGCTGAGAGAATCAGAAAAGTGAGAAAAAAACCTCGTGGGTTGAGATAGACAGTTTAATAGGCAGAGACAAAGTCGCACACACAAGTAAAGCAAAACAAGAAATTCACCTGTTTCTCATTGGCAGGTAGGAGTTCAGCCATCTCCAGGAAAGCAGGGCTTCATCACGCATAATGATTACTTGGGAAGACAAGCGCCATAACTCTAAATGCCCCCCTTGCCTCTTCTTCCCCCAGCATTAGATGCTGAGCATGATGTCACATGGTGTGGAATATCCCTTTGGTCAGTTGGAGTCAGCTATCCCAGCTGGTCCCCTCCCAACTTCTTGTGCACTCCCAATCTACTCACTGGCAGGGCAGTGTGAGGAGCAGAAAAGGCCTTGACTGCCCAGCAACAGCTAAAAACACCACTACACTATCAAAAGTTTTTCTCATCCCAAATCCAAAACATAGCACTATACCAGTCAGTAATAAAAAAGTTGCCTCGGTCCCAATTGAAACTATGGCATGGGGTGTTAGAGACACCAAGAGCTTATGTGGAACTGAAATCTCCAAGATGTCATTCCAGACACATTCTCTTCATAGAATCAGTTCTAAAAACTGATATCCTCTTGGAAACACTGGCTGGTAATACAAGAAAACCTCTGTGCTGTAAAAAGAGCAATCAGGTGAAATATAACCTGCTGTCAAAACCATGTTAATATTATTCTTGTTGTGTGAATTGCAGTAGCCACACATTCTTGTTATTTAGCATTATATCATACATACTTTTAATGTAAACAGCATATTCCTTTGATTCTACATAAAATGTTCTTCAAACTCCTCGGCCGCCACCAGTATCATACTATATATAGTCTAACTCCAGGTAGCCTGACAGCAGAGTCATAGCCTTTGCTGTTGACAAACACTCCATTCCCATCAGGTGTTAAAGCATACAGTGCACATGAGAGTTCTACCAGAATACTGAAGCAATTCAAGAAAGTTGGGACACAAGACGTTAAAGGGTTTTATCATCAGTGTTCTGAAAAGAAAAAAAGTCACTTTAGCTCTTGCTTTTGTAGTGTGCAGTATACTGTCCGGTGACTCAACCTTTCCTCGATAGTTCATCAAGCTGAGGTTTCAGAACTTACTTTGGGGCAATGTTTCAAAGGGTAGACATAATCATGGTTGAATCCTCTTGTTTATTTACATTATTAGAGAGAACTTTTCTGCCTTTTCATTGTCAGACAGCCAAGGCCATTGTTTACATTGAGGAAATGAACAGCATGGCAGATGTCACCTTTCCCTCTGTCCCTCAAGTTGCATCCCTTTTGATATATGATGATACTTCTAGAGCCAAAGATAGAACCAGTCCCGTAGCTGGCTATCCTGTCATCTGTATCACAGTGAGTATCTCTGTGGAAAGGTGAAACAAAATCAGTTGTTTAAATGTTGCTCAAAGGAGCAATTGGATTTTAGGCACTCAATATCAATCCATATAGTTGTCAGTCACACATGAGGTCAAGCTAGAACTGTCCTAAGAGCTGATATAATTTGTCTGGATAGCAAATCAATTTTCAGGAGGACAAAAAGTATAAAAAGATGTTTCACATGTTCATCACTAAGAACAGTTTAATACTTGAACAATATCTATGATTGCATGACCTTGCTATTTCCTGCATTGTCTTGTCTTAATTTGCAGAGTTAAAATCACTGGAGACAACAGATGAGCCATTGTTTTCAATTAATGTCACAGACTGAAAAATAAGTCCTGTTTGTTGAAGAACTACAGGCTTATTTCATTGTAATTTTGCAACTGAAAGGTTTGCAAGAATATTCATATGCATTGAGGAAGGTTTTGGTCCACCTGCATCTTAAGTTTATTTCTCACTCTGTTCATTATGCACAGGAATGGACCATGTCTTGAGTGGTTCTCCTAAATACAAAACCAAAAGAAATCTTGAAATGGAAAGTATACTTGCAAAATTAGATTGATTAAAGGGTGAAATTCAAGTGAAAGTAGCATGTGGAAGTGTAGTTTGTGCCTTCATAACTGTGTTAGGCTTTCACCCATAAACCATAATTTAAAATATTACTTTTTATTTCAATAAGCATAATTAGACCTGCCTTTTAAATCTATCATAGCAATGCTAAAAACATCACTGTCAAAATGAGGTAATTTCTTCAGAGATTTACTGGGGTTGTCAGTTCTGTGGTTCTGTGTTGTTCAGTTTTGTGACTCTTGATAAGTTCATATTTCTTTGCCATGAAGCAAATAAACTTTAACACATCTGCCTTGTTCTGCAGGCTTGCAATCCTAAATATGAAGACTTTGAAAAGACCGGTTCAATATGTGCGAGTGAGAACATCAATAATACTCTGACCCGATACCGGTGGCTAGTGAGTGCACCCACTGGTCCTGATGGTGTGACTAGCCCCATGAAGGAGGTTGACTTTGATACCTTCTTCACTTCTTCCAAGATGATTACGCTTGACTCCATTTACTTTCAAGCTGGTTCTCGTGTCCAGTGTGCAGCTCGTGCTGTGAATTCGGATGGGAATGAAGGTCTTGAGCTTATGAGCCCTATTGTAACTATAAGCACATCAGAAGGTAAGACATCATCACCTATTGCAAAACCCTCAGACCTCTTTTGGATCCCGAATTCCATCCTAAAAAGATCTGGTGACATGATCAGGTATTTTAATATTAGTGTCTCGGCTTTTCTTCATAGAGGTTGTTCATAGAGGTGGTGCAAAAACTCTCTTAACAGAGAAGAGAATTGTATAAAGAAAATGGTTTTCATCTTTGCTTGTTATCCTTAAATAATTAATAGTTATCCACATAGAAAACTTGTGTGTTCAGGAGAACAGTATATTGTGTGCATTGGAATTAATGAAACCTGGTTTCTGCTGGCTTTTAAATTCAACTGTAGTAATGTTGCAGTACAATCTCAGCTCCTATTAGACATGGGAGAATCCACGTGGGAGTGCTATTATGAATGCCTAGCCAGAAGAAAAGCTTCATTTGTCATTCAGGCCTCACTAAACACCTGGCAATCAGTTTCTTCCTTGACTAAGAAGTAAAGCAACTGGTGTCCAATAACAAGGCATAGACAATTATTTTTTCGTGGTTGAAATATCCATAACATTCATCCTTCTTCTTTCTCTGATACTCCCTTTGTCTATCTCTGATTCTCTGGTACCTAATCAATACTGAACTGGTGCTGTGTTCTCTCAGCCAGCAGAGTTACTGTAGTCTACTCCTTTGCCCAGCCAATTCTTTTGATGAAACTCGTGCTGAATATCGTTAGGAAGCAGAGGTGGAGAACTGACATTCAAACATGTGCAGTCAGAGCAAATGCTATTTTGTTATAGAATTCACAGATATTTTTGCATACTGTGGAGAATGGGTAATTATCAGCAATCAAGGTAGATTACAAAACACTGTAATTTATTACCCTTCTGCAGCCATTTTGTATTTTTTATGTCATCTTTGCTGCTTTTGTAGTTACATTAACTCTTCTGGGTTTTGTGAGAGCTTACAGTAAATAATAAATTATATGATTGCTCATTTGCAATATCATTTTAATTTTCTTAGCCTTTCCAACTAAGTGTTTTAGTTAAAACATTTTATTTTCTACTAAGTTAGGGCTTTAAGAAGCTTAATGAATGAAATTTCTGTTTATCCCTGTCCTTTATTCCACATTTTGACTGTGGGCTCAAGTCACCTTTGTTTGCACAATCAGCAATCCTACACCCTAAAGAGGACTCTGTATTTTCTACAAGGTGCAGTGTAGTACTTGTTAAAGGCAGACAGCCTTGTGCCGAGTGAGCTAGTTTGGTTGTGTGAAACAGACTGGCTATGTTAGTGTTATAATGCATTGTTTGGATTACACTTGACAAATTAGCAGGGCTAATTAGCTCAAACTCAAGACTGATTGTCATACATATATTACTTTCAGTACCTGAGCTAACTTCTGTTGTAGAAGCCAATAATGCTGATGATCAGGTACAACATAAAGGGAATTGTTTGATGCTATTTTGAAAGAAATACAGTGATCAGAATAACCTGCCAAAATCCTAAATATTTTCAACCCTGAAGATGCTTGACCTCCAGGGTATAGACCAAATTTTCAAAAGTCAGATTGTGCAAAAAATTTTATGTAACCACTTTAGCACATCTTAATTGCATTTGAGAAAAAAAGAAAAAGACAAAATTATCACGTCATGCCAGAATGGAGCCAGATGAGGTCCGCCAAACCCGAAAGTTCTCCAAGAGAAGAGCCCTGCCTCCCCTTTCCTTGTAATCCCTCAGAAAAGAGCAAAGAGCAGAACATGAGCAAAGGGCACTGTTCTGATTTTCCACTTCTGCTGGTTTCTTCTTAGACAGCCTCGTGATCCTTCGGCTGTCACATGACAACGTGCCATGATTTTTGTGGCCAGAATGCAGACACTTCTACATTGAACCATGCAACTGGAAGTTGCATGTGTCTCAGATTATATGATTACAAACCTAGTCTTCTGATTTTACAAACCAGGGCTAATACTGCAACAGGTTGAACTAACCCTAGAATGGGTTGCCAAAGGAAGTTATAGATTCTCCATCCCTGGAGAAGTTCAAAACTCAGTTGAACAAGGCCCTGAGCAACCCGATGTAACTTTGAAGCTGGCTCTGCTTTGAGCACAGTATTTCTGGAGATCCTTTCCAACTAAAATTAGTTCATGACAGAATTATTCTAATTACATTTTGGTCACTAATGGAACAGGAAGCTCATAGAGTCCTGTGAAGGCATATATAGGTCCACATCCCAATCCAGTGCCAAAACCAACTGGACATTGATCTGGTATCCTATTGTCCACGACCACGAAAAAGATCCTATTATCCAAAACCACAATACCTATGTAAAGCTATTTATGTGTTTAAGGGGGTGGAAGGAATTAAAGTATATAGTTTTGAGGACTTCTATAATAAAGTGTGGCACTTCACACTTAATTCTCCAAGTATGGTTGATACATGCAACTGCAAATGTACAGGTGCAGCATCATCACCTGGTTTTAAAGTGTAATCCAGTTGATCAAGTAATGATTTCTGTTTGAATCCTCTTCTGCATAAATTCCTGTTCAAACATGAACTCTGGTAAATGCTGCCCAAAGCACTTACCTGTCATTCCAGAAAATTCTTGTTGTTTTGGAAACTTAGATAGGGGAAGACATTGCATCTAAAAATAGTGCAAGGGAAAGTGTAGCTTATTTACTCTGAACATAAAGTAAAATTCTCTCTCCTTTTTCCATTAGGTCTTTGTCAACCTCGTATGTCAGGAGTAGTTGGAGCAGAACCATTCTCTGCCAAATTGCGCTATACTGGCCCAGAAGATCCTGATTATGCCAATCTCATCAAATTGACAGTCACAATGCCACATATTGATGGTATGATAAAATCAGCTGTGGAGTTGAGAGAACTCATACAACAAGCTGTGATCTGAGCTATTTTATTATAATGTTATTTTAAATATCCAAAATTATAACATGGTCTTTTAAAATGTGAGACCAGTGAAAAATGTGATGAATGTACAAGTGCAGTTTGCAACAAGATGCATAATATACTGTATTGATACATAGTCTTTGATGCAAAGATTAAGTTCCACACTAATGGCATAGTTTCCATAAATTGGCCTAAACCTACACTTTATAAAATTCCTTAGAAGCCCATGGAGGTATTCTGAGGAAGAATGTATTTATTAAAAAAAAATATAAAGCCATTTAATGAATATCTGAAAAAGTCTGAAAAATCCACACAAAATCCTGATTGAAAAATATGTTGGAAATTTAGGAATATTTTATTTGACATTTCATAGTATAAAGGCATAATTATTGTGGATAACATTCTCATGCACACGTAGCATATCATCTTTCTTTGAATTCTAAAGTACATTAATTGCTGTAAGTGCAAAATACAGAAACATTGCATGACATGCTTAGTGTTTAACAAACTTTGCCTAAATTAAGCAACTCTAACTACTGAAATTTAATCACAGTGACAGAAATTGATGTTTTTTAGGCATGCTGCCTGTTATTTCTACAAGAGAGCTCTCCAACTTTGAGCTGACGCTTAGCCCTGATGGAACTAGAGTTGGAAACCATAAATGCTCCAACCTGTTGGATTACACGGAAGTGAAGACCCACCATGGTTTCTTGACTGATGCTACCAAAAATCCAGATGTGATTGGAGAGACCATTCCCTATCAATACAACCCAGCAATTAGAGGCCTTAATACCTTACGCTTCTATCGCAATCTGAATCTGGAAGCCTGTCTATGGGAGTTTGTTAGCTATTATGACATGTCGGAGCTCCTCACAGATTGTGGAGGCACCATTGGGACAGATGGGCAGGTATGAAACTGTAACTTGATTTTGTACTGTGTTCTTAAAATGAAAGATTTCCCTTATAATGCATCTATGCAAGAAATAAGTAGTTTTAGAATTAATGTAGTTGAAAAGTGTTGGGTTTTTTCCTTCCGCAACATTTCCTTAACAAAAAGTAGGCTTCCCCTAAGGCCAGCTTATTCCTTAAAGCTCTCAATGTCCATTAAGGCTGCATGTAAAAACCTTAGCGGGTTGAAATTAAGGGAATAATTCAGTTTGAATTAAAATTGCTATGATTTTCTCCCAGTACAATTTTGAAGTATTTTAGGACAAACCAATCACACTTTTACTGTATAGTGAGCCACCTTCGCCTTTTCTTAGAATGAAAGCCTTCCTAAAGGACTGCTTTTAGCACACTGATAGCAGTGGGCTATTTAGAATTAATCATGGTGTATCTTAAAATAGAGTTTAAAAAAGCTGTGAAGAGCCTTCCTGCTGATAACAATGGACTGCACTGTCCTACCAGCTGCTTGGCTCTGCTGATCTCTTGCTCGCTGTGTAACAAGGCTGCCAGTGGGGACAGCTTAGTGCTCTCACATTACCCAGCAGAAAATTCCTTGATCGGGAAGTGAAGAAAAGCTGCCAGCATAGGATAGCTGAAGAGCAGCGCTGTAAAAGTGGTTAGGGGTTAAAACAAAGAGGTTGGAGAGATCTTCAAGTATCCTTTGGAAAATTATTTCTAGAGATCTGTAATAATGTGGAAGCAAAAGTGTGCAGCGTTTCTTCTGGTGCAATGATAGTGAGGTTAAACTATAGGTTTTCTTGTCTCAGTCTCTGGAGTACAAAAGCTGTAGCTGTGAAGAGCAATCCTTTATGACACAGAAAACTCTCTTTGTGGAATAATCCTAAAAGCTGGAAAAAGGACTGGAAATGCAGTACCTCATTTCAGACAAGTCCATCTGTAGCATGATAACTGTGCGGTAAAGCTAACTCACTTCCCCGGCTCACTAACCTGACCTGTTGGGCCTCTGTGGAAGGGATGAAAGGATGAGGCCAGCGTGTGAAATGTCTATAATTGCTCTGCTTCTTAACAGGAGTTGTGTTTTTTTTGTTTTTTTTTTTTAAATACTTACGTGCCTAAAGTCCACTTTACTCTGTGGGTGATCATCCAGTCAATTTACTGGACAACAAATTGCACCAGGCTGTCTTTAGCCCTTGGTTAACTTCCTGACTTTCTGGGCATTTTAACTAGAGATTATGTACTCTGTAAAGTCTAAGGCCAGAACGAAATGGAGCTTCTGGCCTTCTTAGATAGAAAGACCTTGATGGATATGCCATCTCAGCGCTCTGTCATCTGTCCTAGTTCCTTGTCTGTTACAGGGACCAGTTCAAGGTCTCTGCCTTGGTGTCAGGAGCTCACTGTTAGTGCGTCTGTTTGAGGTTGCTACAAGCAGTTCCTCCTACAGGTACATTCCACTGGAACCATGAACCTGTCAGAGGGAAGGGGAAGGCATGAGAGTGTGAGCTGTAAACCTTACACATTCCCACAAGATAAAAATGACAGCAGACTTCACTGTTCTTAGAATGATTTCATTTCTTCAACTCATCATTCCTTTGATTATCTCCTTCTTCCCATGCAATATGCAGCCATATATTATTTCCCACACAATGCAGTCAGAAGCACATAAGCACACACAGCTGCAAAGCAGCTGTCCTCCAATCCTGCGACCTATGCAAGCCACTTCTCCCACAGTGAAGATGAAGAAAGAGTTGGTTTGAATCCTTTCCATTTTAAATGTCTGTGTGTCCTTTAGAGAAAAGGCTAGATAGCTGGTTTAGACAAATGTGTGTCTAAATAAGACCTATATATTTCTATGTGGACATAAATAGAAGAGAAAATAAGCAGCAACCCTGTATTTTAGCAAATGAAAAGAACCTGTATTTTTGGTTGTGGAGGACATGCATAAAAGGTAACGTGGTTGAGGAAGAGACTTGTACTTGCTTTAAACTCCAGAACCCTGATGTACTTTAGGTAAGATTCCTCATTTAAAAGGAGAGAGGGGTGAACATGATCTATGAGAGCCATAAAACTGCAGCTGAAGTCATCCTTTAGCGCCTCGTAGGTTGTGGCTAAAAGGTTACAGTGTGTTAAGTGAAATATCAAGCTGAATTACTTCTAGCAGTGAAGCATTGCCCCACAGCCAGTGTGCGCTTCACTGCCCTCCCTGTTTCCCCCCACCTCCATTTAATTCTTCTCCAAGTTTGGTCTTTATCTTCACATGACCCCCTCCAGCTGAGAGGGGAGGCAGTCAGTGCCCTACCTCTGTGGTTGTCACCATTGTTGGTTTTTTCTCCTTCAGTGAACAATTAATAATCCTCTACTGTGAGAGGAAAGCTGGCAGCTATGGTTTTCACCATGTTTTTTAGCACACAAAGGAAGCTTAAGTTCTATTACACAGACAGAACAGATAAATAACAAAAACAGTCTTACTACATGCTGCTATCACTGCAAATTTAATAGCTTGAATTTACCAGATATTTTGGCTAGCTCTTTAAGCTCAAAATCCTGTTTCTTGAATCTAGCTCTGCAGTACCTGTATGGCCAAACAAAGATAGCACTGTTGATTCAGATAGAGAGATTTCACAAACTCAACCAGCAATATCTTGCATGATGTGAACCTTCACTTTATGGGAGCTCCTCCTAGGGTAGGGGAAGAAGATGAGTTTCGGTCAGCAAGAAGTGAGGTGGGAGACCTGCAGGTGGTGTAGCTCTTCTGGCAGTGCTCCTGGTGTTTGCTGCGGGCTGCAGCTGTCTTAGCCAGTTCCCATGAACTCATGAACTGTCATAATACATACAGAGAAGGGTCTAGTTTTCTTTTTTTTTTTTTTTTTTCCTCCTTTGAGGCCTTTTGCTTGTGACCCATTCTCTTTCTCAATTACTCTGTGCATGAGCAAACCCTGCGTGAGTTAGATGCAGCCCTCCTGTCAGTATACAGCTTGACGCTTTGTTCCTGGGGTCTGCCCATATTCATCACGTCTGAAAAATCAGGCACTTATGTGTCTAAATATGGATTTAGATGTGTAGCTTAAGGAACTTACATTTAAAAATAAAGACCTACTCCTCTTTAGATTGAGCTAATTCATTTGGATTATAGCTCCGTTCTGCTTAAAGTTAAGGTCAGCTTTGATGATTAGCAGCAACAGTTTTCTTTTGGACAACCTACAGTCATAGCCTAAAATGTAATGTCTGTCTTTGCATACATATAGGCCTTAAAAGGTGGAACTCACCTACCTGAGGGCTGTCTTCCTGTATTTTCAGGTAATTAATAAAGGTTGGAGTTTACTTCATGGGGAGGTTATGAGAATCAAGTACTACAGACATCTCACATTCTTAAGATGCAGGTGCTAGAACAATGACAGATATTCTTGAAAGGAAGTTAAGAGGTGAAACAGTGAAAACCAAGCAAGTGACTATCCTTTAATAATATAATATCCTTTAATAATAAAATACTTTAATAAAGTATATATTGAAGTGTTGGCCTAGGCTTACTTGATAGAGCATGAAATATTATTTGATCTCATTTCCTACTGTTATAACTGTTCGCTGTAGCCAGAGAGTTTGGCATCTGAAGGCTTCTGTGTGGTTCTGGCCAAGTATTTATATGTGGATGTTGCTTTCCCTAGTTTCAGTCCATTGCCAGACTTGGCACAGGGAAGCAAGGAAATTACCATTCTAACAAATTTTATTAACAATAAGTAGTTAAGCAAGTATGTGACAAAAACAAGATGGTGAAGAATATACATTAAAATACTTGAAAATATACATCGATACCTTGGAGCTACTGTAATTGAGTACAGCTGAATAGTTTGGTTTTTTCTCTAAAAAAACAGTTATTTCTGGCCTAAACTGCAAATGTCTGTCTTCCAATGTGTTCAGTTGACATTTATGCTACACATGTTTTGGCACTGAGGTGTTTGAAAATCTCACCTGAAAAGAGGTTTTAAAATAACTAATGTATTGCCACAGCTTATACTCGGCAGCTTGCAGAGGTTTTTTATTACACAAAACCAGTATATTTCCAGCTTTACTAGTTCAGTTTTTACCAAAATCATACTTTAAGGGGAAAATTCAGCTTTTCTGAAAATCTCATTAGATGCATATAAATGCAAGTCAACAGAAATGTCTCTTTTCAGATTTTTATGCTCAGTTCAGCCACCACATCCAAGTTTAAGAAAACCCTGCAACTTGTATTCCCTTCACAGGAGAGCTCATTAACAGTCAAACCTTTTTTTTTTTCTCCAGCTCCAAACACATGCATTTAGTAAGCGCCGAGAAGGAAAAACTCTACTACAAAGTTAATGCACCAGCTGTGTAGCAAACTCAGAAGTTAAACATTTCAAGGAGCTGGCATTTCAAGGCTGTATTGCGTTCCCCTCTCCATTCAGACTTCTTTAAACAAACCTGCTTTGCATTTCACCTGTGACCTACCTGGCTTGCATGCCCTCCTGGGGCCAAATCGTAGCTTTACCATATTGTTATTGTGTAAACAGTTAATAGATAACATTGTGAAGCTTGTGTGACTCAAATTTGCAGACAGAGCGAGTAAATGCAACAGAAAATGAAGCTGAGGGTATTCTGGAGAACAAAAATACAGTTTTCATGAAAAGTTTGTTTCATTGGGAGAAGCAGTATAAAACATGAACTTGTGTTATTGCTAATTTTGAATTCTGATTTTATCAGTACTAACAGTGTACACAGACACATTGCCAAGTTCTACCCTCTGGAAATGTAAGCCAGATAAATAAAATACAGTATAAATGTAGAACAGAGTCCATACCCCAAAACCTTAACTGAAAATATTTCTTTTCAATATTACATTATTACATGACAGATTCTCAAACTAATTAATTTTTTTTTGCTTAATGAAGTTTGACAGTTTGCATCAGAAAGGGGAACAAAAGAAGAACACCTATAGAAACTCAAGTGAATATTTCCTAAGTATTCCTGGGTATTGTCAGTGTTCAAAAATAGACCTTATGCTCTGTGATAATTTGTCTTGCAAAGAAAATGCATGAACCTCTACTTCTTATATAAATTTCCAGTATAAATCATGTTCTTGCCTCACACACATGAATTTTGAGATGAACTATTGGAATGATATGTGACACAAATTTTTTTCAAACTGTAAGAGTCTGTTCCCCGCTTGGAACAATTATTGTCTTCCATCTTCTCAGGTTCTCTAGACCTGGCCTTGCCACAGACTAGTAGACACAATTTCCCCAATTCATCTCAGGTGTGGTTCTAGTCTGTATTTCTCTCCTGGTATCACAAAGCTAAAAGTCACACCTTGTGTGAGATCCTACATTTATTATTGTATAAAATGTATTGTTAATGAATGTAAGTTGTTCAGTACAACTGCTAAAACCTCCTGTGCATTGGATGCGTAGACACAGAAGGCACCTGTTCTGTCTCTCCACAGCAGTTAAGCTGATCCCACACTTACACAGCTCTAAGTTACCGCTTTGGTTTCATCAGTGTCACATTGAGATAAAATATGAACAGCTGGCTACTTTCAATAGGCTTTGCAGGCAGTGCTGGGAAATAAAGATAACTCAGTGGAAAGAATGTTTTCTTATGTTTGCCTAAATGGCATTATTAAGAGGGCTAGAGAAGACTCCTCCATCTGTGTTACACATTGCATCGATTCTTTTGTTGGGAGGTTCTGCTCACTTAATCAGACAGTCTTCCTCTGCAGTTAATTTCCTCTTTTTTTGTTGTTGTTTTCATTTTTATTATATAAAAAAGATCCTTTCATATAGAGTGTCTTGAGATTATTCTGTTCTGCCTACTGAAGAGTAATTTTCTCCTTGTAGCATTTTCCTTTTCAGCAAGAAAGAAAAAAACAGAACTATTTATTCAGTAATTCTCTGGCTATCAGTGTTGTGGGTTTTCCTCCACACCTGCAGGACCATGAGTGTGTGAGGAAGGGTTTGTGTGCATAAAAACTCCATCAGCTGGTTTAGCAAGAACTCCTTCCTCCTCCCTACACGCCATGAATCACACTTACGGGCAGCTATACTGGTAGAAGCACATAGATATGCATAAGTACATGAATAAATGCCCAGGCTGGGGCAGGCAGCCCCACTGCCCAGATATCTCTTATGGGTATTGCTATAAGAGAAGAATCTTCTAAATTCAAGGGTCCTAGAAATAGAGACAATTATTTGGCGCTATGGTTTCAGATTTTCCCACAGAACAGTGGTAATGCATGGCAAAGGAGTAGTGTTTCATCCCCAGAAGGGATCCTACTGTTAGATTTCCCCCAGTACAAGTGAGTCGAGCTCATAAACGCTATGTTCCCATTGAATGGACACAAGAAAACGCTAAAATCTGATTTACAAACCTCATTAATGGATTGCTTTGTGTAGGGTATATGTGAAGTGCTGATACTATCTTGTACTTGAAAATCAAGAAAAGCTTTGAAAGAAGTTTTTTGGTTTTAATCGAGGTTGCATAAGATACTGAACTAGAAGGGGTTTTGTGGATCACTCAGTCCAGACCACTGCCTTAACTCTCTTTATAATGTGGTTCCAACACTAGTAACCTTAATCTAAAGACTAATAGGATTTCATGGTCTCACTGTTCTTGTTGAATGCCACCACACTGAGGGCTAGAAATTCTTCTGATTTCTAGGCTGTATTTGTCATGGCCATCTTATGCCCATTTGTTCCCATGTCAGCACCATCCTTCATCATCATCAGCCCTTCTCTGCTCATCTCCTGACATGTATAGACAGCATTCTTATTCCCTCTCAGCCTTTGTTGTACTAGGCTAAACAACCTGGCTATTTTAGTCTCTTCTCATCAGATAGTTTTGCCATTCCTGTGATTATGGTGATTCCTTTTTCTACAGTCTACAATGCAAATTAGGCTTTTTCAAGCATGGATGATCAAAGCTATTCCAGATAAGCTCTCACTAGTGCTCTCTATAATGGCATGCATGCTTCTAATTTCCACCCCATTCCTCAGTTTATCTTAGGATCATATCACATGGAGAGGGTAGGAAGGTCATAGCTATGATGTGATCAACTCACATACCAAAATCTTTTTCCCCTCTATCGTTTCTAACCAATGTCTTTCATTTCTACCAGAAATCCCTGTCACTACTTTCTGTTACCTTATACTTTATGCTATAAAATTTCATCTCTCTTCTATTATTCTAGTCCATGAGGTCATTAAATTCTCCCTGTGTGATATTCCAGTCCTCCTCTATGTTATCATTAAGCATGATGTATGCATTTTTTCCAGAGGATAAGGGAAATATATTAAATCATCTTCCGCGTACTTTTGTCTCTTCCCTTACAAGCAAACTGAATTTCAGATCTTTGATCTCAACGTCTAATTCTTACTGCACAAGATGCAGATGTAGAATGAAAACACACATAGAAAAGCCAATAGTCTGTCTGAGATGACTTTTCAATAGTAACCCATTTGTTGTGTACGAAGTATATTCAGTTCTTGATACTGTTCCAGCAAATGACAAGTGTTCAAGCTTACTCCTGAATCAAAGGCAAACTATGATGTACTGCAGAGTTGCATCACAGCCAATTTTTTTTTAAATAGAAGTGAGAATTCCATGCTGTTATTTGGAACAATTTTGAAAATCTATGTCTGAAATAATTGCTCAGATATCCATGCAGGTATCCCAAAAAGAAACTTGCAAATTAAATAACACTAAAGAACAATATTTTTGTCTAACTTCAACTTGTCATCCAATACATATAGAGAAGAACCCCCTTTTTTTTATCCCAAATAGAAGCTTTTGATTGTATTTACGTAAAACCAACAAAGAAGCATGAATATAAAATAACCTATGACTGTAGCATCTCATATTATCTACTGAGCTGCCTTACTTCATGATATTGTGTGTCTGTCCAGACTGTCTACTGTCTAAATGTCAGCACAGTTTATGGAATGATGCAAACAAGTGGAAAGGGTTTTGGTAGCATAGTGTGTAGAGCAAGGAGTGTCCTGCTTGAAAGTGGGTTGTGGCAACTATGAACATTTGCCATAATGAACTACCTAATTAGTTCACAGTATATAGTCAGTTCAGGCAGTAAATTTGTGGGTTTGTAGTATTACTAAAATTTTTGTCTGGCATTTGGAAATGTAAAGCAGCTGTAAGGTAATAGACATTCAGCCCTCTCATGTGCCACTGGGTAAACGCAGAAACAGTTTTGGTTTTGCACAGCTTTAAAGTTCTTTGAATGTTGGGGGGTTTTAATAGTGCAAAACACTTTGTAAAAGCTTGTAAGATAGTCACTCCAGGGAAATGTTCAGGTGTACAAATTTACCAATGCAGTTTCTATTGGAAGTAAATGGGTGTTCAACACCATTTGTGCCTTTGAAAAGTTTCCCACTGGGAGGTGATGTCAGTGCCTTTCCTTCTGCATCTTTTTAAGAAAATCCGGAATGCTCCAAAGGGATCTGGATTGCACATTTCTAATCAGAGAGATGTGAATGAAAAAGTATTTGTAACCAATCATAAATGCGAAGTCTTTTCAGAAAGGTTTGGATCTGTGCATCATGTTAGATGTATCTTAAGAGGTGACAGTTTACCGACACTGATCTTGCCCTTTTTCATCAAAATGTATGTAGAGAATATGTAATTCCCTGACTGGTAATAATTAAATATGGTGTTGTTCTTTTGTACAATATGTGCATAGAGGGTCTACTTTTAAATCTGTATCAACTTGCATACTATTTTTAGTTCTTCCAGACAGTGATAAACAGTATGATTTGCATGATTGCATGCAGTATGTTAGCTGCTATCCATGCACAAAGGCAGAAATAATTCCAGAGACGGATTAAGTGCAGTCCAAGGACTCAGTCTTGCAATGGAGTCTGAGCAAATTCAAGGTCTTCTAGAAGAGCTTATTACATGATAGTAACATAAAAATGTCAGCAAAAGAGTAGGTTAAGGCATAAGGATAGAGCAAATGCAAAATGATATTTGTAAAATTTCTAAGGTCTTAATTTGTAGCCATGTTGTTTATGTACTTAAAAAACCTAAACAAAAATGAATCAAAATTGAGGGGTCTGTATTTTATCAGAACGCATATTCTGTTTGAAATATAAAAATGCAACTTGAAGGGATGTAAGCTCAGGTTAAATCCATTGACGTGTGGAGTTTTGCACTTCATCTGTAGTTTGCAAAATGAGAGAAATTGATTCAGTCACAATATTTATTTCAAGTTCTGTCTTCTCTTGCATTAGGATTACCTACATGGTGCAGCCTTTCGTGACCACTAATCTAAATACATAATTTCCGGTTTGTGTAGGTTCTCAACCTTGTACAGTCCTATGTCACGCTGAGAGTCCCCTTGTACGTCTCTTATGTTTTCCACTCTCCGGTGGGTGTAGGAGGCTGGCAGCATTTCGACCTACAGTCAGAGCTCCGCCTGACTTTTGTGTATGACACTGCCATCCTGTGGAAGGATGGGATCGGTAGTCCACCTGAAGCAGAACTCCAAGGTGGGTGTCTGATTTCTCTGCATCGAACTCATGTTCTGTTACTAAGAATATAATTTGCACACTGTAGGATAACTCTTCAATCATTCTAAAAAAAAAATAAACAATAGTATGTCATTTATTATCAGTTGCAAACAATCTGCCATTTCCTAGCGCTGACAGTTCTCTGCTGGGGTGTTTATGAAATCCATGTAAAGTTGACATCAACTTTATTTTCTTTATTGATCTTTACTGCAAAGAAAGATAACGGTTAGGTTATGTGTGAAGTACACATGCAAAAATTAGCATGTTTATTTCTGCTCAGAACCTCAAGGTTCACAATGTATTCATACTCTGTTACCATACAAGATACTTGCAGTTCGATGAAAAAAACCGAAACTTTTCAGCAATATAATTTTTTCCTGGCCATGAGTCTACAGCTGCAGAAATTTTTCAAGTTTTGAAAACATTAATTGTGAAACATTCAAAAGATACAGAAATGTATAATGGGTATAATAGCCTGTCTTATGTGTTAGAATAGTAAACTGTAAAACATTCTTTAAATGTGATAGATACTCCCAGTAAATGTTTATGACTATAGTCAACAAAACAAACTCTATCATTACAGAATTTATCTTTGCAAGAAGTTAAATTATTTTTTTAAAAGTGGCATACAGATGTCTATGAAAGATTAAAATGTATAGTTACACCTGTATGCTGCTCTGTACTATTTATGCAAATTTACTTAGTATTTCCCAGCATTAAACTGGGATATGTTCCATATCTGTCTCATCCAAGTTAGAATACAGACACCAGCTAAAATTACATATGTACACTTACACAATTTCAGAACTTCCATAACATAAAGCCATTTTTTGTTTCTGCAAACTCTGTATATGAACCACAAAAGTCATCGCTGTGCAATTTCTGTCCTCATGTTAAGAGCAGGAAATGAGGAGTGGCAGGGGGAATCCACAGTGCATGAAGAATGAAGCACATGTCATGCCGTGCCTAAAGAATAAGCCACAGGCCACAAATCATGTGATGCACTACTCACCGAGTAACAACCAGATCTAATCCTCAGCCTCAGCAGTTATGTGGCGCATCTATGGCACCATTTCCCTGTCATTGATGCTTTAATGTTTTATTTCTCTGTATAAGAAGCTGATGGCCAGGTCTTTAGAGATGCTGAACGTTGGCAGCTCCCTTACAAAGCAGCCAGCACGTGATAAACACAGTGAGGTAGTGGAGGGTAGACCCCCAACCTATCCCAATCTGATTTGAGCAGTATTTTCTCACTCCACAGCCTTGCACAATGAAAAGCTGTTTGTCTGAGCAGTGAGAGGGGTTAACTAGTTTCCAGTTCATTTCCATACTTCTGGATACATACAGTTGTTCTATATAAATTCTACATAAAGCTGTAAAGCAGTCAAGGTCTTCTAAAGCCATAATTCATGCATATATATATATATATGTTTCTAACGTACCAGTAAATGTGATAGGTACCGGTGATTTTGTACAGGTGGTATACATTCACACTGGTGAGTGTGTTAGGTTTCCGACACACTAGGGAGGAACATTCCTGTTTCCTTCTCGCCCCTGGCAGGCAGAGTGGTGGCACATCAGTGGCTCTCTGTTAAGGGAGCACTGAAGGAAACACTTGAACTGTGAAGCTGTGCAGAACTCTAGAGAAAAAGGGACTTGGCTGCAAGCTACAGCAATAAACCGCTTCTGACATATATACAAGACTTTGTAACCTGAAATTAGGAAATATTAGGCCCATGTTTTGGGGCAGATTCACACCAGAAATCGACAGCAATGCAAAGCCTGTCAGAATGAGTTTCACAAAGTCAAGCATCCACAAGCAGGTTGCCATGGCAGCCACAACCAACTGCTACAACTAAATCCTCGGGAGTGCTGCCTTGGGAGGATGGATAGGGAGGGACTGATAAAGCCACTCTGAAGCAGCTTTCATTGGTAGGAGTCAGCTTGAGTACCTGGTGAAAACAAAAGTATTCTTCTTTCTACAGACCTGCCTGGCAGCTGACCATGCTGTTGCCTGAACACAAGCGCAGATTGTGCTGTGAACTTTCCTCAGTCTGCCAGAGTGGCTGTGTGGGTCCATGATAACTCGTAAAACCATGACTTTGCAGGAAAGTTCTGTATGTGCTTTGGAAAGCTGAAGCATATGATTCTGTGATTCTGTGATTGTGAAAACTCTAGGCTCCATTGTGTAAATGCTTGTTTGAGAAGAATCTTGAGTCAATTCAAAAGGTAGCAGCAGGCCCTCTCGCAAACATCTGACATGACAAGGGACTGACTGAGAGTGGGACTGGTGTTTTGTAGGATTGTGATTTATTTGTCATCTGCAAGTGGAATAAACTTTGTGAATTGGCTTCTACTGCCAGGTTCCCTGTACCCAACCAGCATGCGAATTAGTGAAGAGGGGCGTCTGGTGGTCAACTTCAAGACCGAAGCCCGATTTCATGGTGTCTTTGTGATGTCCCATCCTGGTAAGCTTAATCTACACTTCAGCAGTACTATAAAAACAAAGACCTCCCTCCAAAACTTTATACTATTCATTTTACTTATTTCTGCTACTGATACCTGATTTTTTTTCTGTACTGTGCTCTTCAGATAAGGATTTTTCATCTACTTGGGATTTTTTACTTGTCATTGATGACTGTATTCAGATTGTCAAACTTTATGAAATATGCATTAATCTGATGGAAAACACTTCCAATTGTCCAAGAGCCTGATTTATGAAAGATGAAGATCTAGGCCATTCTGTCCACTAGAGATCTATAAATACATGTTTTAATCCAAAAGCTATGATCAGCTATTTACTTATGTTGCCCTAGGAACTTAGATAGCATTAAAATTTCTTTTGTAACTTGAAGCCTTTCTAGATTATTTAGACCATTTTCAGAGAGTAAGAAAAGGTCTTCTATCGCTCTGTTAATAAAACATTCTCACTGCCATTCAATTAGTCATTGCTAAGGATCTGATCCTGCAATTTAATCTGTTTAAACCCCACTGCCTTTGTTCAGAATAATCACAGGTGTAAGACTCTGTCTACAGACATAAATCTGATCATGAATGCCGACCATGGAAAAGATTATCTAACTAAATTAAATCTGCTGAACAATAATGAGAAGGGAAAAAAAAAAATAAAATAATTAAGAAATCTCTTTTAGTTTAACTCAGTTTTATTAACCTATAAAACTCCTTCATAGTGCTTCTGCTTTTTCTCATCTGTCCTCTAGCATGTTGAGTTTTGCATATCAGGCAGAGCTGAAAGAGTTACACTGCTAAGAGAAGTTACTTTGTGTTCCCTGGCCTGACATTCCAAGTTTAAAACAGGAGGGATTATAGATCTTTGCCATTCCACTCTCACTGTTTTGCCTGTCTGTTAAATTTAATCTTCATACAATTCTGGTTGTGTAGCCCAAAAGCAACTGTTTAATAGTTTAATAGAACAAGAATCAAGGGGGCCCAGCTGTGTTGACTGTAATTGGTTTTGTTAGTTTCAGTTAATAAAACCCAGTGCCTTGTAAAGGTATTAACATCAACCATAGCATCATGGTTTATGAATTACTGGGAATGTTTCAGGCTCTGAGAGTTTGAAGTGAAATACTAAAGGTGACAAATCTGTCTCTTGGCATGTTTTTAGCTACATCTCTAACTTCCATGGTTATGTGCGCTGATCACCTGGGCCTGACATTTAGCCTCAGCCTTATCCGAAGCGAGCCAACGTACAACCAGCCAGTACAGCAGTGGAGCTTTGTTTCAGATTTTGCGGTAAAACCTCAGCCTTCACTGTGTCTTCTCTTGCCCCAGACTGATGGTTAGGGTGTTGATGGAACAGTTCTCTCTCTCTTCAGGTTCGAGACTATTCTGGAACGTACACTGTGAAGCTGATAGCTTGTACCACTGCTCCACATCAGGAGTACAGCCTACCAGTGATCTGCAGTCCTAGAGAGCCAATCACATTCGATCTGGACATCCGATTCCAGCAGGTACCACCCCAATGAGACCTTCGTCATGTTTCTTTTTTATTTTGATTCCCATATTGCCTTTGTTGGTCTTGTAATAAGAGTGCTAGAAACTGAAGTTACTTGCTTATCAGCAAAGCAATTCCTAAATTGGTGGGACAGCACATAGTCCTCTCCTGTGGTTTAAGCAGTTTTATCCAACTGGAAGCACAAATGTTTTTTGTCCTCAATGCATGGCCAATCTTTCATAGCCAGTAGGAAGCTCATTAACATTGGTTTGGGTGATAGATACTGTGATACAAGCTAACCTTTGGGAATTCTTTACTTATGTGTTGGATTTGTTATGAAATAGTTTTATCAGGTAAATAGGAAAATATAAAACTATTATCAGAAGGTTTTAATCTGACACAAAGACCAGAGCTAGGTCTCTGGTACTAAAAGTGGGACCTCTAGAGAAGACCTCTAGAAGATTAATTCAGTCCTAAGGTAGGACTTCCTTCACTGACTATAGAAAAAGTATAGATAGCCAGCACGGCTAAAATGCTTAGCGTTAAGACTCTTGAGAGTGAGTGAGACACTCATATCCAACCCATAATAATACGGATCATATGGTAATGTGGGAACGGGCAAACAGCATGCCTTTCACAAAGCCCAGCTGTAAAGCTCTGTTGCTGGGAACAAAATATGGAGAAATGGACTCTGCTGTAGAAAGCATTGGTTGGAAAATATGTGGGGGTCATACTGGATAATTAACAGAGCATAAACTCCCAGTTTACAGTGTTACCAAAAGAGCTAGTGTGACCTTGGGATGTGTAAGGAGGAATTTTTATCATTTCTGTTATTTGGAGCCAATGCAACTAATACTGGAGCAGTGTGGCTGTGTTTTCACGCTCATTAATAGTATAGATGTATGCTATTAAATCATCTTACAGTATAAATCCCATCTGGATCAGTCAGGGATACATAATTATTGAATTAGCCAGAGAACACAAGGGAATGTATGCAGTCTTTATGCTTTCATTTGGTGTTATGCAAGCTATGGGAGAACAGATGATTCCTGATTCGGCATTACATCCTGGCCAAGCCGAAGTGATACATGAAGTGACACAAAACCCACCTTCTCAGAGTTAACCCAGCAAAAAACTTTTAAAAACTTTGAATGGAGGATGGTAGGGGGAGTTCACACAAGTTTAGCACTTGGGCTTTTATCTGGCATTTCTAATCTTCTAGGAACTCTAAAGCAATTCACAGCAATGCTAAACCACAGCTTGCGTCTGGTCCTTCTATGAAAAAGATGATGTTGATAATGTGAAGAAAATTCAAAAGACCTGCAAAAATCATTGCAAAATGGGCAAAGTAGCCTGGGGAGAGACCTAACTCTTATCTGGAAGAAGCGTATGACTAAGAACTATGACTAAGACTAAGAACTGCCTTGGAAGAAAAAAAAAGAAAGGATACTATAGGGTTCATTATATCAGATGAAGCTTTAATAATACAGTATATGGAAGTTTCAGGTACATCAATTCGAAATAGAGATAATGTGCAAAATTGCAACAGAATCATAATCACCAAGGACTGTGGCCGGTTAGTCCCCCATCCCCAGCAATTTTCAAACCAAGACCAGCTCTTTTTCTTGAGATATTCATAGTAAAAGGAATTTAGGAAATTCTGTAGCCCATGATATTCTTCCCTTTGATCATCCTTTGAAAGTCTATGTGGACATAAAGCAGGTCCCAAAAAAAGCAGCAGTTAGAGGCGGTGCAGTATCACAAATTCACTGGGCGTTTACCTCTAAGATTTCTAGGCATCCTGCAAAACTGAATGAGCGTTAGTATCCATGTTTTAAATACAAGAAACAAAAGACAGAGAAGTGAGCATGAAAGGCCAGACTGTGGCGCCGGTCGCTAGACTAGGAAACACCTGATACCTTGCACAGGTCCACTGCATCCAGTTGTGGGGTTCCCAGTACACGAAAGACATGGACCTGTTGGAGCGGGTCCAGAGTAGGGCCACGAAGATGATCAAAGGGCTGGAGCACCTCCCCTGTGAAGAAAAGCTGAAAGAGTTGAGGTTGTTCAGCCAGAAGAGAACACTCTGGGGAGACCTTATTGCATCCTTTTAAAAAATAAACTGCGCTTATAAGAAGGACAAAGAGAGACCTTTTACCAAGGCCTGTAGTGACAGGTCAAGGGGCAACTGGAAGAGGGTAAATTTAGATTGGACATAGGGAAGACATTTTTTAGGATGAGGGTGATGAGGCAATGGAACAGGTTGTGCAGAGAAGTTGTGGATGTCCCACCCCTGGAAGTGTTCAAGGCCAGGTTTTTTGGGGCTTTGAGCAACCTGGTCTAGTGGAAGATGTCCGGGTGCGTGGCAAGGGGTTGGGCTAGATGATCTTTAAAGGTCCCTTCCAATCCAAACCTTTCTATGATTCCATGAAGTCGGTGAGTGCAAGTGTTACAATTAGACCAAAATGACTTTGCCTGTGAAGTCTAATGATGAAATGATGGGACAAGAGTTTTTTCTCCCAATTCTTAGTCTAATGCCCCAGCTGCTGTACTGAATTACCTTCTTGGGCTTTTTAATATGAAGCTTTTCATTTTCTTGGAAACTTTTTTTTTTCTGATTTCCTTCACAATTGTTTTCACTGTTCACGAGTGAGGGGCCACTTTAAGAATCAAGCATCAAGAAGACAATATATTTGTTATCGTCCCTCTGGAGATTTTGGTTCAACATGTCCTTCTTTAACATGTATCTGCTCATCTCCTTTTCTTCTCTCTGTGGCCCCTGAAAATGAAAGCAGGTAGCCTGGAACAGTAGTATTGTATTACCGCTGTCTCACTCTGGGATTTCCTGTACATGAACAGCACTCAGCCTCCAAGCTCTGCTTTGTCTCAGTCCTTTCAGTGTCTCCTTTCTTTAAATGTGCATGGCTATTTCTGACAGAAGCACTCCCATAATCTGGTTATTTGCTGCCCTGGGGATGGACCAGTCTCAAGAGCTTTCTGCTTCTTGGGGTACCAACTGTCTCATGAGCTTTGGTCCCATGGAGGTGAGGATGTCTGCCATGAGTGATCTGCATTGTCCTCAAATCATACATATGCCGAGTTGATGGGCATGGCAAATAGGCAGAATAAATTGACAGTACTCTTCTCACCCAGCAGATCCTCGCAGATAATTTTTCTAAGAGCCCTTGTTTAAATTGCCTCAAATGCATGTGAAAATAGTGACATTTAAACTACTGTCATAAATTACAGCTATGGGTTGGGCACTGGCAGCACTGAGATTTACAGGTAAAGCTGAAGTAAAAACAGTAACTTTAAACAGGATGCCTAAGAGATGTGTTCACAGCTATATGTACAGTATTTACCCAGGCCATTGCTCTGACCGTTGTTGTACACTGTGTGGTTGAAGCCCGGTGCCTTTAGCTGAACACACACTTCTTGTTTCCTATTCATTGGGCATTTACTCTGCCCAGGCAGAGCTTGATGAGGCCATGCTTGACTCTCTTTCAGAACCACAGCCGGAAAACAGTTGTATCAGTCAGGTATTTGAAGCTGTGGCACTGCAATCCAATAGCCTGAAACTCAGGCATTTAGAAAGAAGAATTCCAAAGAGAATGGAAATGATATTTTTAATTATTGTTTCTGTGAAAAGGCTATGGCAGTAGGGTTCCTTTTTCTAAAGGGTAGCAGTGGGTTTATAAAAATATTTCAGCTAGACGTTCTCCTTGCCAAATCCTGTTCCTTTGATAGTTTTGGGACTCCATTGTGAAAAGGGGATTTGAAGAATAAATGTGTCAGCTGTATAACTTGCAGCAGTAGTTTCTGTTGATATTGTTATATCTCATTCCATCAGCCCCTTGTCCATGAGCCAGCAAGAATGTTTTCTTTCCTGTTTTTCCCCCTTCCTTTCCACACGCATACACATATATATACATAAATATACATCTACACTTTAGCATTTTTTTATTTGTTTAATGGCCTCTTGTTTTTTGACATTTTCTTTTTTTTTTTTTTTAATGTATGCGTCTTCCAGATTGTTTCCTCAGGTACACTGCATCTTTTTGAACTTTGTGCTCTTCCCAGTTCTTCTGTTCACTATGTTTTTTTCCCTTTTGTTATGCCATGTCCCTGTATAGTTTGCCTTCTAACATATGTTATATGGCCCAATGAGAACCCGTTGCTGAGGTTTATTTTATTCTTGTAACATAATCAAGGAAGATAACTGTGTCAAATATATAAAGATAAATACATCATAAAAAGATGCTCAAATTGTTTGATCCGATATCCCGCAGCACATCAGAAGAACTGATACTTGCAAATAAATCCTCAGCAATGCGTACTTCCAAATAACTGGCAGAGGATCAGAAGCAGAGGTAGGACTTGGGTGTAAGAACAAAAATGGGATACAGAAAACAGGCTGTGGTAAGTCAGAGGGAGAGAAGTTTTTGAGGGAAATATTTTCCTCATGTTACCCCCACACATAAGTTGCCTTGGGCACCTCCTTGGCTGGGATTTGGAAAAATGTGGTGGGAAGAAACTAACCTAGAATCCTGTCAAATATCACAGAGGCAGATAACCCAGAGGTTGTTTGAATGTAAAATATATAGCAGTATATGTCTGCTACAAAGAAATCTTTTTGGTTAAACTGTAGTATTATTGCATGTGGATGTGCAGAACTGATAAATAATGTACCTTGGGAGAAGATCATGCTGTGCTTTTTGAGTCATTAAAGAATACTTGTTGAAGAGCCTTATGCTGTTGTGTTTTAGGTCAGTGACCCAGTGGCTGCTGAGTTCAGCTTGAACACCCAGATGTTCCTCCTCTCCAAAAAGACCCTGTGGCTATCTGATGGCTCAATGGGCTTTGGGCAAGAAAGTGATGTTGCTTTCTCAGAAGGTATAATTGTGCACAGATCATGCACATTTAATATATGTTCCTCACTACCAAGATCCTTTTGCAGTCAAAACAAGACAGGAGGAATGGTTTGGGCTTGCTGCTTGTGTTCTTTTGCGCTTGCCTTTCCTACCTGGCAGTTTACATCAGAGTTGTTGTCCCGTCTGCACTGAAACTATTAAGTCTGAGAGTTACTGTACTGGTGCCATTTCTTATAAGCTGAGCACTTTATAAACATTGGCTGATATTAAGAACATTCCTAGTTGATAAGTGAGTATTACACAGTTTTTTGTTGTGGTCGAGTGTACTGGGTCTGGCTGGGATAGAATTAACTTTCTTAATAGCACCCGCTATGGTTCTGTGCTTTGCATCTGTGGCTAAATGGTGTTTAGGCTATTGCTGAGCGGTGCTTGCACGGCATCAAGGCTTTCCCCCTTCTCCCTACCCTCCACTGAGTAGGCTGGGGGCAGGAGATTTAATTCAATTGATACATCTGACAGCGGACCTAAGCACTCACTCCCTTCCTCTGCTTTCCTTCTGTGCTTCTTTTGCCTGTTTATTAGAGTACCAGCACCTTGAATACATGACTGCCTTTTGTGGTGTGTTCGCAGAGTCTCTTGAACAGCAGGAACCTGTTCTCTCTCTCTCTCAAAGTCTGCAGTTACTCAAAATTGATGTAAAAGCAACACAACGTTTCTCCTTTCCTTATTCAGAATCTCAACCTTCCTAACCACTCTCTGTCATATGTATCTGACCACTGCATATAGCATACTTTTCTTGCCTGCATAGCAATGGACCAGGTTATTTGTACAGGCCTAGCATTTCTTATCTTAAACATTATCGTACAGCTGAAATGCAATTACACAGTAGGGAGCCAAGATGCAGAAAATGTCTCTGTGACTTTTCATAATGTTCATTTCACTTGTACAGTATGTCAGTCTGACCAAGTATAATTTTTATGCAGCCTGAACAGGATTGTAATGACCAAAAAAAAAAGAACATCTCTGTGTAGTGAGTGTTCCTCAAGTAGGCTTTGGATATAGCTGTAGGCAGATTGAAAATCTTCAGCTCAGACCTTTGACATGACCGGAAACTGCAGTCACATTCCACCACTCAGAGCTTCTTGACTATTAACTCAACCCAGTATTGTGCTAAGTGTTCCAGTGCAATAGGATGTGAACTGTGTGCACTGTTTGCAGGTGATATCATATATGGTCGGGTGATGGTGGATCCAGTGCAGAATTTGGGTGATTCCTTCTACTGTAGCATCGAGAAGGTTTTCCTGTGCACAGGAGCTGATGGATATGTACCCAAATATAATCCATCCAACACTGAATATGGGTGCCTGGCTGATTCTCCATCCCTTCTGTACAGATTTAAGATTGTGGTAAGTGGTCTAATTCTGGGAGGATGGACATACATATTTTTTATTTTTTCTCTGACTTCTTTTTTATCCAAAACCAATTGTTCTTTAAAATGTTCTTGATGGCACCAAATTTTTGACTTGAGCTCCAGGCTAACATGAATTGATGAAGGCAGTATCTTACCTTTCTCCCTCCTGGTTCTATTCTTAATCTTTCCAGGAACTCTCATCATTTAGAGTTTTACCTAAGTTAGAATCCCAAGATAGGCTTTTTCTCTGCATTGTCTATACCCATTAACCATAAAGAGAGTCTTAGGAGAAAAGTAGGATAAGGACTGGAATTGTTTTCTTCTTTAGCCATCCAAAATTTAGTATATAATGTAAAGCTAGTCATCCAGTTAGTTGTCTCTGTGGTCAATAGGGAAAGAGAGTTACCTCTAAAGCTGGCTTAGAATGTCTGAGATTATTTCCCTTCTGAAAATAATTCTAGAGTACGCCTAGATGTCTACTGACCTGATGCACAACTTTCAGAGAGTTACCTTTAAGTAAGATGACTATCCAATTATCAGAACTAATTTATATGAATGTCTGTTAATAAAAATGAAAGGTAGCTTCTTTAAAGTGGGAAATAGACTTCTTACTTTTATTTCAGACCACATTTATGTATCTTTTTTATTTTTGAAATGCAGCTACGGTTGTTCTCTAGTGTTTTAACAAAAAAGTCTTCAGGCAAGAGATTAAATAGAAGTTAATACAAGTCAGATGTGACCACAATTGCTTCTAATGTCTTTTCTCTTGATATTACACTGGATTGCATAAAATAGCATGTGTAAATTACACAATACATTGCCTATAAATATTAGAACTGTTTTTCCTAAAAGAAATGAATCTGTGTTTTACAAACTCTTTTTTTTCCCTCCCTGACCATGTAGGACAAAGCTCAGCCAGAGACACAAGCCACAAGCTTTGGAAATGTGCTTTTTAATGCAAAACTTGCAATAGATGATCCTGAAGCAATTCCATTAGTTAAACAGCCAGGCTCTGATGGATTTAAAGTAGACTCAACTCCTCTATTTCAGGTATGATTTCTGTAGCTCATTAGCAGGAATACTGAACCAAGAAAGAAACAATTGCAAAAGAAGTGTTGTTGAGAGTAAGTCATATTGAAGTGAATAGAAATATTTATTCTGATTCCAGTGGCAAACAGGATTATAAATGCTTATAAATTTCTAGATATGGAAAATATATGGAGCACTTATTAAAAGATTCTTGTGGGGTTACTATGCTTTTCTCTTGCCTAATTCCACAGTCTAACCAGAAATTATACAAATTACTGTTATGCATTTCTTCTAAGAACTTACTAAGTTTCTTGTTACACAGCATTGTTGTATTGTTTCCTATCATCTCACTTGTCAAAGACAAAAAATAAAGGAATCATAAGCATTAATAGTGAACTTCATCAAAATCTAATTGATACTCAGCATTTTCTGTGCACTTCTTTCCACGTAAATTTGCACATTGTGAAACAGCTAAGCACTGGAAAGCCTAGAAATTGACATCTAAAGGGTGCAAGTACTTCTTAATTCAATATAATCCTTCATCTGAGTGTGTTCATCCCTTTGATCTATATAACCCAGCTAGGAATTGCCTCTTCAGTATTTGTCTCCGTAGTATTTGCAAAACTGTGTGCAAAACTCAAGTGTATAAATTAGTAGAAAAAATATCGAGACTTTAATCATACTCCCGGTCTCTTTGGTATTAAAGGACCCATTGTAAGCAATGGAATATTTATGAGAACAGCCTACTTACCAGCATAAAAAGGGTTCCATATATTGTCCCCATGAAAATGAAATCGCGTTTTTGAGATGAAGAATCCATTTCCAATAATGCAGCAAATTTTTGTCCCAATTCTGTCAAAAGAATGAAAATATGGAGCAACAGTATGTCCTGAGAAAGTCTTAGAAAAACAAGAGTAAGATGGAAAATGTGTTATTTCTCACAATAACAGAACTTGGATGCAACCACTATCAGCCAGTAACTTTAAGAAAGTATTCAGGCAATCCTACCAGACCTTCTGGAGTCCAAATTTATTATGTATCCAGAAGAGACATGAGAAATTCAGAGAAGATAGCATCATCTCACTCAAACTGCTGGGAATCGAGGAATCACAGAATGGATGAGGTTGACAGCAAGCCCTGGAGATTGTTTATTCCGACCCCCTGCTCAAAGCAGGGTCACATAGAGTAGATTTGCCCAGGACTGTGTCCAGTTGGATTTTGAATATCTCCAATGATGGAGACTCCACAGGCTCCCTGTTCCAATGTTCAACCATCCTCACAGTAAAAAATTGTTTTCTTATGTTAAGATTGAACTAAAGCCACAGCCAGGGCCTAGTCAGCTGGCAGGTTGGGCTTGGAAGATCCTCTACTGCGGCCTATCTACAGCTGAGGTTCTTTGCATGGCCATTGGTACTAACAGTATCAAAAAAATGCCACAGCTATGCTTTTTCGTCTGCACCTGATAGCCATAGAGTCTGACCATGGAGAGGAATAGAGGCTGCCCCCTCTTAAAATTTTGGCAGAAAACGTGACTTCTCTGTGGCACATTGGCACATAGTGGGGGTTATCTGTGCATCATTTTGAAAGTACTTGTCCAGACAATCATTTCAGAACAGTGATTGATTTCTTCTGTGTATAGTGCTGCCCAGATTGTGTACGTGTGGGTTTAAATACAAAAAATTGTGTCTTTCTAGGTGTCTTTGGGTAGGGAGTGGTACGTCCATACAATCTACACTGTACGTTCGAAAGAGAACGCTAACCGTGGAATCGGCAAAAGAAGCGTGGAGCACCAGTACCACTCGCTCTTTAGTGGTGGGAACCCAGGAGCATCCGCACAGAGACGTCAGAAGAGAGGAGTTGAGCAGGCCTCAGAACTGGCAAAAGACATTGGAGTAGAAAACAACCGAGGAACGAACATACAGCACATAGCACTGGATCGCACCAGCAAGAAACAGGTTCCTCCAAGGGAGGTTGCAGTCAACGGTGTTCTCCCCCGGGAACTGAGTGACCAAAGTGCAGGGGTCAGCATAGTCACAATCATTAGTGGAGCTGCTGCCATTTTTCTTGCCATCTGCTTAATTGCAATCATCATATTGCTGCTAAAACGGAGACAAAATTCTGAGAAGAAGGAAGCCACGAAGGAGTCGGGCAGCAACGAGCCAATGATGCTACCATATAATTACACCAGCGACAGCTCAGAGGTTTGATTCCAAGACCTCAGGGTTCAAGCCAGAGTCTCCAGAGTGCCTCAGAAAATAAAAAAAAAAGCAAACAACTTGAACTGCACTTTGTTCACAGCAGATTATGGTAACTCATGAGGAATAAAAAGTTCATATGCTTCTAGGTATACTTGAAATTTTTTATCCTGAACTCTTGCTGCCATTATCAACAATAGAAGAGTCCGTACCGAATCTCCCACTTTGCACGACAGGTAATCCTGACGTCCGCACATCATGCACTAATCTTAAGCAGCAATTCAAGGAACTGCATTGTAAGGGAGAGGTTTTTGTTTTGTTTTTATATTTTCTGACATTTAAAAATGTAGAAGAAACTGTCCAAAGGTGCTACATATCCTGTCTACAATATGAGAGGAAATCTGTTTCTTTGGAAACACAGAATACTTGAGAGGAGGAATCCTTACACTCTTCAGTTAAATTTTGTACTGTTTCTCACAAAGAACTTAATGCCTACAATTAGTCCGAAAGGTAATGAAATGCCTCAGGCATGAATCCTCCCTCCTATAGGCTTTTGACTTCACTTAGCTATATCAGTGATTTATTTTATTTCTTTTTTTACTTATGTGTAACTTTTTCAAAAGACAGCTAGGTTAGACAGCATAACATTATAATCAGTTGCATGTCACAGGATGCAATACATACTTTTTATTCAGCTATTTAACCTGAGAATTTTTTTTTCTTATTTATGATTTTATAAAGCCAAAGAATACAACAAATACAGAAGGAATTTTGTTTTTCATGGAAACTGGACGCTTATGTCCTCTTAGGTTTATAATGGATCATGGAACTGTTTTAAGGTAAATTATATTTCTTAGTGCATATCCAATGCTGGGAAATGCAAACATTAGTATTTCAGGACCTAGAGAAGATGATAGAGTTAGATTCAAAATGCAGAGGACAAGGTTCTGCCTGAACTGAGCCTAAGAATCATGATACTGAATCCACCATGTGATTGTCAGTTGCCATATTAAATGGCAACAAAGCAAAGGAAAAATTGACACTTAATTGAATCGAGTAGCATTTATTACTGTATAATCATAGCACATCTTGACAAACGTGCTGGGTCATTGTTGGGCATTTTGTAACAAGTGACTGCTTTTACAAGAGGAATTCTAGTTTTCTGTCAGTGTTCTCGATGCAGGTAACACGACAGCATGATGTTCCATGGAAGTTTGGATCAGCAGTGTCCCATGTGGGTTCTTATCCAGACAGGACCTGTTCTGTCCCAAAGACATCCTGCCAAATGCTTGGCCATGAAGAATACGTAACCTTCAGGACACATTGTCCCGTTTGTCTCACTAGTGTTCTCTATGAATAAGGCATTTCAAGTCAATGTAATTAAACTATATAAAATCTGAATTTAAGACTGTTGCTAAAATCCCTGTTCCCTTCCACCATGGTGGTGGGTGCGGGCAGCCCCCAAACTACCTTCTGCTGCAATACACTTGGCGTTTGGTGTTCTGGGGACCATCCTGCAGGGATCTGAGTTGGCAGAAGAGGAATCTAGCTTGAAAGCGGCCTGGCTGCAAGCACACGATACTGCCTCTGAACTAAAAAAATCTACCCAAAAGGCTTCCTGGCCTGGCCGTGGTGCTCTGTCAGCTCTGCACAACCATCCTCTTGAGCCATAGATGCTTGGAAGCATTGAGGTTCGCTAGCCCAGGAATATCTGTGCTATGATTCATGGTACTGTGTGAATATGCCCACAGAGGGACAAACACTGATTTCTCTTGCTCTGGATTTTTGTTATGACCTCACTGATTTAATAAGATTTCATCAGGTTTTTCACAAAATGAATCAGGTGTAAACCTGTCCTAACTTTTCTAGGTTTTTCTGAAGGCTGTGATTCAAACTACTTAATTGAAGGATGTTTGCAGCAACCTAAGGGTCAAACTCCATTACTGAAACCATGCAGTCATCTTTTATTTTAATTAATCTGAGTTCTAGCCTGAAACAATTATCCGCAAGAGGTGCCCAGTGCATTAGACCTTTTCCCTAGTCACCTGACATTAATTTACTCTTTTAATGAAGTTCCTGGTATTGTTATCCATGTATTATGTGTGCAAGATTGATCAAAGACTTAACCCACAGATACTTTTTGTATTTAAGTTCACAATTAAGTTGCAAGTGTGACCTAAGATCAAATTTGCCTTTGTGCCTGTATGCGAAGTCACTATGATAATGAGAAATGCAGAATTTGTCTCCGAGAAACTGCATGTTTGGATGATAGCAGTCAATGATTCTACAGTAAAATGGGACACATGTAAATAATAGAACATTTTAATATTTATGAAATGCCTGTTTTGTATAAGCAGAGAAGATCTTTTTAAAAATATATATATAAAATACAGAAATTAGGTGTTTATCAGTAGAGCTATTTTTCTGCTTTTTAATTTTAACAGACTGAAATATCTTTAAAGTTGCTTGCAGGCAAAATCTCTTTTTTTAATTATTATTTCTTTTTATAAAATCACATCAATACCCATGTGTTCTACAAGCCAAATATTTAGCCCAGTAAACAACTTTATCACTGTTTTTAATAGTGTCTGATTAAAACTCAAGTGTTTAGGTTAACTATTATCAGACTAATATTTTTCTAACAATATATAAAATAATAGTGCAAACTGATAATAACAAAGGAGAACACAAAGCAAACACTGAAGAGCTGGACAAGCATGAGTAAGATTCATGAGTCAAATATCAAAGTCCCCTGCCTGGGAAAAAAATCCCCATGTTTTCAGTAAGCCCTACCAGATTTGTCCCATTCTTAAGAAATTAGATTTCTCACAATTCAGTGAACTATAAATCCATCTGGAACAGCATGCCTTTTTTTATTATGGCTTCAAGGTTTTAGATTTCAGCAAGACTTTTTGGAGGCTTATTAACATTTTCCCTTCTACTTAACAAGTGGCCTTGTTTATACTAACCTGAATAAGTGCCTCATTCCCAGTTATGTGCACAAATATGTTAATATTTATCTATCCATGCAATAAACTGAGTATATTTTATATATATATTTAATCTATTTCCAGATTATGTATTCAATCCTCTTTTCACTGGAGATGCTTATTCTGCTATCAGTAATACCATTTTTGAACCCTTTATACAATAATTACTATGTTTAAATTTGTTATCAAGCTGTCAAAAATCTTTCTGTGCATATTTATTTGGAACCATTTTTTGCTTATGTCTATGGCTGTGATATTTATAATTTGTATCAGGAAAAAAAAATAAAACTACTTCTGGTTTGGTTACTGAACTAAAATTCGTGTATAAATATCACACTGTGGGGAGGGATCAGTATTTGCAGTGTTAAGAAAAACTAATTTGTCACGTCGATGGAAGAACATAAACTTACTGCTGCGTTTGCAATAAATCTCACTGCTTTGTTCCCAAAAGTGATCATTTTCTGGTCATGAAGTGGTCAGCTCACGGTTGTTTGTTTTTTTTTTTTAAATCATCGTGGTTGCACTCATGGCTCAGAAAGGGATTTTTCTTTCAATTCCAGAACATCAAAAATCTCTAGGTATCTGCAAGTCCTTTGTAGGCTGGATTGCCCTGCTCCTGCGTGCTGGCAGGGTTTATTGTGCAGGTGAAGATGAGCCTCCAGCCAGAGGTTCTTTTGCTCCTGCAGAGCCGATGTTTCTTGTGCCAGCTCGTTGGACTTCTTTCCCCGGGGCAAACGTATCAGGTTAGAAATATATAAGACGTAGACACTTAGGGTGAATCTGTTACATGTACACTATGATGCAGAAAGAAAAAGCAACTCTGAACCTTTCCCCTCCCACCTCACCAGCACTGGCCTCTGATTTCTGTGTGAACTTAAGTATCCATGGGGCTCCTTCACTGTCAGAAAGGCAATACTTCGTGGCTGGTTACACAAATGACATGCAAGGTATATGTACCAAGTGCTATAAGGAAAGACAAGCCAGCAGGCCGGGATTCCTGTATTGCTGTGTCTGTTACCTTCTGCTACCTAAACTTGCTCCTAGGAATTACACTTAAGAGTGTAATTAGTTCCTCAGACTGAGCTGAGCCATCCAGTGTCCTATCTATGAGCTGTGTGTTGTGATTTCTGCCAGGGCAGATCAGATTGGAATGGTTTCTGCCCTGCTCCAATATGAGTAGCTATATTTGATGTAAATGAACAAATCATCTGGTCCCAGGACTATAGCGCTATCAATAAATCAAAGGGCATTGATTTCTCACTCTGAGATAGTCCACAGCAATCAGGTCATGTCCACATTTATTCCTGCACTTAGTTGAATTCTGATACTACTAAAGTGTCCAAGTGTGTTCCAGCAGGTCCAGGATGATTTTCCCTTCACAGCCCAAGCATGGTCACAAATTCAGCATTTAGAGGAGTCGGGGGGGTTTTAATGCATCCTCAGTGTCTTTTGAAAGAACAACTCAGCTCCTACCCCAAAAGAATTCTGCTCCTACCGCTGAATACTTTCACTTTGAAAGCTGACCAGTAAATTAGTCTCAAGTGATTGACTGTTTGAGTTTTGGGTTTTCTTACTATTTGTCTCAATAGATGATCCATTCAGAATTCACCTTCTACTGCTGTTGCTTTGGTAAGGAACCACTGACTTCCAGTAAAAATGAAGGGAACAGCTGGAAAATTGGTAAAGGATGCATCTGTTTCATTTCATGGCCCATGCTCAAGCGTACATTGGATTCCTGTTGTCTCCTCTTACTTGCATTTTCATGATACATGTTTTCCTGTGTGTAAGTTTACATGTAAAGCACGAATCTGCAGCTGCACAGGTTCCAGTTAAACCGGTGCAATTGGAAGATCAGCTGTAACAATTGTCATCCTTACTGTCTTTTTGACCATTTTTATAGCAAAAGCTCTAACTCAGTTACCATGAGGACAAGAGGAGGTATTCTGGGTAAATGCATTATGTATCACCTCTTTAATAATATATTAATTTCTGTTCTCCTCCCTCTTGCATTCTCTTCCGAAAAAAAAGCATATAATGGAGATAAATGAGACAGCAAATGATAAAAAGAATCATAAAAAGTAAAGAATGTCTTCCCCATAAGGAGAGATTAACTAGATAAGATTCTCTTACACTCTTCACCCTCAGAAGGTAACACCCAAGGGAGAGTATTATGTCCTGAATGTTACAGAGACAGTGAGTAGAGAACTATTCACAATTTCTTGTAATATTTTAGAGAGGTTCCACCCAACAGAATTTGCTGGCTACAAGTATGAAACGAAGTAGGCAATACCTAATCATCTGACCCAAAATTAAAATTTCAAGACTCATTACTGAAAGATGACATGAATGCCAAACTGAAAAAGACAGAAGTGAAATTCATGGAAGAAAAGTCCATTGATGCCAGCTATTTGTTTCAACAGCTCGTTCTGAAAGCCTGGACTAGAAAAAGCTGTGGGGATTCAGGAGAAGGATCAAGCTGTTCATGTTCTCTTTCCTTTCTCTTCCTACAACTCCTCTACTGGGCACTCTCAGGGGCAGAAGAGCCACTCTCATCCCCTAACAGCTGTACAAAGAGCCGCCAGTCCCAGGCTTGGAATTGATAATATAAAGTACAAAACACAAAATGTGTTTGTTCATTTTTTTTCTTGTGGTAAGAGGGAATGAAAGTTTTAATTTGTCAGCACCCTCGGTCTCTCACAGCTGGCTTACCTGTACCTCACCTCTGCGTAGTCCTCCTGCTGAGGGATGCTGGAAATGGCAGCCTGAGTCAATAGCCTTTTCCTGGCACATATCCTGATATGGACAGAATGAGGTGAAGCATCTGGAGAGAGGAAAGTGGGCACAGAGGTAAAAGATACTGTTGATTATTTTATTTACATTATAAACGTGCTCCGTTTATTCTCTGTTGTTTGTAACAAAAGGTTAAAAGAATATTTCTTGGGCTATCAAGTGTCCCTTTCACTGATGTATTTTTTTTCTTATGTTTCTAATGGCACCAAAATGATCCTGGCAAGAAAGAAACACAAATACCAAATTCTTTAAGTAGTAGTATCTCATGGGGATGTGGCTGGATTTCCCTTCCATTTCTTGGCAAGAAACTTGGATTTCAATCCGACCAGCTACTCTGTGCCCACAGGGACTGGTCCCTAGTGCTGTCAAGTCTGTGAAACAGAGGCCAGAGTAGGGTCTGGCTAATCGGTCAGAACAACTGAAGCCTCAGTCTTCAGGGACAAAATGATGTTGAGGTTGGCTTCACAGGAGGTGTTCTGTGCCCACATCTCATAGCAGCGTCACACAACAGTGCCACAGCCCACCTCGTCAATGGTGTGCCTTACACAGCCTCCTGGAGACAGGATTCCTGGCCTCCTGTTGTCAGGATCTTGAAACACTCACTCCCAGCAGGAGGAAGGGAAAGATTTGCATCCACCCTCAAAGAGAGGTTTGCATCCACCCTGGAGAGAGATTTGTAGTGGTTTCATGGGCATCAGGAGCTGCCCGTGAATCACACTTACAACAACTTTAATGTTCCCGGGACCCAGCAGAGGTGCCACACGATGCCCTCAATATCCCGTGCAACCTTAACGTACGGGAGTGCAGCCCAGCACAGGCACTCTTGGTGTTCCTCTGCACCCCCAGAGACGTCTTCCATCTCAGGTTGTAATGTCAACCACTAACTCGCTGTGCCACATGGGGGATGCGCTCATTTATGCCGTGTCTTCCAAGACTCCAGGAGGCAAAAGTCTCAGCAGACCATGTTCACTTCACCTGAACTCCAATCAGATCTTGACTTAGGTGAACTTTAGTAACAAAGTCAAAAAACCCCAACCTTTTATGGACTGTATCACGATGGGCACAGACCCATAAAAGTTGCTGAACAGAAGTGCAAGAGGAGCGCAATTCTCACTGCGTGCTGTGTTTGGTTATGGGAAAACCTTGGTTCGCCCAGCAGGCCGGGCACTGGCGTCTAAGCCCACCTACAGGAGTGGTGCATGGCTGCAATTGTTTCTTTGCCAACTTCAATGTTTTTAACCAGACTGGCATCTCAAAAAAAGATGAGCTTCAGAGCCAGAACCCACTTCTTGCTTTTATGTAGCCAGGCTAAATGTGAGCAATTCAATAGCTTCTTTCCTTGGCTGACAGGTTTTTTTCTGAGCTAGTTATATAGTTAGACAGTTTGTCCAGGAAATTCAGACATTAGCCTTCAACAGTTGCTGCACCCATTTATTCCTATTTCCTCAGCTGTGGTGTTTTTCCTGCCCTGCAACACTGCACTCAGAACAGGACCACCAATAACAGCTTCTGCCTGAGCTCTTTTGGCTTGGTGCACTGCAGCTTGGATTTTCCTTTCCAGTTTGGCTCTCAGAATGAAGGTGCCAGAATTTCTCCCCCAGGAAATATCAGTTTCCTCAGGAACTGTGCATTTGACATTCGTAACACCACTATGAATGGTAAGGGTGATGCCAACAATTCAAAAAAAAATTCTTACAGCATTTAGGCGCTGCCTGTAGTTGCCATCTGGGACTGTCAGCTGTGGTAACATGCGTTATCCGTCTCCTCATGAAGCTTTATTCTCCAACAAAATGATTGGTTTCAAAGCATGACTGCAACAAATGCACGTGTGCGCACACACACACAGAGAATATGGTTTTATTATTATATAAATTTCATATAGTTTTTATTATGTAATATACATTTTAAACTTTACATACAGTTATTTATAATATGTGCATTTTATGCAGTATGTAATAGCTATTGGTATATGTAAATGGTACATATTTTAATGTGTGTTTATATTTTTGTATTATATAATGCAATTTTTTCTTTATATGTAATTGCTCAGATAAGATTTCAAGGACGAAGTGCCACAAGCTGGGAAGCAGAATTCAAGGTGTGTTTGCCCGGAAGGAATCACAGCAGCCAGACCCACAGCCAAAACCTGAGAACGCACCTCCCAGCACTCGGGGTCAGGAAGATTGATTTGAAACACTCTGCTGGAGCCCAAAACAAGCAAGCTGGTGGCATTCAGGACTGCTTCCCACGTGGTGACTTTGGTTGTTACAGCTCCTGGGACCAGCAGCTGCAATCTCTGCTTCCAGCTTCAGCTTTTCAGTCCTGGTCCGTTGCAGGATGCCAGGGAGCTGCGCAATCATTCCTGCAAAATGCCTTGTGTTTGGAGAGCAGCAAGTAATTGTTTGAGGAAAAGAGAAGTTAAATGACAGAATTTCTCCAAAAGTCTATGTATCACTACTTCTTCTACGTATTTTATATCAAGACACTGCAGCAGTAGGATTTCCCCTTCCTGAGTCCCCGCAGCCCGGGGGCTGGAAAATGATAGCCATGGCATCAACTTCTCCTTACGCCCCTCTCCTGGCCTTCTGATCTCTCGGCTCCCCTTCTGCAACTGCTGTGAGCTGGTTTTGGTCACTCATTAGCAGAGTGGCCTGGAAATGCCCCCAGACTGAGGCCAGGCAGCAGGCTCAGTCCGTGGGCTTGTGCCTCCAAGGGCCCGTGACAGGGGATGCTGCCAGCATCTGGGCCACCTGAGTCCTCTCTCCCGGGTCCCCAGTAGTTTTAAGAGAGTCTTGGTGAAGGCATGAAGTTAAAAGCTAATTAGCTGCCCGGGGAATGAGGGAATTTGGCTGCTAAACAAAGAAGAGCCTTCTGCTGTCGGATGCAGCCCAAGATTTCTCAAAGGGTCAACAAAGGTGCCACTTTATTCCCACGTGAGTGCCCATGGACACAGTCTTTAACTCCTGGCAACCCTGGCCAAAGCAGGAGAGGGCTCTTTGGTCCAGCTCAGACCAGCCCTCGCTGTCCGCCTGGAGAACTCACTCAAACCTAACTTTCAAGCTGCTTCTCATTAAACGACCTGTGGCAATTACTCACAAAACAAAGTGAAAAGGAGAGCTCAAGACTTGTACAGGGAGCATCCTTCCGGGTGAGTCACCAATGTGGGCTGCAGATGGGTCCTTTTCGTGCTGCTGTCACACAGTGTGAGGTGAAACTGGGGCTTAAAAGAGATTGGGAGGTAGGAAAAATGAGATAAATGTGTGCTTTAAGAAAAAGTAGGTGGGCCAAGAGGGTGCCTGCAGATTTAAAGGCACTTGTTTGCGGTAACAGTCTCAGAAAACCAGGTTTAATATTCAGAAAGATTTTAATTTAATGACTTGAGAACAAACCCCTCCATTATCAACTTTATTTCTTTTGGGTTTTTGCTTCATAATTTTCTGGAAAATGTGAATTAATTTTCATTTTTTGCCTGGTTCCACCTCTCACATACCTGCACTTTAAAGGGAAACTATCAGGACCATGTTTATCTTTCCAATACAGATCTTCATAAACTGGTCACACGGTGAGAATTTTATCTTTTAAAACAGAAAAACAAACAAAAGCAAACAAAACAAACACCAGGAAAGGATACACTACACCTGCATTTTACAATATTTTCTGTATTTTCAATACAGAAAATGTTAAAGTACTGAAAATGAGATGCATCACAACTGGTCAGGTGTTTTTCACAGTCTAGTAAAATCAACACTTATGACATCAGTGAATTACATTACAAAAATGGGGAAAATAAATAGCCTTCAGTGTTAATACAATCATTAACAGCAGAGGTATATCAAATTAAATATGGTCTGGGCTTAACAGTCTTCTTCCTTCTCTATCCTTTTAGTTTATGATCTTCTTATTTTCCTTTTAATATAGCTCCTTCCTGAATTTCCTTTACTGCATGAAAATGTTGAAAACGTGCCACCTTCTGTTCTTTTCAGCTATTGCACAGTGACAAGGAAACTTCTAGCCTCTGGAAACCTCGGTAAAAGGAGTGCACATCTGTGCACAGATACATGTAGGCACACGTATATACACGTAAACCTGTGTTTTAACATACACACACATCTCTTAAACCCCTGTGAACTATCAAAATATCTTTATTTACTGGCTTTTCTTTAGTTACACAGCTTGCACTCAAGCTTTTACAATAAATGTCCTCACTAAAAAGTTTCCAAGGAAACCAGAAATTAGGCCAACTCCAAATGCTGCCACTGGAAAGCAACGGGGGAGGAGGAAGGTGAACCACAGGGGGCATTTCTTACACCACTGCCCCTCCACAAGCTTATCCCAATATCTTAGTCTTCTGTTATCCCAAATAAAGCACAACAATATGGGTATGAGCAGATTCCTCTGTATATATTTTCCTACCCATATTTCCTCTTGCCATTGAAGGAGTCACTATAACTGCAGATAAACTGGCACGATCAGTCTGGCTCTCCAAACTCCAAGGTACAAGAAATGCTTTGTTTTCTTTTCTCTGACCACTAACAAGCACAATGCTTCTTTCTATGAAGCTAGGACTGTGTTTGGGGGTCTTAGCTTCCTTTCACCGAGGACTTTGCAATGGAAGACTATGCAAGCAGGAGATATTTCTGTGTTAGGTAGTAGGGAAGAAGAGTAGTAGATATGAGTGAGGGTAGGGGGATGTACCTAGCCACAGAATGTTTGTGGGTTGCCTTGACAGGCGGATAAGGATGTGGTCTTAGGGCTGCAGGAAAGGAATGTTTTATTCTTTATCTGCATTTGCATGAGGAGTGTTTTCCCAAGTTCATAGCTGCATTCTTCTGTACCTTATACACATTATCTTGTTTTTATACAGTCTTGGACAGCTCTGTGTAGGGGATCCTGCCTGTTTGACTCCTTAGAGAGGGCACTTTCAGATATCTGAATTGCAGATAGGGTTATTTATTCCTTAAAAGCACTGTAAATACAATTAAGTCAACCTTTATTTCTACTATAACCTCCGTGGTAGAAGGGCTATCTGCCGACTGTAAAGAGGAATGAGTAATAAGAATAAAATAAACATCTTTAGAAGGTGTATTTTTCCTCTGTGTTTTTTAACGTCAGAGACACATGTTATGACAGAGGAGACAAAGACCCTCTCTGCCTATTCCCGTGTGCCAGAAAGGTGTTATCATTCCTAAGTAGCTGACCCTATATCACAACACCTCAAGGCACTTTAATTCCTAATAGAAGTGAAGCTAGCCCTCTGCCTACCATGAAATATGGGGAACTTAAAAATGATTTAACACAATCTTTCCCCCTCCCTTCTAGTTATAAGTGGAATTTAGCTGGAACGGAGAATAGGGGCCCCACGTTTTCAAGGCATCTGTTTTCCCAGATAAGCTTGACTCGCAGGGAGTGGGAAGAGAAAAGTGTGTTGTAGTAAATCAGAAAGTCCGTAAGGCGTGGAGTGGGGTCTCTGACTGCAATAATCACTTCAGAAAGGACACAATGAGATAAGTCTTGGTTTTGGCAATAAACTGTGGTGGTCAGCACAAAACATTTCGTCTTGCCTTCCAGGGTTAGTGCCATGAGGCTGATGTATCTGGGTCAAGCAAGGTGCTCGTGACTAGCCCTGAACAGTTCCACCAACTGAGAATGCACTGACTTTATGAAAACTTACCCTTAAAATATGGCTTGAACACCACTGCTTTTGCTAAGCAGTAGGTTAAAAAGCTGGATAGAAAAATGGGCTTGTATCCAGACCAGTTGGTTTTGGAGACGGTTGAGTAAAGGCTGAGTTGACAGGAGGTGAGAGGCTCTCAGTATCCCAAAGTGGATCCCACCAAAGATGTCTCAGAGGATAACGTGTGTTTGATTCTAGGTCACCTGGGATATGTTCTTTTGTATACGCAAGTGTTTAAGCACTCCTTGGAGTGGACTGGGGTAGGTCCTTCCACTAGGATTACCCAAATGGCTTTTTATAACCTACCAGCTGTATTGACTGTTGTGGAGCTCAGACACACAGCTCACGTATGAACAGCCTGCCCTGTGAAGAACCACCCAGTGCATGTCAATCCGGAGCTGACTCCTCATTACTCCTAGTACCTGCTGTGGAAAATAGAAGGGGGTCTCAGAAAGCAGGCCTGGAACTTCACAGCTCTTCATAAAAGCTTTAGTCTGTGGTGAAGAGCACAGCTGCCCGCTGGATGGCACCAGGACCTTGTACATACATTGCTGCTTGCACTCTTCCCTTCAATGTCCCTGACTCTGTCCCATCACTAGGCTGAGTGATGCTTTACAAACAGACACAGAGAGACCCTGGAAGCAAAAAGATAAGTAGAAATTTCAGATGTGAAAGCTGTGACCGAAGATGCAGAATGCTGTCATGGATAATATTTGCAAAGAAGAATGTGATCTGTTATGCCCATGCAGTGGTATGTTACCGAGATGGGAATATTCTGCAGGGTACTTAGGGTCATACCAACACTGAGTGTGGCTATACCAGATAGATTAGAGCTCCAATATGAGCTGGAGTCAAAGGCAACCAAGTGGTATGTTAAAATTAGCATTGCCAAGACATTTTTTCACTGCTTTTGGTAGCAGAGTGCAGGCCATGGTTGCTTTAATGTGGAGGGGGTGTCCAGAACACCTGGAATCAACTTCCCCAGGAGCTGAAGCACAGTCCTACTTTTTCGCATGGACTAATCCAAACAGTGCTGGGACAGAGTGATGCCCCTGAACATCTACAATACATTGATGACATCATTGTGTGGGGCAACAAGGTAGAAGAAGTGTATCAGAAGGGAAAAAGAGTAATTCAGAGTCTTCTGAAATCTGGTTTTGCCACAAAGAAAAGCAGGGTTGAGGCACCTGCACAGGAGATTCAGTTCTCAGAAATAAAACAGCAGGATGGATGTCATCATCTCCATATGGATGTGATCAACAAGACAGCAACTATGTCTCCATCAGCTAACAAAAAAGAAACACAAGCTTTCCTAGGCCCTGTGAGATTCTGGAGGATGCGTATTCCAGGTTATTTCCAGGATGTAGTATAAATTGCAGAGTGTTGGTAAGAAGGAATTTCAGTAATGAGGCTAAAATACAATGAGATTGTGAGAAGATATATAAATGAATTAAATTATGTGAGACCTGAGCATGATGTAAATGGTATGGAATAAAGGGCGGAGATTGTATTGGGCGAGGTTGGGATGGAATTCTCTTTCCCCAGAGCAGCTGTTGTAGTGCTGGGCGTTGTATTTGTCAATAGAAACGGTGCTGATAACACACCAGTGTTTTGGCTACTGCTGAGCAGTGTTCCCACAGCATTAAGGCCATCTCTCCAAAACACCCTCATCCCAAAAAGCCAGGAGACTGGGATTGAGGAAGACCTTGGGAGGGGACATAGACAGGACAGCTAAATCCAAGCTGACCAAAGGGGTATTCCACACCATATGACATCTTCTCAGCAATGAAAACTAAGAGAAGGGAGGGGGGCATTGGTCATTAAGTTGTTTCTCTTCCAAAGCAACCACTATACATACTGAGGCCCTACTTCCCAGGTAGCGCCTGGACATTGCCTGCTGATGGGAAGTAGAGAAAAAACCTTTTTGTTTTCCTCTACTTCTACACACACCCTTTGCTTTTTCTTTAGTAAACTGCCTTTATCTCACCCCAAGAGTTCTTTTTTGTCCTATTTTCTTTCCCCCCGTCCTGCTGAGGAGGTGATAGAATAGCTGTATGGGTACCTGGCATTCAGGTGCAAGGTCAACCCACATACAGCTCCAGGGAGACTGCATTCCAAACTTTCAATATTTAACGGGGCCTACAGAAAAGACGGGGAAAAACTTTTTAGCAGGGCCTGTTGTGATAGGACAAGGGGTTATGGCTTTAAACTAAGAGGGCAGATTTAAACTAGGTATAAGGAAGATATTTTTTACAATGAGTGTGATGAAACACTGGCACAGGTTGCCCAGAGAGGTGGTAGATGCCCCATCCCTGGAAACATTCAAGGTCATGTTTATTGGGGCTCTGAGCAACCTGATGTAGTTGAAGATGTCCCTGTGCACAGCACAGGAGAGGGGGGTTGACTAGATGACCTTTAAAGGCCCCTTCCAACCCAACCCATTCTATGATTCTGTGACAGAAGACCATACTGCCCCACCCCTCCATTTTGTGCAGTGTTGCCAGGCCATGCTCGCCCACACCTGGCCAGTGGCAGACATCTCTGCTCCTGCATGGTGAAGGCAGGCAGTGGCTGACAGGGAGTCGGGACTGCCGCCCCTCCAGAAGGTGACTGTTGGGTGACTTTTTGTCAGTAGTATTCGGTGGCCCACAGCCCGCTCCCCATTCCTTTAGCCATGGCGGGGAATGGTGCGGGCTGGGGGCCTGTGGTGGGCTCATGCCAGGCTGCAGCGGGTGGTCTGCTCCATGTGCCAGAACCTGCTGAGAAAGGTTTGGTGCTTCCTGACAGCACACGTAGCCAGCTAGTGGAGCAGAAGGTCCGCCTGGAGTATGCCATTGAAAGCCTGGAGAGGCAACATGGTGCCCTAGAGATGAAGAACCGCCTCCTGAGAAAGGGAAGCTCTCCGGAAGGGTGCAAGGAGGCAGAGAGGCTCCAGCAGAAAAGTGCTAAGCTCACTGCTCTCACTAAACAGCTGAAAGAAAAATGCAGACACCTGCAGGAGACCATTGACTGCCTGACAAATCCTCCAGTGTCACTGCCCATCCAAAGCACCACTGAGGAACTGTGCATGAAAACCTTGCCTCAGCAAAGGGCTGGAGAAAGGAGAGGGCCTGCCAGAGCTTTGCTGGAACAGAAGTGGAACAAAGCCTCCCAGAAGGTGGCTGAGGAGCTTCAGGCCGAAATGGCTGAAGACAAAGAGGGCTCACATTACGTGAGCACACTGAGACAAAAGTATGCGGTGCAGCTCATGGAAATGGCAGACAAAAGTTCTTCCAGACTTTTGGAAGAAAATGCTCTCCTCCGTTGGCAGCTACACTGGGCAGAAAAGGTTGAAGCTGAAAATGTTGACCTGAAGAGGCAACTAATGAAAGTGGCAGAGAAGCAAAATTCTGCCATCCAAGCCATCAGCTGTCTTCAAACCAAACTGGAAGATGCCGAGCGCAAACTGAAAGCCCTGGCAGAAAGAAGACAACATCTGGAGAAAGAAGACGATGAGGCAAAGCCAGTGCTGCAGAGGAAAGAAAAGCAAGATGAGTTTTTGCAGCATGCTCAGACAGATGGAAAAGGGGAATATCAAGAAGCCATGCAACTATTTCAAGCCCAGGTGAGTGATGTGGAGAATCAGAGTCCTTCAAAGCCAGCTTGGGCAGAGGACAGTCCTGGCTCCTGCTTTCTTTCGGAGGAGGACTCCGCAGGTGAGGCAGAGGAGCTGGTGGCAAACTGTCCATTGTCCTGCAGGCTCTGGGACCTCAAACAGGAAACCTTTGAACATTCATAGCTCAATATAGCTACAATCCTTTTGATGGTCCAAGTCAGCAGCCTGAACTAGAGCTTCCTCTAACTGCTGGAAAATATGTTTATGTCTTTGGACAGGTGGACAAAAACAGTTGTTATGTGGGAGAGCTGGTGTATGGAAGAAGAGAATTCAAGCCCTTAAACTGTGTTAAAGAAGTTTCAGGTGATGACCTGGAAAACAAAAACTGGAATGATCCTCATTATTATCCTTTCAGTCTCTCGCCTATTTTAGATGAAGATGTAGAAGATCTAGATGTCGGCGTTGGGGAATAAAAAACACAGAAACAATACATTGTAATAAATGCAGCCTGTAGGACCTTTCAGAATATCTGCAGAAGTGAATTTGTACTTAAAAGGGTTTTGGTTTAGACTCTTAGGTTTGTTAGAACAGGGGGATCTCTGAAGTGCAGCAGGCACCTCCAGCAGGCCCAAGCAAAGCCCAGATGAGGCCTTGGGGCAATCTGGAGGGTAATTACTGCCCTGGAAAGGCCTCTGCAAGGCCCAGCAATAGCTCCTGGGGTTTTCTGGAGGGCAACTGAGAGTCATGTAAGAGCATCACTGCTGCTGGCAGCTATGGGGACCCTGCTGTTGGGGTCAGTTGCCGTGCATGTCCTTGCTTTGGGGAGGCGAGAGAAGCGAAATAGTGGCACTGCCAAAGGGATCATCCGCACTCACATATACCTTTTCTAACCATAAAATAGAAGGAAAAACAGGTTTTTTTTTCTACAAACTGAGTTGTTCCAAAGCTTCCTTCAAGCTACAGGAACAACAGTATAGAGATGCTGGAGGTTCAGCAGATTCTAGCTGCAAGATTCTGTGTCTTAGGGTATATTGGCATCCCACATGTGACCCAGGTCTGAGGCATTGATGCTGCCAGAGTGAGCCAACACTTTTCAGTATCTCAGTGGAGAATACATGCAACAAACCTATGGCAGATATTTATAGAATAATGTACAAGCACATGCTGTTAATACTCTTCTTCACAGAAACTGAAGCTGGGCTTGCTGCCTAAACCTATGCCTGTAGTGTACTTACTGGAGCCAGCAAGCTTTGCTGAAGTCACCAAAGAAAGGGGAGGTGTCTGGAAATTTAACATTACATTACATCACATTGCAATTCTTAATGAACTCTCTTGACTGCTTATTTATTTATTTGTCACTAATCAGGCAGAAATATAAAAGCCTGTAAAATGGGAGCCAGCCCCAAATTTACTCAAGAAACTGCTGCTGGTGGCACCAAGAAGTGAGGAAAAGCCTGTAAGACAGAGCATAACACCCCCACGCTGTAGATAACATTGAGGAGGAGCCTGTCTCACCATTTGGATGGCAGATGCCAGTGGCCTCCAGGTGCAGGACTAGACAGTGTCCAAGGCCAGGAACAGCATGAGCGGGTGGGGAATTGGATCTCAGACCATGGCTTAGAGTGCCATGGGCACCGGCACTTTCAAACCTTTTATTTATTTCTTCTACCCCACCAAGCCAGTGACAGGCAAAACAGGCACATCCAGTGCACGTAGAAGAAAAGCTAAGAGAGATGTCCAGACATTGGTGGCACAAGCTTCCAAAGCTCTCTGCCCCACCAGCCCAATGAGGTACAGCCCCAGCCTTGGCTTTCACAGGAGGGTAGCAGGCTGGGCTGCTGTCAGAGACAGCAGCCAGGTCACTGCTGGGATCACAGACTGGACCAGAACAATGCAGAAGTGTTTTTAAACAACATCCCAATAAAACTGAAAAAATCATCTCCCTCATTCAGGAGTCAAGTCAAAATTGGGCATGAATGGCCTGGAAATGTGATCCACATCATAAAAATACATGCTTACATATCAGCAAGGGCAGATCCATGCTCCTTCCAAGATGTGTTGACTAAATACATGAAAACATTCTTTGTGATCACATTTTTTCTGTAGGTACCATGTGTAAACTTTATAATCTGGGCAGGGTGTGTCTGACCCAAGTACCATCAGTAGAGCGTTGGGGACTTGCAGCCGCCAGTCCCCTTCTGAAGACATCAATATTCCCCTTTGCATCTAAACCAATGAGAGAGCAGAGAAGTTGTCTTCTTCTGTATCATTTTGCTGGAGCCAGTGTTCTGCAAAAGTGGGTTAGCAAGAGGGAAGATTACAGCTATGACCACTGTGTCCAGTCCAGGTACAAGCACCTATCCCTGACAGTACAAAAAGGCACATTGTTCATCCAAAAAACTGCCTAAAAAGCTGACGGCTGCAAAGGGTCAGAGCTCCACAGCTAAATTTCTGCGGAAAGAAGAGATCGGTAGACATTACCTGAACAACTGTCCCACTGAGCTGCTACAAAATTCATCCAGATTTTGCTCCTCTATAACAGGACAGCACACGCTCTTTCTGACGCCTGGGGAGATACTGCAGCTCCTGACACTGAAAGATGCTGAAACTAAGCAGCTTCTCCTTTACAATAAAAACAAAAGTCTCCTGACACTCATATCCTGTCTCCTTTCCCCCTTTCTCTTTGAATTGCATCCTAGAACATTAAAATCATGGGATCAAAAAAAAGTAAGAGAGCTTCTGATCTGCCGGTGAAGCTGACCTGAACTTGCTCGAGCGCAACAGAGGTCAGAGCAGAGCCTTGTCCCAGGCTTGGGAGAGGAGAGGCTTTCTTGTGACTCATGTTTCTCTGAGTTACTGGCTGAGGAGAATGTTTTAGATTTAATTTGCAGATCAGAACAAGGAAAGAAAGCTGCCAGTGGCAGATAGGCACACATGGCTAGCCGTGGTTCTACATGGCATGTGATTTTTTTTTTCTCCTTTTGTTTGTGAAACATTTTTTAGTATAATTTTTCTATCATCTGAAAAATTAGAGTACCTCCATTTAACAAATCAGGAAATGCAAAGAATGAGGGTCAGTAATGATTAAAAATTATTTCTCTAAATTTTGCCTGCAAAAAAGGCTGATTTTCCGTGATTTCATTATATAATCCCAAATCCACAGAACTTTTATTCTCATTCTTCTCAGCGAGTTAAAATTTTAGGTTTTGCCACTGATATGCTCAAGATGCCTCTTGCTTTTTTAACTTATTCTCATCTTTTTCTCCCATGAAAAGGAGAAGAAAAGAATCCCCTAAAGAGACAATTTGTTCATTACAGGCCAGAAAAATGGACAAGCTGGGAAAGACCAAAATATTTGAAATAGGTTTAATTTTGTAGGTAATGTGTATTTTTTACAGTTAGTAGTGAGGAAAAACTGGGTAGTTTTTGCTTTCTTATAATGAAATTGAAAGAAAAAAAATCAACCACAAAGGCTGGATTTGAGACTAAGACTCCAGACAGAATGTCAGGATGTTTGAGTGCAATGGCAATACCACAAAATCCCTGTATTATCCAGGCCAAGTTGTTTTTTTTCCTCATTTTCAGCAGTTCTTTGCTTTCTTCTGGAGAGAGAGAGCCACCTGCATGCTCAGATATCTCCTCTCCTGGCCATGACCAATCCAATGGCTTTTTCTCTCAGTAAGGCCCTGGTTAGTATATTTATTAAATTTGACCTACATTTCTTAAAGATCCCAAAAGCTCTGATATCCTGAAAAAGGTAGCTGACCAAAAAACCAGGATGCATTATTACAGTAGGGGGTAATATTACATCAGTAGTACAATGAAATTATTGTTTTATTTAAAAAAAAACCCAAACATAATGTCTTATATAGGTCACCTTTTTGATGTGCTAAATACTAAAAAACAGCTAAATGCTGTTTTTTTACATTTTTCAAAAATCCTAATTTTTTTTTTTTTTTGACACTATGTTAAGAAATTGAGCCTACCCATTGGGAAAATGATGGAGGAACCCATGAGGAAAAACTAAGGCTCATTGCTTAATCCTCCCAAAATCCAAACTCCTCATTGAGAGCAAAAAAGGCCATGGATATATAGGTTTTTCTCTTTTCAATAGAATTACTTTATTTTATTTTCAGCAGATACACTTAGGAGCACTAAATGCAGAACATTTGAAGAAAATAGAGATGAAAAGGACAATTTTTCATAGGAAAAGCAACTAGAGCCTAGATTAACTTTTTAATTTATAACCTAGATTACGGTAAAGAAAAAAGTATAGTTTCAAATAACATTTTCAATTTACATTCACACTAAAGAGACATTATGCTGTTGTTAAGAGGAACTTTTCAAATTAGACCCGCACTTCATGGTCTGCTGTTGAAAAAGGATTTTAAAATCTAATTTTCTGAAATGTCAGAAGTAAAATATTGTCTTTTGTGGCTGTCACAATTCCCTGTAACCCAGAAAAGAGGATATGACTGTGGTGCTTATTTGTAAAATGTGCTTTGTGAAGCTGTCCTTTGTACCCCTCTGCCAGGCAGGGGTGAAAGAGTGCAGGAGGAAAGTGAAAGAAGAGTTTGGTCTTGTTAGTATTTGGGTAGATTAAGGGGGAAAAGCCTTTTGGAAGCACTTCAAGTCAAAGAACTAAACCTACTGCTGGTGCTCAAAACACTCTGAAAACCTACAAAGTTCAAATGAAGTTACTGAATGGAGAGATAATATATATTCAAAATAAAGCAAATCTGTCTCCCTGAGTTCAGGGTTCACTAGTTCTGTCTTACACATTCATCAGTCCCAGACTGTGCTTTCCACACTCTGTACTGGACTGTGGGCCAACTGAAGGATCGATACTGTACCTGCTGGAAAGTGGCTGATGAGTAAACAGGAAAGGACTTTGCCTTTGTGAAAAGAACATACGCGTAAGTTATTTTAGGGGGAGTTCTCTGTGTTCTGTCTTTCAAGCATGTTCTGGAGACTTTAAACTGAGAAAATATTTTATTTTATTTTATTTTATTTTATTTTATTTTATTTTATTTTATTTTATTTTAATGTGGTTTTTGGACTGGAATATCTTGCATTGTACTAGAAATCTCAATCACAGAGAATCTAAAGAATCTGTTATACTAGAGAACTATTGTAATGATCATTTTATACAAGCCCAAATAAAGCAGAAGGAATTTGAAGGGTAGTTACATAAATGGCTATGTATACACTTGATCTGTGTTTGTGAAAGACAATGACAAAAATCCCTATTTAATTACAGTCACTGGTTTATATTTTGTACAAAAAAATGCCTTTATTAAGAGTCAGAACAGCTCCTTAAATTCAAGCATAAAATGGTTATGTAACATATTGCTATGGATAGCCATTATGGACACATATAGAATTGTAGAATAGTCTAGGTTGGAGCCAACCTTTAAAATCATCGAGTCCAACTGTTAACCCAATGCTGCTAAAACCACTGCTAAACCATGTCCCTAAGCACCGCGTCTACCCGTCTTCATATATGTATTCATACTTCACAAGGAAGCAAAAGCGTGCAAATCCAATTAAAAAAAAATGGCTTTTGCAAGGTCCCCTTTAAAAAGCAGTCTGTGAAAATGTCTTATTGTGAGTTCATAGAGGGCTATTTGTATAGCTGTGCAAACAGACCTCGGTCTCCTGACAAACAAGCCCGGCCGGACAATGGAAAGCCCCTCTCCTGCCCTCTGATAAAGACTGGCACAACAGCGGGGTTGTGGTGTGGCCCCACAGCGCAGAGCTGCCTTTCCTGTGTCTTCAGCACTTCATCCCTGCTGGTCACGTTGCAGTCTTCAGCAAATTGTTGACATTTCAGCTGGGAGAACTCCGTAGGTGTTTCTCAAGGAAAGGGCATTGACCTTGCGGACATTGACTTTTTTTTTTTTTCCTTAGTTTTTATTTGTCTGATACAAAAATAAAGGACCCATTCATACTCGTTTCTTCTTCTGTTTTAGTGACTGAGATTGCTCAGTGATTGCATCAGCGTTGACCTTGCATGGCAGCTGTGTAAGACCTAGCAGTGGAACTGTCTCTGAAAATGGCAGGAGCCTTAGCATGCTCCACAGCTACTGCTCCTCATAATTAACTCCCTCTATTATCTTCTCTTTCCTCAGGCAAGAATGAGAAGTCCTTATTTCACAAGTGTCTTCTGCTTCCCAGGGAGAGCATGAGCCCTGTTCCCAAGAGAACTTCTTCCACAAAACCTTTGTCTTTTTCCTGAGCACAGAGCAGATTTGTGGTGGAAATCTCTATCCTTCCTCATCACCTAGCTTGGGTCCAGGAGGCCAGAGGCCCTGAGGAAAATGATGTGATCTTGCCATGGAAGTAAATCAATTTTATCAGTGCGTAACTGCAGAGGGCATGGGAGGGAAGGCAGAGTGAAAATAACTTTGGTCGTAACAGTTCCCATTTCTGATCTCCTGTAAACATCACCCAAAAAACATGGATTTGGACCCTGAGGATCCACAGGTAGCTTTCCTCACCTTCTCCCTCCTGATTGACAGCTGAAGGGAGAGTGGAAGCCAGAAAAGGAAGGGTAAAGGCAACTGATCATCTCTTGGAAAACACCTATGCCTACAGCAGGCAAAACTTAGCTTCCACCGATGTGAGTTTGAAGCCAGAAACATTATCGTTGCTACTGCTGCTGGTACTTTCTGTGAGCACCAGTGGACGGAAAGGACTTGACATCCACCTGTTTTTGTTTCAGAGGGAGCAACCACACTTGTCACATGCTTGGTGTAAAACAGCGAACCAGTTTGTTGACACCTTAGACCTTCACTTCCCCTACCTCCTTGTCTTGAGACAGCTCTTAATGGAGCTGCTTATGTCTGAAGGGCAACGTAAGGGATGTTTCTTAGGCAAGGAGAGGTGGATGTCCCTTCACCCCTACACTGCAACGTGATTGTGGGCAGTGAGCCCTTTCTCCATTTAATATTCACCTTACAAATAATGGAGTGCTGATTTAAGGCATCCATTGCTAATAATTAAAGACACAGACTTAAAGGGCAGTTTATCCCCAGAACTTGCAGGCATCCATGTGATCATTTCTGGGATTTGACCTGCCTATAAATCAGATGGGCATTTTTCCATTCTCATGAGTCAACAAAATCATGTTTGAGAGACAACGATCCAGTAAAGGCTTGCAAAAAGGAGACCTGATGAGAGTTTCAGTTTGTTCTTTCATTTGCTTCTGGTCAAAACTGGTTCCTGCACAAAAGGTTATTCATAAGATTTTTTTTCTTTTTCCCTGTTTTTAAATATCTGCCTTTTAAGACATAGTGTGTCTTTCCTGCAGTCTGGAATGCTTTCAGCTGATGAGTCATCTTATGTGCTTATGCTAAGTTGAGGCTAATTACCTTCTGAAAAAGCCCTCTGTCTTGACCATAAAGGAAAACTTGGCTCCCTACCTCAGACAGAGACATCCATTTTATTTCCACTTCACTTAAAGCAGATGAATGCCTCCAAGCACTACAGACGGGGACTGACTTGCACAAGCAGATTTCCAGTGCTGATCCTTTGGTGCTATCTAAACCAGAAGATGCTTTCTCTTGCCTTTGCTGGACCACAGAGATGCTTGGAATTAAGTAATGGCATAGAGAAAGGACCACTCACTTTCATTTGTCCCCATTTAAAAGTGCTTTACAGCCATGGTGTCTTGTTCGATTTTGGGATTGCCTTAGCAGTATTTGAGAAAACTTCTTTCTGCACATGACTTTTAGTTGCTATCATATGAAGATATTGAAGCTGGAAGGAGAATGAATGAACAATGAAATGTAAAATTGTGGCTTAGTCCTCAATGTCTCTCCCCAGGTTATTATTTTGCGCATCACCAGCTTGCCCATCATTATTGGTTGCATGGTTTTGCAAGTTATTAATAAATAACCAGGATAGGTAATACTCTTTGCTGCAGTGTGCCATCAGCCCATTTCTTAAATCCTGCACCTCAAGGGTACATTGACGGTGGCTGTTTGTTATTTCTGTTTTGCAGATGTTGTAGAGTTTTCCAATGGAAAGGCTGGTATTTTTGATGAGCTTTTGTTCGTTGTTGTCCAATACACAGCAAGCACCATCGTAAGTATATTTTATTATTAATTCTTCACTCCTAATAAATCCCTTGAAAGAGAAAGTAGGAAATGCTAATGGTCTTGGCAGAGAACCAACAAAGCCTGTTTCTTGGATCACTGGAAATTTGTGCAAGGTAAATAGGTAAAAAGTAAAAAGCTTTGAACCCACCTTTTAAGGCACTTTAAAGGGGAGAGATCTCCATCCAGTAACAAATAATTTAAAAAGTCCTACTAAAGCATGGTATTCATGCTGTTATTGTTGCTTTTTCATCTTTAGTTTATGACATTTACCGGATTGGTAAATCTCAGGATAGAATAACTCTCCTTTCTGTAATCGATCTATACATTGCAGAAAGCAAAGGTCTCACATTTCAAAGAGCTTCAGGATTTTTCTGTACTTATCCTCTATTTTAGTGGAGATTTACATATGTTGATACTGGTTCTTCTAGTTGGACAAATTGCTGCATTTGAGAAATAGATATAACTTTTTGAGAAAAACATATGGAGCAAGTTAAAGTTCCTTCAAATTGACCTTTACTGTAGGGCAGAGGTACAGGAGAAGAGACTCTTGCTTTGTTCCCACCAGGATGAAGTGTATTCAGGTATTTGCCACAGCCAGAGGAGAGCTTTCATGAGATATTTGGGTAGATAGGTCAAACCCTCCTCTCCTTCCATGTCAGCTCACTTCTGAGATTATCTCCAGCCCCACATACTTACTTCTCTTCTGGTTTTAGCCAGGTGCAGACTCCTGCCTGCACTCTGGTGTTGACCTCCAGTGTCCACATCAGAGTGAAAACTACAGCCCCATACACAGCTGTTATTGGGGTACCTATGGTGTATCTTGAGGTACACTTCATTTTCAGTAAAGCACAGGCTTTGTCATCTGTGATAAAATCTTAGTGGAAACAAGGACTGAGTTGTTGTATTTTTCTGAGGTAATTGAATGTGGGAAACACAAGGTGCGGAATGTATTAGGTGTATGAAACTGAACATTATGTCAGGAAAATATCATCATGACCCTTCAAGACCAGATCTGGCTTGTGCCTGGGTAGCTGAGATTATGGGCAGTGTAAGCTAGTGACCATGTGTGTCTGAGCTATTGCATAGGTAAACTTTTAAACAACTAACTACACTGCTGTAAAGAAAAGACCCTGTAGGCTATGCAGAGAGCTTGCACCACACTCTTTTTTCCATAAGCAAAGACAGGTCTTGTATATAAGTTCACTCACCTTTTGCTAAAGCCAACAGGCTCTGAGAGGGTGATGCAGTGACACTTTTAGAGTAAAACCCCTTCAATGCCATTGAGAAAATGCAATGAACACAGCTGAAAATGAAAACTTTCTTCTCAACATTCAAGCATTTAAAAGTATATAGGTGCCAAACCTGCCTGATTAAAGAAATAGAGAAGACAGTCACACAAAGGAGATCAATAAAGATGAGGAACAAGCATTGCATGAGGGCAGATGTAACGGAAAGATAAGTTTCATCATTCACTGTAAACTTGAAACATTAGAAAGTATTTTCAAAAATAGATAGGTAAAAATGATAAAACTTTTTAATGTTTATTGAAGGCTGTTCTGTTTTTCTTTCCCAAGATCCCTATGTGTGTGTGAAAACTCGGACCACATATGATGCATTTCACTAATCATATGGAAGGAGAGAGATTCTTTTTTTGTTTGTTTTCACGGTGCACCATGATTATTATCAGAAAAAATAGGACTAGATTTGATTTTAACTTGAAAAAAAAGTATCAGTTTTATTTCCTTATTTCTACACCTGACCTTTCATTTTATAACTTTAGAAATTCTTTACTGTGAGGGTGGTGAGACACTGGAACAGGTTGCCCAGAGAAGTTGTAGATCCTCCATCCCTGGAAATGTTCAAGACCAGGCTGGATGGGGCTTTGAGCAACCTGGTCTAGTGTCCCTGGCCATGGCTGGGGAGTTAAGGTCCCTTCCAACCCAAACCATGCTATGATTCTATGGTTAAGATACAGCTCTTCACATAGTGCTCTGATTTTTGTGTGTAAAAGATACTTGAAAAAAGAGGGCAAGAATGATGATCAACATTTTAAATGTCATTAAATTAATTACCAAGAAGCACCAGAGCTTTCACCAGGAAAGTAATAATAAACCACAACATAAAGCTAAATCCCAACTAGTTTCACCTCCAACTCAGCCCTTCACAGACCTGTGGTCCCACCTTCCGTGGTCTCTCATCACCAGCATTTCATGAGCAGTGACATCTGAATGAAGATGAGAGACTTGGAACCCCATACATGTGTTTATACACGAAATTGATATCTCCTGACATATTGAAGCATAAGCTGGCATAATGTAGGGGCTAGTCCATGAAGGTACATGACTTTGTAGTCTCAAAGATATATTTAAGAATATGTGTTCATTGTCTCTTAATGCATGGCCTGGTTTTGTTTCCAGAAAGTGGAGTTTATAAAATTTTCTCAAAGGAAAACCAGGCTATAAATGCTATTGGCAGTCCCTGGGACATGTTGCAGATTTTTTCTCTCCTATCTATAGGGACTGATCTTTTGTGGGGCCTAAATGTGATGGTTTAGAATTTGGGCACCAGTTGCAAAGAAACTGTCTTCTTTTAACCTCTACTCTGACTAACAAGGGGGATGGACCAGGTGATCTTCACAAGCCCCAAACTCAACTATTCTGTGAGAGTCTGGTTTTTTTCTTTAAAATTGGTATTGGTTGGGCATTCTTGTGTTCTACAAAAATCAGCCTACATACTGGACAATCTCTTTCTATGTTGTTTTAGATTTCTTATTACTGCCCCAAATGTGGTACATCTGGGCACTCGTGAGACAATAACAGTTCAAGTCCATGGAGCCCAAAGCCCTGTGCAAGTTACTGCATACTTCAAAGATGAGAGAAAAAATCAGCTCCTATCAGAGAGGACCATCTTTAACCTTAATGAAAATAACAACTACCAAGAGATGAAAAAAATAATGGTGAGTCTACCATCATACTGATGTTAATGTTTTCATCTGGTGATAAAAAACACATAATCTGTACTAAGAATATGTTGGAACAGAGACAACTCTGATCCCTAGAGACAGATGACAAAACACCAACACAATGACAGCAGCACCCTATTCACCCAACCAGCTAATAAAGCATCGTCTCATATAATATCAGTGGTGATTGTGAGTGTTCTTTTGTGCCCAACAAGCAAGCTCAAAGTTTTGTCACATGGTAATGAAAGATCTCTTCATCAATGTAGATCAGCAATGAAATTAAATTTAAAAACATTTAATTGCTTTACCGCTGTTTGTTCTGCATCACTTAAGCTAAAACTGCATTCATGCCTTTGGCATACCAGCCATTTTTATAAAATAGGAGAAACCTTTAAAAATGTGCAATCTCTTCATCCTGTAAGTTGATTAATTCTTCTTTACATCCTGTTTTCCATTATTTGCTTCTGACATGATTCTTTGAAGTCTTCAGCATTTAGTTCAGAACTACTAGTTTGGGCTACTTGACTGGAAAACAGCTCACATCAAGACTCAGTTTAGCTCTGATGGATTACTCCCAGAGCTAAAAGCTGGGCTTTCAGATCAGGTTCCTCTTGAGCATGATGTTTAGAAACATCATATTAAGGTAAGGTTCTAATCTCATAGCCAAGATTTTAGCAAGTTAAGGATTACAGGATGCTGCTACAGGTACCAAATGGCATGGTAACTGGAGTTTAAGATGCATATAGACTAAATAAAAATCACTGGGCTTGAGTTATTGCCACTGGACAGAAGAATGTGTATTTCTATGGTGGGAAATGGGGGTTAGATAGTATTTCTAGTTAAAGAGAAATATTCACCCAGTAAGAAAGATCTAACACACGATAAGAAAGATATAATTGAATAACTTGTGTTCTATGGTGCTAACAAAATTATTTAAGCACTTCAGCTCTTTTTGGTTCTCAGCTGTGTGTCTCTAAAGGTACCAGGTTCATATCTGACTCTGTGGGGTTTTTCCTTTTGTCCTCTTCAGGTCAAGCCAGGGACTCGGCAACAGGATCTGTTCAAGAGGAGTAACCAGCCATATGTTTTGCTAGTCACCGAGAGCACGGACCTTTATAAGCAGACCATTCAAACCACTCGCATCCTCCTGTCTTCCAAGAAAGGCTACATATTTATTCAGACAGATAAGCCTATATACACACCAAGTTCCAAAGGTTAAAATACAAATGCTGCAATACAGATGTTGAATATAGGTGTTACAAGGGCATGATTAGAAAAAATAATAATTACTTGATCCTTGCTGATGTAAATCCTTCTTGTTTAACCCCAGTTACCTCTGTGTTTACCAGCCAGGCCAGATTTTAAACTTGCCTTCTGCAGCCAGGGCTTCTGCAGGGTCTGCACTGCATATTGCAGCAACCCATGTGGAAATGACACCAGAGTCAAAAAGTCATTCGTTCTTCTAGCAAGAGCCAGACAAAATCTGCTCCTTTTTTTTTCAAAAGGTTACTAACGACTTTTCTTTGGGAAACAAAATTGTTAGAAACCTGCAAAAAAACCTCTTATTGCTTCTGCTTGCAACACCAGCAATAAATATACTTTTCACTTTAGGACCACAGCTGTTTTGTTATTGAACAATTTAATTAAGTAACAAGAAAGGGAAGTCAAAAAAGTTCTTGAGTTTGGTTGCAGGCCTTCACTGGAGAAGGAAGGCAAAAGTGAGTGAAGCTCCCTGAAGATTTTTCAGAATTCGTTTCAAAAGAATATTTGGTCAGTCGAGTAACATGCAAAGCCTACGGAACAATACAATTTTTTTTCTTTTTTTCTAATTTCTCAGGCTTCTTTTTGTTAAGATAAATGGTTTTATCCTAAATTCAGTAACTCAATCTAGAGCTTGTAATAATTACTATCTAGAAAGGTGAGAAGTAACTACGTGAACACATTTATTCTTCTCTTAAACAGTAAAATACAGGATCTTCATTCTGGACAATGCTATGAGGCCAGCAGATGACACAGTTACAGTTGCTGTGCTAGTAAGTATGCAAAAAATACTGTTAATGAGCGCTTCTTCAGCATAGGAACTATGAAAAACTTCCACAAAAGATCCAAGAGTAAAACTATAGCTATGACTCCTCTCCAGAAATCAATATTTACATATTGTGAGGTATGCCTAGTCATTTTTTGCCAAAATCAGGAGGATGGAGGGAAAAATAACTTGATAATATTAAAGTAGGAAAGTAAGCAAAGCAAAAATGCTCTTCCTTATGACTAGTATATGAACTAGAGCTTTTGGATGTAATGTTTGACACCTGCTACATAACTTTATGGTTTTTTTCTCTCTCTCAACAGAATTCAAAAGGAATGGTAGTTAAAAAGTCAGACCGGAAAATAAAAACAGCCTTCAGTGAAAACTTTGAAATACCTGATGTTGCTGAGTACGTTACTGCTGTGCCTTGTGCATTAAAACAGTTCACAGGTCAAAATGTCTCTTGCAGCAGAACTATCTTCAAGCTAAAAAGAATTCTGCCCTTCCCTTCCTCCTGCTCTGCTCATCTGATTTCCTCTCTTCTCTTTTCTTCTTACTGTGTACTGTCTGCTTTATTTAGGACAGCAGGGGGACACAAAGTGTGCTAAATCCAGCTGTTTTGCTTTGATTACACCTGAGAAGCATCACAGCACACTGTCAGCATGTGACAGCAGGGAACCATGCGTGGTTGCTCTGGAGCCTCCTGCTGTGCCAGGGTCTACACCCAAGCTGGTCACCCCTCACCCCCCTCTCTGGCACTGGAGAAAGTCACCTGTCTGGGCTGTGATTCGTCTTACCTGTTTTGGATGCCTGTGTCAGGATAAGATCTATCATCCCTCAGCACTGTCTGCTTCTCTCTGTTGGCTGTAGAGGAGACACAGGGGACCTATACAGATGGAAGACCTCACAGTATAATGTCTAAGGAGAGGAGGACTAACCCCACCTCCTATTAGCCATTCAGATGCATCCCTCTTACCTATTGAAGTACTTAGATACTTAAGATTTTTAACTGCTCAATTGCTTTAATAACTTATTCTATTCTATTCTATTCTAGTCTATTCTATTCTATTCTATTCTATTCTATTCTAAAAATTGTCTCTCTCTCACCATGGAGCAGAGATTGAGCCTACAGTTAGTATCTTTCTGCCTTTATGCACCTCCCCTTGGAGACACAAATCCAGAATTTAATGTTAATATTCTGCAACTAGCAACAGTTATCCTGGTAAGGCACAACTTAGCAAACTCCTTACAAATCTGCTCAACTGTATGACGACATTCAGAACAGCGCTTCTGTAAGGGCTCAGTTTGCAAAGTGTAATTAATTACCTCTGATTTCAAACAGACAGGCGTTTACTTAATATTCAGTATTGCTAGATTGATTTTGACGTCACAGTGAAGATAAGCTGTAGAAGATATATAGTGAGTTCTCTATTTCTGTGGGCTTTTCAAAGGCAGTGCATGTTACATGTGGTTAGCAAATACGGTATCTTGTGGCATCTATATGGTATTGGACCTCATAAAGTCTTTTCAAGTGTTTCCTAGGACATTTGGAAATACATTGCTGACTCATCCCAACAAGGAGAAAGCCATTAATAAGTTAGGTTTTGAATGAGATTAAAGCAAGGAAAATAGTGGTGTTTGGTGATAATTTAAATATATTAGCATCATAGAACATCTGAGGAATCCAAATTAACAATTTTCTGCTGAATCTGAACTTTAGGCTTGGAACTTGGAAAATCAAAGCCTGGTTTCATCAATATGAAATGTCTAATGTTTCTGCAGAATTTGAAGTTAAAACTTATGGTAAGAGAATATTTAATTTCCATTACTATTCTATTCAGTCATCACTATGTGTTAAAAGACATATTGCAGTAATTAAACCTGGCTGTAGCTAGGTACTAAGGACAAGATTGATAGTGTTTCAGTGCCTCATTGCTATCTCTGATGCAGAGAAGAGCTCTGGTTTTGTGTGCCTTCCACTTACATTTGAAAAAACCCTTTACTTTTTTACAGACTTAGTAACTTTAACATCTTTCACAAAACATTGTTTTTCAGGAAGGGCTCTCCTACTGCAGAAAAACATGGAGATGAGCTCCATTTTAAAAATTATTGCAATCTTCGCTAAAGTTTTAATTAAGACCTAAAATGAAAAAAAAAAAAAAAAGCTACCTGTTTTCTCTCAGTAGAATTCAGTTTGGAAGTTGAGAAGAGTTGTTCCTATACTCAGAGAATGTTTTTTAAAGAAAAGTAAGAGCACTGTGGAAAACAGTAAAAATGTAGAAATTTAACATTTTGAGGTAAAAAATGGGTTGATTTATTTGCACTGAAATTATGCTTTCTTGTAAAATTTAGTGTGAGTTTGTTTTGTTTTGTTTTCTTAAAGGCCAAAGAAAACCCCAGGATTATATGAAAATCTTAGTTTAACAAAAGTCTTTTGCCTTAGCTAGTGGATGTAACAGAATAGTGGAGGCTACTGCCCCCTCTGCAAACACCTACATCCAGGAGGAAACTACTCTGGCTATATCTACAGTAGCAAATAATTTGGCTTTATAGGAGCAAATTGCAGAGTGACACAGCTGATGCTGAGGACCTCATGTCCACACTCAACCCATTTCAGGGTGGGTTCCCTTCTGACTACTTTTAGCCCATTATCGGTTGTGTGCTCAAAGGCCGCTCCACTAATGAAGCAAAGCAGAGTAAGGGAAGATGATCAGGAGATCTGCTTCAGGAGTGCGCTGGTGATTCAAAGTAAAGCGCTAATGCAACTGCATCCTCTCAGCGGGTGTCACCAAGTGCCAGGAGTTTAAGGTATGTTTGAAACTCGCATGCCATGACCTTTTGTTTTCTTGTTTTTTTCATGCAGAACTTCCATCTTTTGAAGTCAAACTCATCCCACATCAGCCATACTACCACATTTGGAATGAAAAGTTTGAGTTTGATATTGAGGCAAAGTAAGTGTGCTCACAGCAAGGCTGGTTTAGGAGGCAGATAAGTCGATAATGAACTTTGCAGCTGCTTCTTCTCCTTGTCATTAATGGTTAACCAGCTTCTGGCTTTACTTGAATCTGACTTTAGTCTTTTATACTCTGTTTCCACTACTGACTTGAGATATCAGTGTAAAATGCTACATGGGTCCAAGTGATTGTAATCAAAATTAAACAGGGTTTTCTGAATATTTAGTTTGCAGACCTGTGCGTTACTGCACAGTAGTACACACTTATCTGCATCAGACACAGCTACAAAGCTCTCAAACTGGCCAAACTACAAGTCAGGGCTCTATAAAGAGTAAATTACACCCAATCCCATATCAAATCAGGATGGCATCAAACATATTGTACCTTATCTCTTAGGAAGTAAGGCAGTGAAAATTTAACTCACCAAAATATTCTGAATGCTTTTGAAGAATCAGACTGAACCTGGATTGAGTATTTTGTGCTGTGTGGCTCTGCTGGTTTTGATTCAACACTGACAGGTCCAAATCTAAATTTGCTGCATGGTCTAACAACGGCTTATAAATATATACCAAGCCTTCTTGGCTGTTGAATTTTCATGGTTCTTAAGAGTGGAAATACTAAACTACTGCCTGTTAGGAGAACATTCTTCTTTATTTACCACTTAGCTGGAATCCAAAATCACTAGAAATACCTTGGCCACCTTGCACTTTGGGAAGATAGAGAGAGAAATCAGATAGTTCTCTAGAGACTTAGTGATGTATTTCCTTTTCGCTGAAGTTATCACTCATGCAACTGGAGTTCATGACTTCAGTAGGACAGATTTTTATGAGGTTTGTAAGTCCGGGGTCTACATGCCAGGCATTTAAGTGAAGTGGTTCAGTGTGGCATTAATTCAGATGTTATAAATTTGATTTGTGTGAGTTTACACAGTGTGCAAATTTTCTGTACAACGATACACAAGATAGTGGAAAGTGAACTGTGTATATTTATTGAACGATCAATATTGTTGACATCTAGTAAGGCTTGTTGTATCCATTCATTTTTAGTATTTTGATCATTAATTATTCACAATTATTTAACGATATAAAAATATACAGGTGACAATGTTGGGAGTTGTGTTAACAGTGAGGTTAGTTTCTAATAACTTACTAATTCTACAGAATAACATGTAACTTTAGCAAGGTATTTAATTACGCTTCTAGGCCTCAGCCTCTGAGACAGCACTGCGCTCATTTAATTCCATTTAATCACACTGAAACAAACAGGATGCAGTCACCAGATGTGCTGTATGGACCTCAGCACTATATCTGAGTGGAATATTGATGCAACACTCCCTCAGTTCTATGGGGTTTTATTTTTGGTCTGAATTCATTCCTGACCAGCTTAGGCCCTGTTGGTCTTCTTCCTGCTGTCCTTGAGCTCCTCACCTTGGCCGTGCTGATCCTTTCTGTCCCCACTGCACCTTGAGAGAACAGACGGATCCCTGCATTGACCTTTGTTTGCTTGGCTGAACAAACTCAATTCTTCTAACCTCCCCTTGATCACCTTCAATTCTTGGTTCTACTGAATAATTATTAGCTTTAATCATGATCATTTGATATTTTGATATGAAGTGATATAACTGACTTCAATACTTTAATCCTTTCTAGTATTTTCTCCTTATGTTATTGCAACACTGAATTTTGAGTTTGTGGACTGTGCAACTCCACTGTCCATTAACATCATAATTATTTAAGAGGAAAAATGGGGTTGAATAACTCGATGCTCTTCTTTTGTCAATTGGAAAATGTCCTAGTGGTGCTGCACAGGCCTGCCTGACTTTCATCAAAATCAACATTTGGAATTCCTGATAATTGAACTTATTTCTCTGAACTGGCCGTGCATGTAATGAACAGTTATTTGGTATATTGACTGTTGTTCCCAGCAGTTATTAGCTCTGGCATTTTAAGCAGTTTTCATGAGAGCGGCCTCTCAGTTTCATTGCTACAGATCAGTACTGCAGATCAGGTCAATTTGAAAGAAGCTTTACAGAACTGAGATGAAGCAGCAAAAGCTACCACCATGGACATGACAGGTCTCATATAGTACATTGCATGCTGTGCTGCAGGAGGATGCCATCTGTCAGGGTTTCCTTGATTAAGGAGCCTGCCAGGTGCAACAACATGCCCTATCCTCTGTCTCCATGATCTACATGGAGAGTTCAGGGGTGTTGTGGCCAGATACCTATCTGGCAAATCTTTCACTTGCAAAAGGTCCCTATGCTATATTGACTAAATCCACAGGAGACACGTGGGGCAGAAGGTGTTTACTCTGTCTAATGGAGGTATTAAAATTTCAGCATGGTATGCTGAGACAGATATGATCTGTCTCTGGAGGTCTTTAGAGGTCCCAAATACTTCATATCTGTCCCTGAGAGGATTCTCTGGCCCCTCATTTTAAATGCTGTGCTCGTGAGGTGTCTCATACAAAGGAATTAGCTGTTCATTCCAGCTAAATAGAATGGATACCTCCCTTGCTGCTTGTGAAGGGGGTGAGTTGGGTGAGACCTCTCTGTGCAATTAAAGTTCTTATTAATTTGTTAAAAAAAATATTTGTTTAAATTACTCTGCGGTAAATTTTTTCAGATCATGTCTCCACATGTGATTCTCCCACTGTGATTTACTCCATATATTCCTCTGCACTTGAAATCACCACTTTGTACACAGACCAGTAAAAGTCTTCATGTTTGAGTTATCAGTGAGTGGGACTACTTTTTGTTTTCAAGCTATTAGTTACAGATGGGATGCCTATAGATAGACCAATTTTATTTAAGCATAAAATGATTAGTCTTCTTAATGCTTGCTTTTTATTAATGTAATGATTCATCTCATTTTTCTTCCTTCCAAAGACACTCTTATGGGAAAGGAGTTCAAGGTGTAGCGTATGTGCGATTTGGCATAATTGATGAAAATGAGAAAAAAGTGTTTCTTTCAGGCCTGGAACAACAGCTACCAGTAAGTACTGAAGTTCAGTAGAACTACTCTGATTTATCCCAGGTGAGCTGAATATTGTTGGAAATTACTGAAATATAGATCCCTGTAACACCGTAGTCATGCTATAAGCAACAATTTTTTAATTCTAATACAACAAACCAGTGAAGGGTTGACACTTTTTTTTTCCTCACTGATGTTCTAGATTCAGAATGGAAGAGGAAAAGTTACTTTAACTACACCACTTTTGGAAGAGAAATTAGGAAAGAGTATTTCCGCTCTGGAAGGGTTTCATTTATGTGTTGCTGTTACCACTGTAGAAACCGCAAGTGAGTACTCTATGCCTTAGATGATACAGTCTGTAATATTTACATTGATCTTTCTCTAGTATAATTCTTTGTGTGGGAAATCTTGTCCTGCTGGACCCATCTTCACTGCCAAGCTTGCTCATGCTATAGTGCCCAACAGTCTCTTTCATCTGATCCCCTTCTGTTCACAAACTTAATCTTGGGTGGGATTCACTTATCTGAACACCAACATCCAGTACCACTTTAAACGCCCTAGGTAGTCCTGTGTGGTCTTCCACTTTTGCTCCAGAAGTACTCAGGTCTCCTGTAAGTGCTCACCTCCAGGGTCTGTCCCATATTAAACAATACTGTGAGGACATCTAAGATACTCAAGTCTGTCTGGAGTTGCACCAGACACCTGTATGAATGTAAATAAATTGCTCCTCTTGAGATCTTGTTTGAGCACTTGCCTCAGCCCTGTCTACTCCTTCCATACATACAAAGTTATTAGTTGGGCTAGGTATCCTAGCTTGCTTTGTATCTCAGCTGGCAAAGCTGTCAGTCTAAAGGTAACGCATATGTACCACAGCAACAGTGCAATGCACAGGAGGATCTAGCCCTCGTGAATCCTGCTTGTCTTCCTATGCCTTCCCACCGTTTTATCAGACTGTGATATTTGGCATATGCAGAAGTACAATATAGTCCAAATAGCCTGGTCTTGCTGTTCATCTGGGATATGAGCCAGGATTGTACCTTTCCAGAAGTTTTTCAGTAACTGTTTGCCTTTGTTTTCCTAGAGGACAGATAATTATTTCCATAGTTCATTACAAGGGATTTGTGTACATATTAGCTCACAGCAGTGCTAAGCACATTGAGTAGGCTCCCAGATATCTTAGAGCTACGCACAAGTGAGCACTGCATTGGACTGGAGGCAGTGGTTGGCCGGTTATTTGGGTTGCAGCAGGTGCTATTATTAGTCATATGAAGCTAAGGTGAGAGGTGTAACTTCAGTGCTGACCTCTGAAGTTGAATCTGCAATGAAGCTCACCTTTCCAACATGGGCAAGATTTTTCTTATTGTTCATAGGGAGATTGATCCCTTTTATTTTAGATATCTGAAAGTAAGGTATCTAGTCAGAGCTCAGGCGCTTTGTATAGTCAGTATAGAGAATGGACGGGTTAAATGGCACCCCAGAGGTTTCTGTTCCCACTGGTTACAGAAGGAGTCTAGTTACTTTGTTTAGAACTACTAGAATTCTAAAGATTCTAAATGTTAATTAGGATGCCTTAAAACCCTAAAATTAAGTCAAATGCATTACAGCTGTGCAGTTATTTAGTATAATCTATTATAGGTACTTACATGCACTAATGCTGTAGCATTTACTTCAAGAGCAAAAGAGACTGAAAGACTTTCCGTTACCACACCAGCACGATGGACATAAGATCTCACGTGGCATGCTCTCTACCAGAGGGGCAGGCCACCTCCATACTTGTGTACTTGCTGGGTTTGGTATTGATTATATGCGTGACAGGGCAAGGCTGGTGTGCTTTACTAACACTTCTCAACCTTGGAGAGTTAAAGTGGAAAATAAGGACGTTGGAAGTATGTCTCTAAATGCACTCTAGTTTAAAGCAAGCCATGTAACTGGGTTTTTTAGAAGTAATTATGTGCAGTGGTTTAACTAGAAGTTAACTAGAAGAATGAGTGGTATAATTAGAAGAATCTTAGATGGGAAGCAGATGCTCAAGATGTCTTGTAGGTGCAAAGTTGCAGAGGATGATATTAGGTAATATTAACTCTCACCAGCAGCCAAATATGAAAAAAAACCAACAACTATTTTTCAGAAAATTAGAGATCTAAGGTACAAGTTCCCCTCCTGATTATAAGTGACTTTTCTGTTGGAATTTGATGTAGTCTTCCCCCAGGAGTGACGGCCCAACAGCTTGGAAAGGGAGGTGGCTCCTGTGGCACTGTTGTGGTCTGTGTTTGCAGGTATCTTGTTCCAATCGATGTATTAGAAGGAAGTTTTTATGTTGTGAGTAACAAACCACTTTGCAGGGCTCCATTTCTGAGCTGTCAAGAGCACACACCTGCCAGTGGCACCTCGCTGGGGCACCACACATGTTGCACTGGCCTGTCTCTGGTTGTGTCCCCCACCTGCCTGTACCCATCTCTTCCTCTTCTCAGGACTGAAGCTCTTTGGGGAGGGATCATATTTCACTTTTCTGTATATACGCTGCTAAAAATGCAGTTAATCTGGAGAACAGAAATGATGGATGCCATGGTAATAGGCAAGCACATAGTTATTGCTCCCATAGCAACACATAATGTTTGGTATTAACAGGTGGTGAGATGAGGGAAGAGGAACTCAGCAATGTGAAGTTTGTGAAATCTCCTTATGTTGTTGATCTGTCTAACACCAAAAAGTATTTTGTGCCTGGAGCGCCCTTCTCTGTTGTGGTATGTAGCATTTAGCTGACTGTGTCCGTTTGCCTCCATAGCAAGTGGTTTATATCTGCCCTGTTTATAAAATCCTTATCTGAACCATTGGGAGCTCTGTAATACAAGGTCCTTCAGGAATAGGTCCAATACAGAGCTACTGTTTGTGTGCCTGGTTTGTCTCATTTCTGTTCACACAGAGCCTGAGCAGGGAAACTGAAGCCAGAAATTTTTTTTTATTCTGTTCTGGAAGTCATCTGTGCACTGTTGCACTACAAGATTTTATAAAACATGTAGCAGTCTTTTCCTCACTTCCATATCAAAAGTTTAAAATATTACTGTTGTACCAAATTAATTCCATATCAAATTAAAATTCTGAAAATTAAAACAGGGTATTGTCTTTTTTTTAAAAAAATGCATTTAAGTTTTCGAGTTTTTAAACTTCACACCTTTGAATTTTTCCACAAAGTTTTCTACAAAGAGTTAAAGTTAGAAATTTACCTTATAATAGTTAAAGACAAATGTCTCTGGGATCAGATAAGATGTAATAGATGCTAAGTGAAAGTCTGAGGCAGGTGTTAATCTGTGTTCACAGATTTTTACCTTAGCTGGAGTCCGGACTGAGTTGATTTCTGCCCTCTTCTCTCAAAGCTCAAATTATCACACGCTAATGTGTACAGCTTTGTATTTTTTGTCAGTTTACAAAAAAATTGCTTCTTGTTTGTGGGCATTTTTTAAACCCAGGCATTGCCTTGAAGTAACAGAAAAACATTTTTTCCTAATAGGCGTCTGTTGCTTTGATTGATGGCTCTCCTGCTGCCCTTCTACCTGTCACTGCTACCGTTACCTTGCCTGGAAAACCCCCAATGAAGAAGACCGCACTTTCTAATAAAGATGGACTAATCCCCTTCACTTTCAACATCCCTGCAGATGCTCAGATGCTTCAAATAATGGTAAAGAAGAGCCAGACATCCATGTTTAAAAATATATTACTGACGCTCACAAGACAATTACAAATGGCTGTGAGAATGATGAGTTTTCATTAAATTAGGACAGAGGGTGGAACATCGTTTGTTATGCCATCTGCTCAGCTTTGACCAGGCTCTGTAAGGTATCTTAGAGAGACCAGGGGCCTGAGCGATGTCTCGCTGAAGTGAAGGACAGTCTCATACATCAGAGCTTTAGGAGTACATGCATTGGTGGAAGTGGTGGGGTGTTTTTGTGGTTTGGATGTGCATTTTCCTGGCACAAGGGATGGGAATGGGACTGTAAGGAATACCAACATGAGAAGTGACAGAAAATGATGGGAAGAAAGTGAAGGAAAAACCCCAAGCAATGCAAAGAGTAGGCTACGTCTGGACAGTTATAGGGTCCAGTTATGTTCACAATATAAAATGGGAAAAAGATGTCAAAGTTGATCCTGATCCAAAAAGGGCAAAGGCTGAAAAATATCAGGTTGCAAATACAGCAAGAGAAAACACAGGATGAGAGAATTAAGTAATTAAAATCCTGGGTTTCGATGCCTGGCTCTGCCAAAGTGGTACCGCCAGTCATTCATTTTCTTTCCAAGCATTTTCTGAATAACCAAGCAAGATATGAATTAAGGGTCACTATATTGTATCCCGAGGCATACTTTATTCACTCTGTCCTTTTCTTCCCTGACAGGTAAAGGCTGAAGAGGGAAAAGAAAGATTAGAATCACCTGAAACCAGTATCAGAGCTGAAAGATACCAGTCTGCTTCCCCAAACTACCTCAGCATCAGCATCCCGCATACTGTTGTGGCACCTGGAGATACCTTACGCATCACCTTGAATGATATTCACCAGTCTGGCGGTGGAAACATTGACTATTTCTATTATATGGTAAACAGAATAGTAGCATATCAGTAATTTATTTTAGAAATTATACAACTCAGAACTAATTACTAGTTACTAATACATGGGAAATTGGTGGAGGTCCAACAAAGGGCAGTCAGGATAGTCAGTGCCTTAGCACGCCTGACCTGCCAAGAGAGGCTGAGGGAGCTGGGCTTGTTCAGTTTGGTGAAGAGGCTAAGAGTGAATTAATAGCAACCTAAAATTTCTTGAAGAGGAATTACAGACATAATGGAGGCAAACTTTCCCAGTTGGTGCCACACAATATAACAAGGGACAAAGGCTCCAAATTATGCCCTGGAAGGTTCATTTTGGAAAAATCTTTTCACTAGTGGTGAATCCAGTACTGGAAGAGGTTCCCCAGAGAGTTTAGGGAATTGCCATCTTGAGAAGCATTCGACACTCAACTGGAGAAAACCACATCTAAGCTAACGTTACACTGGTGATGGCACATCTTAGAGTAGCCAGTTGGACTAGAGATCCCCATAGGTTCCTTCCAGAAACTTTTCTATGATTCTGTTATTTTGATATATTTGCATAAATTTTAGGGCACGTAATATACAAAGCTTTGTACATTTTTGTTCTGAAGAAGGACATAGAAGTACAAATTTTAACCTGTAGTTTCTAACACAGTCTAGAGCAAATAGGTACATGTTGGATAAGGTTTGTCTGCATAATTATGTGGATATTTTTGAAAGATTCTAAACTGACAGCCTTGGAAGCTGAAATCCTAGACAGATGACTTCTATGATATCTATCACAATTTGATGTCTCTTAATCCAGATCTAGTTCTTTCCCACTTCTAACAATCTGTATTCTTTCCTTGTAACAAGCCAATATAAAATACTATTTTTATCGGTCTGATTCCCATGAATACCTTTATTTCAGCGGTTACAGAACTGCCTACCTTGCTGTGAGCAGGTCATACATATACATAAGATTCTGTCTCTACAACTAGAAAAACTAGTCATTTTAGGGGACCTTGAATATCTCAGAAAATGTCTTTCATAGTTAGCTGTTGTTTATTTCACAGAATCACAGAATTGTAAGGATTGGAAGGGACATTCAGAGACCATTTAGTCCAACCCCCTTGTCAAAGCAGGGTCACCTAGAGCAGGCTGGACAGGAATTTCATTAATAACATGTAATTTTTATATTACCATGGTTCCATATTACGGGCACCTGATGTTAATTAATGGGTAGGTCAGTGTTATCACAAACAGATAATATCATGAAAGATCATTAAAGGCATTGGCTGTTAGGGCCCTAAATTGCATCCAGAAATTGGGTCTGAAAAGCAGTTCCAGAGATGGAAAAGTGAGTAAACAATACTGCTCAGCTTGGGAGCAGGAATTTGAAGTATTTATTTTGCTGAGAGAGACAAATGTATTCATGGATACATTCCAGGAACTAATCTGTTGAAATGTCAAATGTGTTTAATCCCCTTTTCCTTCTCTTCATCCTAATTTCCCTTGGCATCTTAAATTTCCCAGGATGATAAACACCACAGACACCAGTTCCCATTTATTTTTAATAGGACTCTGATATATTGCAATAATGATATCCCTAGGAGTTAAATTTAGGTTTGGGGGATTATTTTCATTGGATGACTTATCACAGGGTTGGAATTGCCACTGCTGGGCTCCCGGAAGATGCAGTGCTGGGCAGGCAGGGTGTGTGTGGGGGTGGTCAGCAGTATGGCTCTCTCCCATACTTCGTTCACCTGACCAAAGGCAGTAAGGATTTCAGTCCAGGCTGCAGCATGCCTTTGTTTCTTCCTGAATCCCACTCATTCTGTTTTTAGGAAAGCTGCATGTATTTTTTTCAGGGAAGAGCACTACCAGTCGTGCCAACGTGTCTGTTTTCGACTCCTCTGACAACACATGAATACAATTAACATAACATGGGAGGAAAGAAATTACGTAGTGAAAGATCACAGAATCACACAGAATCTTCTAGGTTGGAAGGGACCTTAAAGATCATCTTGTCCAACCGTCAACCTAATTTTGACAAAAATAACCACCCACACAACAAACAAAAACCAACACCATCACTAAACCATATCTCCCAGCACCACATCAACCCGTCTTTTGAACACCTCCAGGGATGATGCCTCAACCACCTCCCTGGGCAGCCCATTCCAATGTCTGATAAACCTTTCAGTGAAAAAATTCTTCCTAATATCCAGCCTGAACCTCTCCTGACGTAACTTGAGGCCATTTCCTCTCGTCCTGTCGCCTGTGACTTGGGAGAAGAGACCGACCCCCACCTCTCTACAACCTCCTTTCGGGTAGTTGTAGAGAGCAATAAGGTCTCCCCTCAGCCTCCTCTTCTCCAGGCTGAAAGATGATCTGAAATCAGTTAAGGACCAGTCTGTGATAATTTATCCTGAATGATACTTTTTGGGTTAAACCTCCTGCTCCAAGGATTCTGTACCATCTGAAAGATACAGTACTGATTACAGATTAAATAAAACTGACATACTCCTGGAGGCGAGGATCTGCTATTTTAGAAGACAAAAATAAGACTGCCATCTGCCCCCCCCTTTTCAAGCTGTAAGGCTGAGTGGAGGGTGGTAGATGTGTGTTCAAACCCAAGCCAGTGCAGCAGAGGTTTACCCCCACACTCCTGTGCTCAAGGCAGTGCGTGCTGGTCTCCTCCAGGCTACTGTTAGGCAGGTTGGGAATTAAAACTATTAAGTGCCATTAGAAGAGAATAAATTTAAAACAGAAATGGCTTCAGAAAATTCTATACATGTATATAAAATTATGCAATGCCTAGTCTAATGTGTATTCACAATATTTGATTTCTGTTTGTTTCTGCCTTGCAGGTTGTGGCAAAGGGTCAAGCTGTGCTTTTGGGAAGGCTCCCATCGTCAAACAAAATAATAAACCTTAAAATCACTGAGGAGATGGTGCCTGCCTTTCGCTTTTTAGCTTACTACTTCGTCGCAAATGAGGGCCGTCAAGAGATTGTTGCTGATTCTGTGTGGGTGGACGTTATGGATGTCTGTGAAGGAAAGGTACTTTGAAAGGAAGTAGCTTCTGTTACTGTATTCCAAAATAAAATCAAAACCATGGAGTATCAGCAAAACAAGTGCAGGCCTGGGGTTAAAAAGTGAAAGACATTTCATTTTTATTGAAACAGGGAGTCATCAGGATTCTTGTGAAAAGATATAGCTGGTAAAGGCTCCCAGGAGTGATGGTAGAGATAGCCTTCTTCCATAGGACATGTTGTGCCTCGAAGAGATGAAAAATATAGTTTCATACAGATAAATCTCTCTCTACAATTGTCTATATATTAGAAACCCACATAGAAACACCAACAGAATAGTTGAGGGGCAGAATCTCTTTATAACTTTGTCTTTTTGTAGAGAGGTGCATCACAAGAAAGAAAGCGAAGCAATTTATTGGGGGGAGGGGAAGAAATTTGAAGTAATTTTTCAAGCTTTTTCATTCCTGTTAAAAACAGTTTTCTGAGATTTTGTAGCACTTCAAAAGCACTTTAAAAAAAAATTTACATTAGAAAATGAAGTGTGGATAAAATAGGAGTCCCTCTAATCCCTCTAAGACTTTCTCCCACCTTTCTCCTTCTCTGTACTGTAACATAAAACACCAAAAAGAAGACAAAATATAGCATGAAACACAACTACTGAGAAGTGTCAGCCATCTAAAATTATTTTTCCTCGAAAATGTTTGTTTTGGAAAAAGAATGTGATAGTCCATTGGGAAAAAATGTTTCAGGAAAAATTATCCATCTCTAATACACAAGCCGATTCTTCATTCATACAATGACAAAACCCAGTTATATTCAAGTTGGCATTTCTTTTAGTAATTTCCTCTTAATTTCATAATCATCATGGCTACTGCCTTCTAAACCACAGAATTGTGTACATCAGGTATGCACCAGATAAAAACCCAGTCACGCTGAAAAATTCAAGTGTGAGTTAGAAAGCAGGTAGTACTATTACAGACTGGTTGAAGTCATTTAACTTTATACATTAATTAGTCTTTTGCTGTAATTCATGGCAATTTTGTTTCCACTGGAAAATAACAAAATTATGTTGAACGCCCTGGTTCAGCAAACCCCTTATGCATACTTTTAATTCCCATTGCTGCTTAAGTGTCATTGAAAGGCAGCGTCCAATATCCTGCACAGATACATCTTTTAATGCCCCTCATTGTCCTCCAGTGGGAGATTTCTGCATCTACATCTTCCAAAACACAGGATTCCAGGCAGAAATACAGCAAAACAGGACCATCCCTCAGCCTCTAACTGCTGACATAGCCAACAGCATTCCCTGCCCGAGGAGTCTTTGCTTTTAATTAACAGATGTGACATTTTTGTTTCAATGTTTTCTATTTAGATTAAAGTGAGAACAGAACGAGAGAGATATGAACCAACAGACAACATCAATTTACTGATTGAAACAGACCATGCAGGAACAGTTGCCTTAGCTGCGGTTGATAAAGCAGTTTTTGTTCTGAACAAGAAAAATAAGCTTACAGCCAAAAAAGTAAGATATATGTAAGAATATCCACTAATCAAGCAAAATTTTCCATGACTAATGAGAGGATCAAAATTTTATTAATGGCTATTAATTGTTTAATCACAACTTTTCTAAACTTGAAAATGTTTTTGCTTTACAATTTAGGATATATTTAAGATGAACAATATATTTAAATGGGGATTGCCATGCTACAGTAGACAAGTTTGTAAATTTAAAAAAAAAAACAAACCACTGGAAGTATTCCCCAACTAAAACATCCCTCAGCTTGAATCTCAGTTTTCAGGTGCCACTTGTGCCACCAGTTTGTGTTGCTTCTGCGAGTCAAAGGCAGCAATAAATTTTTTAACATACATACATTAAAAAAAAGCAAACCAAACAGTCCTTCTATGCTTTTTTGTTTGGCAGGTATTTAATGCTATGAATTCGTATGATCTTGGATGTTCTGCAGGTGGTGGTGCAAATAGTGTTCAAGTTTTTACTGATGTTGGTCTGGCCTTTATATCAGATACAATTAAATCCAACGTTCGGGAAGGTAAGTGCAATCTGCCCTCTACTTTAGACGTTTGTAGAAGACCACTCTAGCAATCAGGGGGCTGATTGCTTAAAAATCAGAAACGTTTTATCATGATGTTGTAAGATCTCTCTTGCCTGTGGATTTTTCTTCTCTTTTTCCACTGAGCGCTGGCAGCTCAGACAGCACAGGTCTTGGCTGCTGGTCCTTTGGTGCCTGGCTCAGCTGGGGCAGGCAGCAGCTGGCTCGGGCTGTAAGGTTAACTTGACCAACTGAGAACCATCTGTGAATGAGATGGGTCCTAAAAATGGACCTCCTGTGAATGACCTGAATGATCAGGCTGTTACTGTCATAGTATGATGACCAAGCTCTTCTGTTCTGCTTTCCCAGGCTATAAATGCCCCCAAGGTACCAGAAGGCAGAAAAGATCTTTAGAATTTCGGAAGAAAATGTCAGGACTTGGTATGTCTGCTCACCTGGGTGGCCTGAAAGGTTTAGCAGGGGGAAGCAAAGGGAACTGGCTTACGTCTAGGGGGCAAGAAGTGAGAGGGTAGTAAAAGATACCAACTTATTCATAGTCCCAGTTCTTGCGTTAAGTGCCATAACCTAGCACAAGTGCGTATATTATACCATGTAACCCGATGCATCATTTATCAAAACAGCCCAAACAACAAAACCAAAGAGTGGCCAATCTGCAAACCGAAACTAATTCACCGTTTTATAATCCCAAATGCGAAGCATTTCTACCAGACATCATGTCACAGAATCAGACATGGCTTTAAATTTTTTCAAAGTTATTTGTATGGACATGAAATGTTATATAGATCCTATTCTTTTTCTTGACTTTCTGCTCAGAAGTTGTGCCAGCTTTGGTATTTTGAGCTCCAATTAAGAGAAGAACTAGTATAATATTTGGCCCAAATTTAAAAAAAAAAAATAAAAAATGTTTACATAAATTGGAATTTCCTTGCCAGAAGACATAAAGGCTTGAAGTTGGGATCTTCCTTACTTTTGAAATTGGTCTCTTTATTCAAGAATAACAACACTGCCATGACTATTTCTATTAAGATACCCAACTCCAGTCTGCAAGGAGGTGTTTTTAATTCACAGTCTGAATTTGAAGAGAAAGCTTAGGGCCCATGCTTTCCTCCTGTGTTTGGGGACTGGTTTTAGGACAGAGAACAGGTCCCCAGCTGAAGGTACACTGTTGCAATATCAACAAACATTAACGGCAAAGAATGACAAGAGTGAGCATGATGAACACCTTTATGCTTATTGCTACTCCACAGGACTAATTCTGGGCTTTAATTATATTGCAGCCAGCAAATATCAAAACGCCACTCTACGAAAATGCTGTGAAGATGGCATGAGACTGAATCCTATGAGGCTGTCTTGTGATAAAAGGCTAAGAAAGGTGGCTGGCTCCCCCGAATGCAGAAAAGCCTTCCAGGACTGCTGTGAGAAAGCCACAACCCTCAGGAAGCAGGCGAAGCAGACGATGAGAGTGGGCTTAGCACGATGTAAAGAACGGTGGCATGCAACTGTCTACAGAAAAATTCCCTTCATACGGTGGCAAGGGAGGGTTAATGGGCATTTAAAGCTGTGGGGCCAGGGGGGAAGTTTTCACAGCACCATTTCAGTGAGCCCTAGTATGGTGCGGCACCCACAGACAGTTGCATCTTCATAACTGTGCTCTGTGGAAGTGGGAGTGGGACAGGATAGCTTCTTGGGGTGAGAAAAGGAATAGCTTTAGCCCCCTTTGGACCCAGTGCAGCCCTTATGGAGGAGCTGTTGGCCCCTGCCCGCACCCTGGGAGACTGCAAATGCGGAGCAGAGAAGGGGGCAGATGTCTGTGTTCAGGGCTCTGAGTGATCTCAGGTTCATGACTGTTTTATTAGTGGTAATATTGTTGTAACACACTGACTACCACCAGAACAGTACCTGATGAGAAAAGGCCACTTCAGCCAGGGACAATTTTGTCTCTTTCTTCCTTTCTTCCCCCTGAAGCCTATCTCTGATCACACAGAAGCTCATGTCACACATACACACACAAAAATACATATTGAAAAAAAGACATATTCAAAGTATAATGTTACCATTATTCTCAGACCTTCCCTTTCATGCCCTGTCTGTCACAAATATGGGAGGGTGGGAACACCTTTGCTACTCATTATTAAAAGGGAATCTTTTCTTGCTGGTCGCAGTATAGTTGTTGAACTTGGAAAGAAGATTTATCCTACTGTTCAATGATAAATTTTGGTCTCTTCCTCTCTTTTTCCAGCATTTTATTTTTAATGAACAAGATGAAACAGAGATGAAGTCTTTTCATCACGAGTGCTTTTCATGCTGCTTTCTCTCTGGCAAGCTGACTCCCTGCAAGACAGGGGAGCAGGTCAGCAGCCAAAGACTTCAGAACAGAAATCCCACTCTTGTTTTACAGACTATGATGACCATGAAGAAGTTTTTGATCATACCTCTGTCACCTTGCGCACTTATTTTCCTGAGAGCTGGTGGTGGAATTTTGAAGAAGTGAAAAACCCTGGAAACCATAGGTACTGTATTACCTGACTAGGTGAATATCTCTAAATTAGTACAGTAAAATGCATATAGATATCAGCTTTATGTGTTTTCTGATACAAAAGACTTCAGAATATTGGCAAGTGCTTTGTCTCCACAAGTGATGGAATATTTTTTCCTTACAATATTCAAACTTCAGCAAATTACTATATTTATGTTTTATACATCCTTCTTAATATGTTTTATTTTCTGTTTTTTAGTGTAGTAAACTTTGCTCCTGACTCTATAACTACCTGGGAAGTTCAGGCAATAAGCATATCTCCCCAAAAAGGTATAAGTATTGTGTATTTTACTGGGTTTCTTTGTATGAATGAATAGAGAATGCATATTTTTTAAAACAGAGATACAATTTTATGTTCACAGAGTGAGATAGTATGCACTGAAAAACACAAAGCGTTTTGATCATGGCATTTAGTCCTCTCTTTTATACCACATTTATGTCCAGCTAGAATTTAAGAGATAGATATATATTAATAAAAATGATGTGGTGGTCTCTGAAGGAGGATGGATTATACAATCAAAACTGTCCCCCATTCTTTCAATTCTAGAAACCACCTCACTTTAGCTTCCATATGGCCAGGTGGCCACAAGAAAGCTAGCAGTTATTTGAATATTTCTGGGAGGAAATTCTGGCTGTCTCAGAGAAGCATGAAAATCTTTGGTCTCTGGAAAGCCAGAGAAGACAAGAGCTCCAGGAGACTAGCAGAGGATCAGTAAGAGCTGGATACCAGAGAGCCCAGGTTTCCAGGTGCTGCTCCCTGGGGGTTTCTGGGGGTCAACCAGGACCATGCAGGAGGGACAAAGGGTCCACCTGGTACTGTCCACTCCCCTTGGAAAAGGAGGCTCATCCAAGGGTGCAGTGACAGACATGGAGTTTATTTACAGAAAGCGAGGAAAGACCATTATATTTTAAACACGGCCTTTGCAGGAAAGCTGGGCCACATTTCACTCACAAAACCTACAAACACTCCTGCCAAATCTTACCTGTCGAGTACCATGGCAGTGACTCCAGAGGGCAAATTATTGACTCCCAAGATAGGTCTCTATTACAGATGAGTTGAAATGCTCCCTGGAGATGCCGGTCATCCTCTCCTGCTCTTGACCTTAGGGGAGCCCAGGCAATGAGTTCTGATTAGACGTTTAACTTTTTATCATCTCATATTAAGTGTATAATTCTCAACTCTGTTTTTTTCTCATCCCAGGATTTTGCATAGCTGACCCCCACACCTTTGCAGTTTTCAAAGACTTTTTTGTATCCCTGAGATTACCATACTCAGTCAGACGACACGAACAACTAGAAATAAAAGCAGTCGTTTACAATTATCTGCCCAGCGATCTCCAGGTAGTATTACCATCAACTCCTGTGCTATACACATCTAGCTAGGTAGATACATAGCTATGTAATAATTTAATATAGGTGACCCAGCCACCTTCCTACAGCCCAGACATCACCCTCTCATTTTGAAAGTCTCCCCAAGGACAGGAGCCAGTTCTGCTTGCTAATCAAATTTGCCATATAAAACAGATTTTATTTACCATATTACAGAGCCAAGTTCCTTGTCCTTGAGTTTGTCTTCTCCTGCTTCATTGAAGTAGCCAGCTACTTTTTGCTGCCTGCCAGTCTGGACAACATCCAACTGCTGATAAAGCAGGTGCACAAGATACAGATGTAAATTATAAGCCCACAATCCAATATGTTAGCCACAAAATTCATTGTGCATGCAATGCAAAGCCACTTTTTGTCTGCATGTGACACCAATCCAGCTCTGTATATGTCCACAGTTGTCACTGGGCTTAGGGCCTCCATCATTTTCAGGCTGATATCCTTTTTTTTTCATCTCTTCCCATCTCTCAGCCAGCTTTGCTTGACTAGCATCTTCTGAACTGTGTTGAACGGTATAGAACTGGGATGTATAAAAATGTACTGTCTTTCTTACCTCCCTGTGCTTCAGGGATAGGCCAAAACTATATTGCAAATTCACTGTAATGAAGAAATACTAGCTGATTTACCTTCACAGCCCTCGTCAATGTAGATGAATGTTAACAGACCATAGGGTCATAGAACAATTTAAGTTGGAAAGGACCTCCAGAGCTCTCTAGATGAACCTGCTGCTCAGAGCAGGTCCAGTCCAGGGCCTTGTCTAGTCAGATATTGAATACCTCCAAGGAGTGAGACCCCACAAACTCTTTGGAAAAACTATGCCAGCAATTGATCACTTCTTGCTGAAAAAATATTCCCATTTTATAAATGGAGAATAGTAAGTTCAGGGGAGCAAAGTGAAAATCACTTTCTGTCTTGCAAAATGTCTGCATTGATTTTTATTTTTTTTTTTTTAAAGCAAAACCTAGTCTCCTTTTATACCTGCTTCTCATTTCTCATTCTTATCTAGACATGGTGGAGCTGGATTATTTTTCCTGTGTGGTGATGCACTAAGCCTGATTACAGGCATTGCCTTGTCCCTGCAGGTGACAGTGACGATGGAGGCAGTAAAGGGGCTGTGCACTGCAGAGGCAACGAAGAAGAATGTTCAGCTGATGCTGGTGGCAAAGGGAAACTCTGCAACACCGGTCTACTTCTCAGTTGTCCCTCTGATTGTGGGAGAAATTCCAATTACTATTACTGCCTTTGACACTGTTTCTGGGCACACTGATAGCATTAGGAAGAACCTCAATGTTGTGGTAGGTATAACTAGTCGAGGGCAGACACTTCGTGAGTATATGCTTCTCCTCAAATAGAATAACTGCTAAGTGTGAAGCTCTTGCAGAGGGAGTGAAATCCTAGAAACATAAGGCTGGAAGCAATCTCAAGAAACCTGTTTCTCAGCAAAGATTGAGCAATAGCATGGGGAAGAAATTTAACCCTGTGGTAGGCTTGTGTGTAGTGTATATGGAAAAAATTGTTCTTTATGGCAAAAAAGCATCCTTCTACCCATGACATAGCAACAGCTTCCTTCATGCAGTCAGTGCACATCTCGTAATCTGTATCTTCCACCTGCTTCATCGTCATTTATGAAAATTCTTTTTCCCTTATGAAGCCAAGATTGAAGATGTCCATCTAGTGATATTTTGAGAAGGAAATACTCTCTGCTAGTCATGAAATTATATCCTATTTTATTCCTTCTAGTTAATGGATCTTCAATCTTAACAGTTGTAAAGGTAAAACACATACGGGCAAAGATATCGTAATGATTATTTAATACTTTAGTTCTCTTTCAAAATGATGAAAAGGACAAGTCTTTTAGAAAAGATGGCTTTTCAACAGTCAACACTAACCAGCACAGATTCATTACAGCATTCAAGTAGCCCACTGAGGGCCATTTTCAACCCACGCAAAATCTGAATCCTTGCACCCTTACTGTCAGAGGATAGCCAAGTAGGTACAGATAAGATGCTGGGAATCTGCTGTTGTTACAGGCCATAACTTTTCTAGAGATAGACACAGTCTCAGAGTTCAATGCTATACCAAAACAGTAAAAGGGTCTGTAAGAAGAGCTTTATTAAAATAGAAATTGTAGGAAGTAGGATGTGTGGAAATAAAAAGGAAAAAAGTTTAAATTTTACCAACAAAATGAAGTCAGAACTTGGTGGATTTCATATATGAGAGGTTTATAAAAGTGAGACCACCTGTCAACTTGACTTGCATGGCTACCAAGGCTGAGAATAAATTTGAGGTTTAATTTTTCTGCGTTGTTTTGGTGAAAAGAATTTCATCCAAGGAAATATGTCAATAATATTAGCATTTCAATTGGGAGACCAAAATTCTGATTTGAAGCTTTGGTTTTACCCAGAGAGAAATCTCACTCCAAAATAATTTATTTCTGCCCTCCACCGGTCTAGTTCAAGGGCAGAGATGGTGGCTTTCATGCAGCTTAATTTCAGGTACGGGTGCTTGCAAAAGTTTTGACTTTTCTTTCCTCAATTGTACAGGCTGAAGGTATTTTACAGAGAGAAGAAAAGACCATTTGCATTAACAGTGACTGTAAGTTGCACAAAAGAATTAGATACAGATGAGGTTTGGGGTAGAGACAGGGAGTGTAAATATCTGATGGGTGCAGTGACATACTTCTTAATATACAAACGTTGCTTTGATTGATCAAAACTTGTCACAAATCTCTTTATGCAATACATATCAAAAGACTCGGAAAGAAAAATAATTTGATTCTAAATGTTTAGAATTGACTTGTATTACTTCTGTGTTTCAAGGTAACGTTCTTTAAATATTAAGTAGACATCTATTTAATTTACTAATGGACCTTAAAAGGTATTAAAAACAAGCCTCATTTCAATCTGAAAAATATTGCTAATGGCTGAAAATTAAATCAATTTAATAAAATTAAATGTATTTCTTTTCATAAATTTCCACTTAAAGTTTCTGATACCATTTCTGTCGTAATTGCCACCGACTGTGAGATGCTTGATGAAAAGCACATTCTAAAATTGCACTCTATGTTTTTATGTTTAAAGAGTCTGCATGTAGATCTCTATTTACTATTTATTTACAGTAAGGTCCCATACAGTGGAACTGAACAGACCATCTGATATGGTACCGGGGTCTGATAGTCACGTGTTTGTCAGCTTGAAAGGTAAATTTAATTTTTTTGTCAATAATTTCTCCATAGGTGACAAGAGACATGCCCCTTTGTGCTGTTCATTCCTGAACGTTGAGTCTCCATTCCTTTCTAGTTTTTCTGCCATGACTTAAATGATCTGTGCTGTGTGCCCAGGCCATAAAACAAAGAGAGCCCCAAGGCCGGTCTAGTACTTTTCTTCTTTCTAATTACTCCTTCTCACTTGTGTTGGATATAATAGTTTTTGCATCCCATCCTCCCTCACTGTGCCCCAGGTAACTTTATGGGAAGGCCAGGGGAGAAGTGAAGGGTTCACCTCCTCTAATAACCCCACACTGCATGTAGGTTGGTAGAAATCTGCTTCAGTCTTCAGAAATAAGGATGCCAGACTCTGATGTATAAGTTCTGGAATGTTCTATTCTTCTAAAGAAAAGATTTTTACAATCATATATTTATTTAATCAATTAATCATATACATATATATATACATTCATGCATACATATTTAAAAACATCTACTAGCAAGTACTCTTATTTATGATAAAAATGGGGTTTTCTTCCAGAAAATGTTAAATAATACAATCTTGACACAAAGACTATTGGCTGCCATTTCAAATCCCTGTTCTAAAGTATGGGGATGTTTCAATTCTACAAATGTGAAAATTGCAGAGAGTTAAAAAAAAACCAACAAAACTCTGCACAAAATGTTTGTCATGGTTAAGGCATAATCTTTTTGCCCCCTGTGGGAGGATCAGATCTCGTTTGGCAAGACTTTTCAAGCCTGAACCTGAAGCACCAGTCTTTCCCCCTTCCCTTGCTTCCCTGCCTCCAGTAGCCTCAGGACTCTTTTTCCTCCATGCTCCTTCACAGCCTCAGCCACCCTTATCAGCTTTCCCAGGGCCTGGCGCCTCATCCTTGTTCTTCCCCAGCTCTGCAAAGTCTTAAGTAGCTGAAAACAGTGTTTAATAATGAGAAGCATCAGGCCGTGCTGGAGTGTCAACCTATAGTTAGTATCACCTTTCTTCATGTTACACCAGTCAGCTTTAAATACAGTGTGTACTATGGCCTGTGTTTTTTTTTACAACAGGGAATATTATGGATGAGCCTGTTGAAAACTGTCTTAGTCTCACTGGAGTTGAGAAACTTATTAAGGTGCCCACAGGCTGTGCAGAGCAAACAATGGTGAAAATGGCCCCTGCAGTCTACGCTATTGAGTACTTGGATGCCAGTGAGCAATGGACAAACTTTGATCCTGAAAAGAAGGGGGAAGCTATTAGCATGATTGAAAAAGGTAGGCAAAACAAAACAAAAAAATATAACCAACCAAAAAAAACCCTGAGACCAACCAGGGTCATTGTTATTGCTTTGCATTGCACACTAACCATTGCTGCTTGCCAAAGGAGCAAGGGTTGTCTTCAACACAGCACGCAGAAATGCCTCTGACAATCTGCAGACAGATAGGAGAAACAGAACTGGTGAGGAGGATTTAGATGACTAATTGCCTACATCTGACATTGCACAGTACTGACATTCAGAGTCCACCCTCTCTCTTGCCTAATTTAGAAGCAGAAAGAAAAATCTGAGTTGATCAATTTCAATTCTTCTCTGAGTAAATGGACAGTAAAGACCAGTTTATAATTTCCCACTAACAGAGATGTGCAAAATAGATCCAGATGAATCATGTCCTAAAAATGCTGATTTCTCCCCGTGCATCAAGAGAGTGAGTGCTTAGGATAACCGGCTGGGATGTAGATATCTCTGCTGCAGATGTCTGTAGTTGGCAAGAGGAGCATCACTAAGGAAACTCCCAATGGTAATCACAGTCTTGACACTTCCTCTTCCACACTCCTGTATTCATTACATGAGCTAGAATGGGCTTTGGACCAACAGCCTTGGACCAGCTGAGGGAGGGGGTTTCCTTAGGGAGAGGACAGCTGCAAGGGTGTTCTTGAAGAGCCCATTCCAAAATGTGGTCCAAAGCTGGCGTTAAAAGCACGGCAAAGCCAGGATCACTGCACGTGGAAGTGGAGATGTTCCAGCTCACAAGTGCTAACGCAGACCCCAAGAGTAGCGTTATCAGTCTCAGTTATCAGTATTGTAGCAGGTACAGCTGATCTTTCTAACTGTACTGGTGTGCATACTGCAATACAGTGCTTTATGATCTTCAGACAACGTGACACACGTTTCACCAGTAAAAAATAAGGGTATAAATAGAGATTAAAAACATGCTAATAGTCTTTGCCTATTTGTTTAAGATTGTCTAAGATCATCTAAGATTTATCTAAGATTGCCTGAAGTGGCATGAGATCCTGCTGATGAGTATTTGGGGTTAACAGCAGCATTAGTCCCTATATTATGCTTTTATTGATTCTTATTGAGGTTCACTGGGGTAGAAAATTAGTTGTGTGGTTATGATACAGACTTTATCAAGATAATAACAGTCAAGATCAGAGGCCACAACTCGTGATTTCTAAGCCTATGTCTGACCCAAGAGATGATTTGTTTATATTTCTTGATTCCATGCACTATAAAGTCAACAGCTGGAAAAGTCAGTAATGGGAAATAAGTTTCCCAAGATTTACTACACATAAAATGTTTCGTAGCTATAGATACCTGCAGTTTTAAAGTTATTCTCATAGCTCAACTAAGTCAAACAAGACAGAGCATCTTCTAAGCCTAGCGCTGTTTCTTTGTCAAAGGCCTGCTGACCCAGTCATTTCCTCCTTAATGTACCAATTAACACCTCCATGAACTCTTCCACTAATAAATACTGAATGTGTCCATGTTAATACAAGTAATGTATGAAAATGCCCAAGAAATATGTGTGCTCTCTGAACAGTTATATGCTGTCCTGTTCATGCAGGTTATACTAGAGTGCTTCAGTTTCAGAAGGAGGATGGCTCCTATGGAGCATTTAAAAAAACACCCAGTAGTGTATGGTAAGTGTATTTTTCAGGATTTGGTGGTTTTTTTAGTTGTTTTTTTGGGCTTTTTTCCAAAATACCTCTATTATCATTTGATGTATCAGATGTTTTTCAGGGGCGATGAGGAGGGGGATGGATTTTCAAAATCTGGTGAGCATGCTGTTGCCTGTATACTTGTGTCACAGATAAGTCTCTGAGCAGGTGCAGTCCTTGGTGAGGGAGATTTATACTGAGCCACTGATGATTTCACATTTGCCACAGAGCAGAAACGTTCACGCTGGCGTCAAATGATAACTCACTAGGTTCCAGTGAGTGCACTGTATTGAATTAAAGTCTATGTACAAAATGAGTATGTTTCTCATCCTGTCAATATGCTCTTCTATAAATATACATCAGCACAAGTTGGGAATATTTTCTTTTGTGCAGGTTAACTGCATTCATTGTTAAAGTGCTCACAAGGTGCAGAGAATACATTAGTATCCAAGACAGTCACATACGCAACTCCATTTCCTACTTGATTAATCAACAGAAGGCAGACAATTCATTCCACGACCATCACCCAGTATTGGACAGGACTATGCAGGTAGGTCATCCATACTTAGAGGAATCTGTTGAATATTTAGGGCTGCTAGGGGTTGAAAGGTGTAGTGTAAGCTGTTGAATAACAAAAAATGTATCTAAAGAAAATAAATTTGTAATGGAAGTACAAAATTTGTAACGTACAATGAATTTGTTAAAAGGTCTGTTATGTCAGAGATGCATAGCTAGCACTTCACCACCTTTATCTTTTGATCTAGTCTTAGATAATTTTGCAGTTGACCTATGCCTCTGGAGCACTTACAAAATTAATTCTGAGATCTTCATGCTTGGTAAAGAATTATGCCTTTTATTGCCAAAGGCAATGGAGCCATAGAATCACAATTTAGTTTTGAAGGGACCTCCAGTGGTCGTCTAGACCAACCCCTGCTAAGAACAGGTCTAGTTAATCAGATTACACAGGGCCAGCTGAGGCTTGAGTACCCACAGTCTCTCTGGGTAACCTGTTTCAGTATTTAACCATTCCCATACTGGAAAAAAACTAAATAATTTTATGCCTAATCAGAATTTCCGATTAGATGTGTTAATCTACACATCCCCTATAAGTGTCCAGAAACACGACATTGTTACACTCTCCATGCATCTAGGATATGAAAATAATGTGCATCTTCTAAAAATAATTGAAAATGCAGATACCTTTGTAGTGATTTTATGCCAAAAAAAAATATTAATTTTATTAATGACCTATGATTTAATGATTTAATTATTTATTAATGATCTCACTAGTAAGGCTTTTGCCCTCCAAGTCAGTTCCACAGTAGATGTAGCACTGTTTGGGAAAAAAAAAACCAAACAGCTCAAGAACTGGCCAAAAGTATTTTAGACCTGTGTTCATGCTGAGATACTTACCTTCTACTTACGTTTGCTTCAGGAGCTGTGCATGATAATTTCGTACAGAGACTTAAGTCTTTCCAAGCAAATAACCTGTCCTTCTCCTAAGGATAAACATCTGGGGCTGATGGAAAGAGAAGGCTGTTGCCAGAGGTTCTTGAAGGTTGTTGTCAAAGGCAAAAGTATCACAAAGAAGAACAGGAATGAAAATGCAGAACTTCAGAAAAAAAAAAATCTAAAGAGGGCACTGTGTTTATTTTATCAAGAAGAGGAATAAGAAATGGTCTAATAATGGTGTATAAATACCTTGACAGGAGAAAAGTTCTGGGTGTTAGAGGGCTCTTTAATCTATAGGGAGTAGCAGAGAAAAAGAAAAAGAAAAACCCACTAGTGCTTGGAAATTGAAGACATGAATATTCCAATGAGAAATTGTAGATTTTTAACTGTAAGTTAAATAATTAAATATTTGATTACCAGCTGAAGTTCCTAATCTCTTAACATTGTTTAATGCAAACTGGCAGCCATTGTAGAAAATATACTTTAGGTGAACAGAAGTTATTGAGCAAAATTTAAGGGTAAAACTACATGGTCTGTGGTTAGATGGTTTGACAAGAAGGTGCTTGGCTTCATGAAAAGTGATTTTCTAAATTTAATCATAAGCATGTACATGTACGTTTAACTTTTCCTGTTCATTTTTCTTCTTTCAGGGTGGCATTAGTTCAGCAGAAGAGGATTTGGCTTTGACAGCCTTTGTAACTATAGCATTGCAACGGACTGTACAAGTCTATGACTCACCTGATGTGGTAGGAAGCCTGACCATTTATCTTTAAGTATGAAGGCTATTGCACCATGGCATGGCCACCCTACTATCTTAAAGTACTGCAAATGGGGAGGTTAAAGTCTGCTTATATCTGTGGTGGGTAGAAAAGATGCCGTGGCCTAAGGTACAACAAGGTGTTTCAAGCTATGCAGTCCATCATCAATGGCTATAATCACTAAGCAAAAGTTATTCAAATTGTCTCAAAAATGTCTACCATGAAATATTCTAATTTCCTAGTACTCTCACCAGAAGTAACAGTTAGTAGGCCTGAATGACCTTTTCAAATGGGTCCATTCTGTTTTCACAGGTACAAGTGATTAGAAAAGCAGTGGCCTACATGAAAAATCAACTTTCAGGAAATACTAACTGTTATTCTACAGCCATCACTGCTTATGCTCTGACACTTGTGCAGTCTGATGGTGAAGAAGCCCAGTTTGTGAAAGAAAAATTAAGGGGCTGTTCTGTTTTTGACGCAGGTACTAGTAACCATTCTTAACAATTGAGTTAGAAAGCACTTTTCCTAATCAAAGCACTCTAAGCATTTTTATAGGAACAAAACAAAGTAAATGAAGAACATTTAATTTTATAGAAATGTGTATATATGTGTAATATACTTAATTATTATACTTAATATACTTAATATATTAAAATATTCCTTATTTAAATTACATAATTAAATATTTCAGTGTTGAAATTGTAATATGTGATTTGTATAATTAATATCACTATAAAATAACAACTTAACATTGTGAAGTTTCGATCATGATTATATCTAATACTGGAATTGGAACAAAACCATGGTAAATCATCAATTATTTTCCTTTTCTGCTTCCCTTGCTGCCTACCAAAGTTTCCACATCCCTAAAGTGCATTAAAAAAACCCCAAAAGTTCAAGCCAGCTGAGAAAGAAGAAACTTTTGATGAGTAAATAGGAATAAACAATTACATATGGCAGTAGTCCAGGCTGGATTTGTGATTAAGAGGGAAGATGTCTTTTCCAGCCCACCTGCTTTCAAAGCCCCACACCAGTTGTGAGTTCTTTGTTCCACCTCCACATGAATGTCACCTCTTCCCCCCACAGTGTGTGCCTGTGGTCAGTGCTGAGTCAACTGGTTGTGTTGCTGTACTGCAACACTATTAATTTCTCCCAATTCATTCAGTAAATACATTATGGTTTAATAGCCATAGTTTAAGTGTAAGGGATATGCTCTCCTTAATCAAGACTGGACTTATGGGCATAATTAATACTATTATCTCTCAGGAACCACCAGACACAAGGCTACCACTCCATCAGATGGGCATCACTGTTCAATGTGATCATTAGACTGTGATGGTTGGATAAGTACAAAATTGAAAATTGTGGTATTCCTTTTCCATAATCTCTGCTTCCCAACTGATTTGTTGCTCTCATGACGGCATCTGTGTTTTGTGGCTCCTCAGTGCTATGACATGAAATACCACCTGTAGAGGACAATAGACATTTTTGGCAAATGCCTTTGCCAAGGGGAATCTTGACTGAGTTATTCTTGCAGCAAAGCAGCAGCGCTACTGGGGAAACGGCAATGATGCAGTCTCAGTGGAAACCACTGCCTATGCATTGCTTCAAACATTGCTCCTGAAAGACATGGAGTACGCAAGGCCTATTGCTACATGGCTGACGGAAAGAAGGAACTATGGTGGAGGGTACTGCTCTACACAGGTACCTGACCATCGGTCTGGGTGGAGTTTCAGGGGGAGGGAAGAAAACACAAACCCCATAAGGACTTTTTAATTTAGTTTTGAAAGTGTTCTAACAGCTAATCTTTGGTATATGAAGCACTAAAGATTTTGGCTCATTAATAAAAAATGAGCCAAAATAAAATTGTCATAAGCCAGAAAAGATTCTTTGTCTTTATGCAGACTTATGGTAATCAAGACTCAGAACTTCAGTGGTTTTAGGATTTTACTGCTAAGAGAAGCTGGGAAATGAAACGAGTAGTCTGTGCATGTAGGAATAGAGAGATACAGGAGAACTTCAAAGCAGCAAAAACCATTAAAACTGAAGAATAGGTCCAGGTAACTGACCGTGTCATCTTACATATGGTTGAAATAACCTGGCATAGTCACTAGGTTTTCTGCATTTCTTTCTCACCTAGGACACAGTGGTGGCCTTAGAAGCAATGTCAGCATACAGCATACAGACACAGAACACTGTTTCCACCAACCTGACAGTAAACCTGGGAACACCTGGAAGACAAAAAGACTTCAGTATTAGTCTGACTGGCATTGATGAAGCGATTCAGAAGCAGCTAGAGGTACATAACCATCCATTGTTTCAAGCTTCTTTTCCTCAAACAGGAGAAACATTAGATCATCTGGCCTAGGTTTTCTTGTATTAAGCAATCATGATGTAGCTGGTTTATAATATTTTAAAATAATTTAATCTGTAAAACAGCATAATCTTTTTACAGAAAAAAATTCAACAGATGCTTAGTAGCTCACTTTAGAGGCCCCTTCCTGCCTCTTCAAGGACTTTGGTGACATGAATCTCCCCCAATAGCAAAGAAGAGCCAGAAGCCCAAGTATTACTGGGGAATGAGGAAGAAGGGGAATATTGTGATATTTAGTGTGTTGGGACTGTGAAAATGTCAAATACATGCTACAGAGGAGAGAATGAATTTGGGAAAATATGTCTCCTGGGCACCAGAACGACAGAGTAAGATGCACCAGCCCAGCACATTATAAATCTGTTGAGACTTGAGGTCTCACAACTTCTTCCATAGTTAAAGGTTTTCCCTACCCCAGTTCTAAGGAGAAAAGGCATAGACCATCAAGATCACAGGAAAACAATAGATCAAATGATGAGCCTAGATTAAATTTCTTTTTTTTTTTCTTTTTCTTTTTTTTTTTTGCCTTGGTTTGCAGTTTGAACTTGGGAGAAAACTTGAAGTGTCTGTACAAGGAAGAGGAAATGGGACAATGAGTGTAAGCTGTAAATCAGAAATTAAGAGTCCATCTGGACTTCTTTTAATCCCTTTTTGAAAACAGTGAGAGATTACTTGCCATGGCTTCAACCGTTGTGTTTCTACCTCCACATTTCTAAAATTAGGGGGCTACAGACTGCCCTGATGGGCAGTCAATTTTTCCTGTTTTTAATTTTGTTAAGTCCATGAAATGTCAAAGCTGACAGAGACAGCTGGAGTTTGAAAGACCCCTTTGTGGCTGGGAATGGAGAGTTATCTCCAAGGTCTCACACCACTTGTGAGTTTTACATAGGACCTCTCTTGCTTATCCCCACGACAGTCCTCTGAGAGTGCTCCACGCCTCTGGGAGATTGGTGTTTCTCTCCACGCTCCCATGTTCAGCATTTGCTGAAGTCCTGAACAAGTAAATCCCTTGTCATTTAAATGATTTTTTTATTTATTTTTTTTGTTGTTGTTTGTGGTTTGCTGCCTGTGTATTCATCTTAGATATTAAAAGTGTACTGGTCTTCTGAACTGAAGAACAACACGTGTAATGATTTGATTTTGACGGTGGAAATGGAAGGGAACATTAAGCACTCTGGTGAGTGAAAAGGGACATGGTTGGGGTCTCAAAGGTGACACATTTGGCCAACTGCTAATGATACTTAATGGCTTTCCAGCCTCGGAAAGTGGGAATAACTGAATGAAAGAAGGAAAGAGAGAGGCCTCTGAACTCTGCCTAGGTACTATTAGTGACCTTTCTTTGTTATTGGGAGGAGAGCAAGGTAAACTCCCTTCACAGCGCTCCTGGCTGCCACAAGGGGAAAGCCCAGCTCAGTTCCCTGGCTTATAAGGGACCTACTATATGGCCTTAAAAATTCTTTGGGGCAGATCTGTCACAGGTTTTTCATGTGAACAAGACTGTGTTTTCCATGCCATGAATTGTGTATTCACCATCCTATCTGCCTATGTCTGCATTTGTTTTTCTGTTTGAATAGCTAACTTTTGAAGGCAGGGATTGTCCCCTACATATTTATGCATAGCTTAAACCCACTTTTAACTAGATCTGTTGGTTATTCCTACTGGAATAATCCCTAAAATTTTAACTCTGAATGAATTAGAAATACTGAGATGGCATGCAGCAGACTTTTATAAAACCCATATGGTATTTGTCATTATACAAAAAACAGCCAAAGTACCAGGTACTCAGTCAAATTTGTATATGGCTGATTGTGTCTGTCACCTCCAGAAGCTGCATACCCTGACGACAATTATGATTATGAGGACGTGCTGGCTGCAGAAGACGTTGACTATGAGCCATTGTCTGAAATAGAGTGGTTTGATATCCACAGCAGAAGGAAAAGGGATGTGATCTCTGCCAGTAAAAGAGAATCACTGCAGTACAAAGTCTGTGTGAGGTAGGCCTGCAAAATCAGCTCTTCATTAGAAAATACATTCATTTTTGTTTGCAATTCTTCTTGGTCACCCTCTTCATACCCACAAGCTCGTCGTCCAGCCTGGTGATCTTCTGTGAGTATCCATAAGTAGTGAGCCTGCATCCTCTCTCCCATGGCAGAAGAAAGTGTTTCCACACAATGTATTTGGTTTAGATAGTTTACATAGACCTCAAATGTCCATTGCATATCCTGCCCCATCAACCTCTGGGGAGACCCTAAAGCACCTGGCTGGCTAATCATTTGAAAGAAGTCTTTTATTAGATAAAGTAGATAGAATTGGAATACAGTAACAACACATTTACAAAGTTTCCTTGCTTTCTGGAGAATAACACTGAAACATCTGGTTTTGTTCCCCTTCACAGTCTGTCAAGGGTTGCAGAAGCACAAAGTGGTGGCTGTCCTGAGTTCCCCTTCTAGAGATGTGCAGGGTGGCAGAAGCAGGTTTTGCTCCCCAGCAGAATTTAGCGTTTCCACTGACTTTTGACAAGGCCTCGGGGAAAATGCCTTTTATCCCCCCCTCCTCCTAGACAGTGGTATGAACAATGGCAGGGGTGGACTGGAGTTACCCTGATTCCCAAGTTTCACTCTCCCTAGTTAAACATGTATTTGGTGAACTGTATGCAGGCTGAAACATCATGCCATGTAACATTTATCAACTATCAGATCCACTATCCTGCAGGACATTGCTGAGTGTTAAGGTGAGGCTTAAACAATAATGCGAAGCTCCCTTTGTTGTAGTTAAGACACAGGAGAAAAAAGTGAAGGCACTCTACTTCTTCCCTGCACCATGGTACGTGCCTTATGGGGAAAGGAGAGTGCCAAAATAGAAGTTTCTGAAGTACCACTAAGGGTGTGTAGAATATCTTATGGCAAGGCACCCTCTGTGAATGCAGAACAACTTCATTTTCCAAGTGACGCAACTACCTGATTTCTGAGAAGGTGGAAGTAGAAAAGATTGGAAGTCCAATCTATATAACTAATGGATAGTTAGAGTAATGAGGATTTTTGCCTTGGACAGCAAAGGTGATGTAAATTTGACTTTGTCCATGAAGAATCTGGATAAACTCTTTTCCTCTCCAGGCAATAGAGAATAGACATTTTGTCAGTGCTGTTTACCTTCCTTGTCTTCAACATTGCTTTTATGGTGTGGTGAACTGTCCTTTGAAGGTGATTGTTTCTGTCTATCAGCTACAAAGAAAGCCTAGATGACAAGGTCAGGCAAGGCACCTGGGTTTTGGATGAACATTTGAATATTTTAGATGACTAATTTTGCTTCATGACTCTTAATGAGGTAGGCAGCTAATTTTCAAATTAAAATCCACTTAGGAAAGTTAAACAGAGTGGAATTATTGTTTCACCATTAGCAAGCCTGAAGAGCCAAACTTCAAAGCAAGCTGGCTGTTCAGTGCAGATGTTCACTGCTGACAGTGTCCCTTATAAAGGTCCACAGGTCCCAATCCACCAAAGATGTCCCTGGTTGATCTCTCTCTGCTGAGTGGCTTGGAGCCTGACACAAAGGATCTCGAGCAGGTTAAAACACATTTTTCTGTGCAATCTTTTATAGACTTTTCTATAGAAAATTTGTCTTTTGAAATCTTTCCAAAGTCCACAAAATAAAAAAGGGAAAACAGATTTTTGGATAGATAATTTTTCATTATTCTTGCTTTGATAAAATATTCACTAAAAATGTGCAAGAAATTAAAAGGTAGTGGTGAACAAAGTTCAGTCTTCTTAATCCCTTGTAATAGAAATTCAGGCAAGGCTCAGCAGGACACTTAAATACATGCCTGTCCTTAACATATATTGCTATCCCCACTGGCTCTGTTGTTCCTCGACATGCCAGGATGGCATGGCCTGTGCTTGCAGGGGGGAAGGCAAGCAAATCTTTCAGAAGCAGTTGTCATCAGAGCACAGTGACAGGGAGATGGGGAACAGTGGTCTGCAAAGGTGGCTACTGGGTTTTGGGTTCTAGAGCCTGCTCAGTTGGGGGCTGTTTGTCCAAGGTTCATGCTCTCAGGGACTGTGTCCTTTAGGGAGGAGGAAAGAGGGCAGAATAAAGCATAGAAGGTGCTTAGCAAAGGTGTTCCTGTTGTGCTAGGGTTTTTTTCTTATTTGTTTGTTTGTTTGTTTTCCTGCAGTTGGTGGTGTCTTCAGACCAGTACATTCAGCACTACGAGTACAAGGAAGGAAAGGTTTTGCTCTACTTTGGTGAGGTAAGCAAACCCTATGATTTTCAAATCTCTGCCATTTCAGATAGCATATAGGCTTCTTTTTAAACCTAATCATTGTTGGCTTTCACACTCCATTACCTATCAAATTTTTGTCAACAATCATATTATTGAACAGCTCAGTTGAAAGAGTGTGAAGGAGGGGAAGAAGGGAAACATGCACCTTCATCCTCTGCCTTTCTATGTTCCAGGAGATGTAGTCTATGTTTGAGACTTGAGCTTTGGCCCCCCAAAATAAGAGAAATCCTCTCTAGTCAGTATAGATGCTTTTCATTTGAGACTAACTAAGTGTTAACTGGTGGTCATGTAAATCCACATGGACACCTTGCATGTAAAGTGTTTCTGGATCACGATCCACATAGTGACAAAAAATGTAAACATCAAAACCCCCTAGTTTCTGTGTATATGTCCCCATATTTTGGATAATGACTCCACCCTACACCCACTTCAGTGGCTTCACCTCCACAGCCACAGCAGGGGGGTCCCACACAAAGGGCAATGATTTTTTGAAATGTAAGACAATAGATAAATGAAAAAATGTAAGTTTTATTGCTGCTATGACTGTTCCAGATGTTTAACATAGGTCAAAAGCTGTCCCTGACCTTAGCATTTTACTAAGGAAAGTGTTTATACTGGCGGCCACTGGTCCAGGATAAGTTGTGAACACGTTACACCCGTTACTCCTGTGCAGGGTGGCTTTAGGCAAAAGCTAAAAAGTAAATCCCAAAGTAGTGATGATTTGAATCTGGGTCAGACAGTTTCAGGCAGAGAAGGCCTGCACACATCTCACAAAACTACCTTTACCAGGCTTAGCTCATCCACTAAATCTCCCAATAAAATCCTGGAAGGAAATACCTTCTTCAAGTTGAGGCTACAGCTATTGTGATTAACTCACCTATGCCATCAGAAAAAAACATGCAACAGCTACTACAGGCACAAATGAATAAGGAACTGACTGGGAAAGAATTAGTTTACTCGTCATAACTATTGTTCCTTTTTTCCTCCAGCTCCCAAATGGACCAGACCCAGACTGTATATCATTCGGGGCAAAGCAAATCAATCCCATGGGCTTGGTTCAGCCAGCAAATGCCATCCTTTATGACTTTTACAACCCTGGTAAGGGCACAGAAAAATGATATGATACTGATTGAAAGAGAGACCCTCAAGAACAAATTTCAGTCTATAGAAAGGTGGTTTTGTTGTAGTGTGTGAAACCACATGATCTTGTCAAGTGTTAAAATAACCTGACTTGAATACTGTCTTCTGCTACCATGGCTTAGGATCATCTAAATAAAGATCCTCTCAGGAAGGGCTCATTATCACAAATGGACTGAAAAGACAAACTTTTACACTCATGGATTTTTAAATCAGGTTTCCTGAGCTCCTGTTTTTCACGGTGCATTTAAGAATGTTCCACTCACATTATCTTTTTGGTCAGGCTGTTTTTCTATGCATCTAAGACAGCAACCTTAGAGGTTTGGCATATGCATTCTGCTTGCTGGGGGAACCAGTCTCGTCCCCCATTCAAAGGTTAAATGCAAACCACCCCCATTTGCCAGAGTTACATAGAAGTTATTTGAAAATTAGGTCAAATCTCTACATTGCCTGTAACTGAGGGATCCAAGACAGTTTACATTGGGTTTAAATCACTAACTATTGGTGATCCTACCTCCTTCTTCTGAAACAGTGCAATGCCCACTGTAGCTCCATGGTAAAGATGCTTTTAAGATAGGTGCTTTTCAGATGAAACAAAAACAACAAAAAAAGGAAGACTACAATTTTTTTAAAAAGCACCAAATAAACACAAAACCCAAACCAAACAAAAAACCAAAAAACAAACCACAAACCAACCCACAAAAACATATCCCAGAAGCAGCAACCCTGGTTGTTGCTCAGCTGAAAGGCGAGGTGATGCCTGTATGGTGCCCAGGCTACAGGTCTTTGTAGACTCCTGATGAGCATCTAACCCCTTAGTGCTCTGATTTCTCTGGGCCAGGGAAAATGTAGTTTCTGCTGTATATGCCTTTCCACCTGAGCTCTCTGAGACAAACCATTTTGTTTCTTCTCCACAGACAGAAAGTGCAGTGTGTTCTACAGTGCCCCCAAGCACAGTGCCATGCTTACAAAGTTGTGCCAGGGCAATGTTTGCCAGTGTGCAGAAGGTAAGGAATGACTAAATAGGCTGGTCTAAAAGAAGATAGTTACTTCTGCGAACTATTAACATGAGAATTGTTAAGCCCAGAAAGGACAATTGCAATTATCCTAATGCATAACACAGTACACAAAACATTCTCTAATATGTTCGGTACTGAATTGAAAAATTATTTTTAAGATATCTAGGACTGATTTGATAGTTGAATGCTATATATATATATGTGTGTGTACATGCTCATACGTATGTAAAACTCCTCCACCACACCTCTAAGAAAGTTGATCTGCTATTTTATTATATTCTCTGTTATAACATTGAGTGAATGAGTATGTGTAAACTATATCTATCTAAATAACCATGCCTACAGAGAGATATGTATCATTTATTTTCTTCACTCTAGGTCCCTGCCCAAGACAAAGATCAACTTTCGGTAAAGCCATGAAACAAACTACACGCTTCAGTTTTGCCTGCTACCACCCTATTGCAGATTATGGTAAGGCATGAAAGACAACTGTCCATTTAGTTTAAACATAGTTCTTTTTAATAAGGATAAATTTGTGGGTTTATATGCCCAGACCTCTCCTGAAATGAGTAGGCTTTCTTTATCTGGCCTAGAGGCTGAGGAAATGAAACGAAGCCGTGTGATATTGAAGTCATCAGGGGGATCAAAAGGAAAAGTAAAGACTTTAGAAAGATGCAGTGGGATGCTGGGGAAAGGAAACATGGACAACATTACATTACATGGTTTAGAAAAGACCCGTGGTTTGAGCACCACCATCCCCTACGTACCATGTTATAGCATGGAGAAAAAGAGTAGGTTTTGCATGACATGCCATAGCTCAGCAGCTCCTCCTGCAGAGCTAGATGAATATTTTCTCCTGTGTTAATTTGCCTTTCTGGACTCTTCTTTGGATAGAAAGTTGGAAGAGCTACTGAAGGACAACTGGATCAGCCACTTTGATAAGTTAGGTGCTAACAGAAGGACAGGAAAAAAGTGAAAACCTAATCACATAGGAGCTTCTTTTAAAAAAATACACAAAAGAAATACAAATCTAAAGGTTGTTGATTAATACCTGACTTTCTAAAAGAATATTAGGCGTACAGAATTACTCTCCTGTTGTCTTTCACATCCCATGTTTTGCAAATAGATAGCACACATGTCTCTGTATAGACATCTGGTAAAAGCATACCTATTTTTCAGTTTTTGGATGCAATTTCATGTTTCCATCAAACCTCACACAGTTGTTGTCTGTTGCAGTGTACGAAGTGGAGGTCCTCAGTAGTACACAGAAGAATGTTTTTCATTACTATGAGGCCAAAATCCACAGAATCTTTAAAGCCAGTAAGTATCAAAATGTTTGGCTCCTTTCATTCACCTATAGGAAAATCAGGTTGATTAAGTGTTAGCCAGTATGAGCCACGCAGATGCCTTCTCTTGGTGTAGAAAGTAGGGTCAGATATACTCATATACTAAGCTTGCAAGAAGACTGATTTCTTTGGTGCAGCTGCTTCACTCTTCCGTTCAGCTCAGGGGCAGGTTGCTTTGGTTCATGTTGTGCAGCAGTCCTAAGGCACACGAGCTTCAATGATTTCAGATAAAACTAAACCAGAAAACAGAGTCCAGCTGCATTCAGTCCATGGCTCCAGACTGGAGATAAATCCTCCAGAAACATGCATAGTGGGTCTTCTGCACATACTAATTTACTTTATAGACTGCTGTTGTTGATTCACATTTTTCTATAGCAAACATATCCACTGACCTCTATTTTCATACTGGATGAAGATTTTAAGTGCTTGTTACTCAATTAATTATTTAACAGTTGCAACCCCTGCAGAACAGGCTAAGACCTGTCCACAATGTTTTGCCTGAAGTCAGTGAACACAGGAAAACTTCTAGATCTTCAATTTGATAATTGTGATAACAACAAAGAAGCCTTTCTATTTCTTTTAGTGCAGTGTAAAGATTTGCACTGCTCTCAGAAAATAGCCTTTTTTAGGCCTGCAATCCCAGCTGTCCCCATGTGAACTTTATCATCAATGAACACTGATATTCTTCAAAATAATTTCTGGAGAGGCTGTCAGATGACATCTCAGACTTGAGCCACTGTGGTATCATGTGGTTGTCAGTTTTGAGTTTGGCAGCCACAGATTGCCTGTAAAAAGCAACTTTAAAGGTTCTGAAATCTTCCCTGCCTGGAACAGAATAATTAACTCACTCCCTTGATCTTTGCCCAGGGGACAGGCAATGTCACCCAGTACTTTATGGCACACAAGTTGTGATCTGTGCCCAGTGTTTAGTCCCTGTCGGAAAATCAGGTCCACACTTTGTGAATCCAGAGACAGCATCTGTCATACCCAGGGCTTTCCATATGCAGGGGAATGATAATGTGCCTAGTGATCAAACTCTGGCTACGGGAGATTACAGTACCATGATGGAAAATTTCATTAATCCCTCCAGAAAATCTACAGGATCAAAAGTGTTTAGAGCTCTGGGCCTAAATGCAACTTGTACTCACAGCTCGCAGGAAAGCACTGGAAAGGTTTTATCTCACGGCAACTGAGAGAAATATCTTTTGAATGAGAAGTTGAAAGGAAGAGATGACTTCTCCCATTCCCACCTCCTTCTTTCTGATGCCTTTAGAAGCCCCTTTGATTTTCGCTATATGATGCAGCTTATGAGCATCAGTAGATGTTTTGGGAAAGGCTGAGAAGAGGCATGAAGACATGATGATAAACAAAAACCAAGATGTTGCATCCAAAACAGCTCATGACTGAACTAGAGTATCTTTTGTATTTTCTGTGGCTATTTTGAGTGAGGTTGCCGTCACCAAGAGTAGGTCAGAACAAGTTGGGTAAATTCTCATTCTCTGGACTCCTGGCATTATTTCAGGATTCATCCTTGCAAATAAAGGGTTGGTTCAGAAAACAGACAGAAGCACTTATTTGTGTTTGGGAGCCAGCAAAAGAGAATTCTGCAGATGTGCCCTCCTCAGATTATTTTGATTATTAATAGAATTAGTGTATGTGTTTTGGATGGCTAACATTTAAGTAATCTGATGAGTCCTTTATGGGAACAGTATGGTCCATGCAAAATAGCACAGGATCTTCTTTTTTTTTCCTTTTTTTCCCATTTTTTAATGTTTTTATTTCCCACTATAGATTCCGAAACTTGAAGTAATTGTTTCCCTTACATTCTGCTTGGATACTTTGGAACATAATGTTTCAATTATTTTTTTATTAAATTGGAGATTTAGAATTGGAAATTACATAGTAACCTGTTAAAGTAGTAACTCAATTCCGTACAATCCCCACAGTCTGAACTGTATTAGGCCATTTGTGAAGCATATGAACTGATAAACACCATGGTAATTTAAGCACAATGACTCTGAGGCACAACATGATCATTTTCTCAAGTAGTCCTGATCCATCTTTGTATTCCTTGAACAAAGTGAAAATTCAGTAGTACACCGTATAGCATAGGAACAATTGCCAGGTCTTAGGTTATACGAGAAAATCTACAGTGCTGTATTATTCTTTCAAAAAATACAGATGTAAACCAGCATATAGTACTGAAGACTGAATTCTCCCAAGCCTATAAGTACTATACGTAAAATTTATGCAAGTCTTAACTAGGAAATAGATAAGATTCTTAGTGCTAGGTTTCACAGATTAGCAGTCTACATCAAATTATCTGAAACCTTATTAGTGTTAAAATATTCTACTTCAGGTTTTCCTCTATTCTTAGAGTTTTATTTTGAATACTAGACTTTCCATGCTTGTAATACAATAGTTTACAGAGCAGAAGCTGCACAAACTTCTGTTAAATGTTAGGAAGACAGAATCACAGAATCTTCTAGGTTGGAAGGGACCTCAAAGATCATCTTGTCCAACCGTCAAGACTGTGGTGTCTTACCTGTAATTTAAGCTGGTTTAATTTGTCACCACAATGTACACCACAGTTATGCATGACATTTCACATTATATTTAGAAAGAGACTAAGAAATTAGAATATTGCTTTTATTTGTATTTTCTTTTCAAATGGACTTTGAAAACTATTGTTCTAGCCCAACAACACAGTATCCTCCTGACTTGTGGTTAGGCTGATGAATAAACATCTTTCCAGCTCTCCTGTCATTGCAGTACCTGAGTAGCCTTCTCCTCTGCCTTGGATGCCCACTTCTGTAATGATCAGTGCCTCTTTCGAATGACTAATCTTCCTGGCCAGAATCCAGACCAGAATCTTCTAAGTTATTTTAATGTAGAGATCACCAAGTGCATATCATACGTATCAACTTCAGAGGCAGTAGCATAAAGGCTGGATCAGTGAAGTTCAGGTCAGGTGTCCTAAGGAGAGTGAGTTTTTAATACTGCCTTCTGCATTGTTGAGCATCAAGATGTTTGAATTCAGTTTGCTAGCTTTTGAGACCATTATGAACCTGAGCAATCAGAAATATAAGACAGCATGTTTTATTTTTCCTTTGGCTTTTCCTTCAGTCTCTGAGGCCATAAGGTTTGAAAGTTCTCTATAGCAAAACAACTCCTTCAATAACTAGTGACGACAATCAGCTAAGACAGAAATGGCTTACTTCTTGGCAGGTAATGTTAAGGGAAATATATCCTACCATAGGATGGCTATTTATTCCCATGTCAAGCCACAACTCCCAAGTGAAATACTACCTTGGCTTAGCAGTGAAGTAAATGATCACAAGTGGTTGTGTCCTGTGGGCTACATTTATACTTGTTATTACAAAAGTTCATGGGTTTTTCTCTTCTTGTGCCACAGCTACTGATGAAAGCATCCAAGTTGGTGTCCACCGACAGTTCTTAATGCGCTCTACATGCCAGATGAACATGGTCATTGGCAAACGGTACCTTCTCATGGGGAAAGACGGGCAAACGGTTGATTGCAACAACAAGTAAGTGCCACGGAAGCTGCTATCATGGACAGCTGCTATTGAGAATCCAGAGGATACCTAACCTATTAGAATACCTCCAGAAAGCAAAGGCAGGGCCAAATTTCTTAGGGACTGATTCTGCTGGCTGTACTAAAGTGGAAAGAGTACCACCCTGCAGGCAAAAGGGTAGCTGTGGGAAACAGCTGAGCCACCCAAATCTATCAGCTGATGTATCTGTGCAGAGCCTGGTTCCCATACTTGTCAGAATCAAAATCTGGCCCTGACTCCACTGGATTAAAACTCACAGCTAGAAAAGGAGAATGAGGAGCACTATACAGTTCCATCTACTGCACATACCTTACACAACACCCATGTTTGCAAAAGAAATGGGTGGGACCACAGCTAAGAGCAGCTCTCAAGTTTCTGTTATGTCATGCATGCAAGTAGTATATTCTTCTCATTTCTCATTGTCACACTTCTGATGAAAAAATAGGAATTTATCTGAGGAAGAAGTTGGTCTGACACTATCAAATATTCAGTGAGGAAGATATCTTAAATGTTTCATTTCCCTGTGCAGAACTGGAGAAAGATAGTGCCTCTGAAAGCTTCTAGGAGGGAGAGCTTCTCAATCAAATTGTGAGCACCACTTCCTAAAACCTTGAGAAGTCCCTTCTCCCCATCTCTATATATCACACCAAAGTGAGTGCTTAAGTCAGGGGCCTGCTTCAACAGAAGCCTGTCAAAGGTTGAAGTCTCTCAGCACAGGTGTAACCCCTGAGTCCTCTCCAGTCCAGTTGTAAAATGGCAGAAGCTACACGGCTTCTCACCACAGAAAATGAGGAAACAATTGGGGATACACTGTTGAAACTGAACTCCCCTTCACTGTGTCCCACTGGTGTGCACTGGGGCTTTTTCTGCCACTCTGGAAAACGCTAATGGAAACTTGGCCCAAGTTTACCTGGTGCCCCTCCAAACACTAGTACAGCCAGGTTCATCCCGGCTTGGCACTAGCACTTCCCAGCCTTGATTCAAAGCTCAGTTAACCTGCTGGTGCAACTAGGTTTCAGGCAAGTTTCTTAGAATCATAGAATTGTCTGGGTTGGAAGGGACCTTAAAGATCATCTAGTCCAACCATCAACCTAACTCTGACAAAAAAATAAATAAGAAATAATAAAAGATCACTAAACCATATTCCTGAGGACCATGTCAACTCGTCTTTTGAACACCTCCAGGGATGGTGCCTCAACCACTTCCTGGGCAGCCTATTCCAATGCTGGATAACCCTTTCCATGAAGAAATTTTTCCTAATATCCAGTCTAAACCTCCCCTGGCGCAACTTGAGGCCATTTCCCCTTGTCCTATCTCCTATGACTTGGGAGACAAGACTGACTCCCACTTCTCTACACCCCCCCTTAAGGTAGTTATAGAGCACGATAAGGTCTCCCCTCAGCCTCCTCTTCTTCAGACTGAATAACCCCAATTCTTGGCTAGTATAACTTCTCCTGATCTCAGAGATGCCTCAGTGGCGGGATGGAACATCACGGGGTTTGTGCTTTCCCGTTGCTCCATGTCAGCAGTAATGACTCACCTCCTTTACCTGTCCCACTTGCACTCAGGATGCAGTATTTCCTTGATGCACAAGCCTGGATAGAGAAAATTCCAGAAGACAGTGAGTGCCGCACCACCCTGCACCGGCAAGCCTGTGCTGACCTCCAGGACTTCATGAGCACACGGGACAGCCTGTGCATCTTCTGAACGATGCTCTGCTCCCTACATCCCATCCGTGTCACTCGGTCCGGAATTCTTCTTGCAAAGCCTGTGCATCAGAGAGGCACCTGAAACATTGCCAAGCTGCTTCTGTTGCTATCTGTTTTGCTGTTTGTGGTATCTCCTGGTAGATGTATGTGTGTGTGGATAATACAACAATAATCGCAGTTACACTGCTGGTTATTGTGTTTATTGTCCCTGGCAATAAACATTGAGAAGAGAGCAGGAATTTCTCTCTCCCTGATCCATTATAAAACAGCGCAATCATCCTGCAAGGGATCATATGAAAAAACACTGTGCTTGCAGAGCCGATTAATTCCTGCAGTCACTGGCACTCAACAGAAAAAGAGGCCGAGAAATTTGCATGGGTCAGAAAGAAGACTGGGCATTCCTGGGCTTACCAAGCACAGCTGTGTTACGCTGCTACTGAAAGAAAAGAGATACTAATGCTCACGCTTCAGCACATCAGTTAATTTCTGATTTTTAACTGTGAGTCCTCATGTAGGGGAATCAATGATCCCACTTGGACCACAGCAGGATTCCCATATGCACTTCTGAAGATGGAACTGGAGCTGGCCCAGCATTAGGGATGGGCAACTGGACTGTATGCGTCCTGCTCCTGACCCATGCACCAGCTAGTTAGTGCTGGTAGGTCAGTGAGGGCACTGAATTGCTTTTTAATTGCACTTTGTAGTCATATGCCTTTCCAGCTTTTCTTTTTTTAGAGTTTGATTACTTTGCATTAGTTTTTAAAGAAAAACCTCACACAGTCTGTGGGTGCGTTTTTCTAAAGTGTTGCTGGTTCTGCAGCTGCACAAACAGCTCTGCAGTGGAGATGCAACATTTGTCAGGGAAAGGTGGGGGTTTGGCTGCCACAGTTATAAAGGCATCCACAAATGGCAAACTAGGTTGATGATGAAAATAACCCCAAAACTCATAAACCCAGGACAATTTCTTTTCCTCGAGGTTTGCCCCAGCTTTCAGATTTAGGCAATGTGACTCTAATGCCTGGACACATACTCTCTTCTTTTTATTACACAGCTTATAGAAATGTCATTGATATGGCAAAATCCAGCTGAGGTCAGTAAAGCAAGTGCTAATTTCTACTCATACAAGATAAAGAATAGGCTGTTCCACTGGTATACCAATTATCCAGTAATTCTGCTAATAGTTATGAAAGAATACCTCTATGGTTAGGGGCCAAATCCTTCTTCCATTCCACAGGACTTGAGTTAAATACCAGTATCTGACCTTTTTGCTGTGTGGAGTCAATAAAGAGCTCAGAGGTTCTTGCTTAGCAGACAAATCACCAAATAATTGCTACACTCAAGACTCTGTAATATGTGGTGAAAGCATCATTAAAATTTCATATTGGGTCTAAGATGCATTTTACGTATTTTATTGCATTGCACTTCGAGATGAGTATAAACTGAAACTGCTTAGTGCCTAAACTTTACAAATGCAATCTCCTAATGTGAGCGCTATGTGTGATTATTAGGCTCTTTTTACTTTTATTTTTGGTACAGAGGACCCATGCGTGCTTCTACTTTAATTCTGGTAATCTGGAACCTCTTGGAACCCCTTGCATGGTGGGAAATGCTTTAAATCTCTCTGCCCAAGGAGTTAGCATAGAACAGTCTCTATCCCCCTCTATTTTTCTGCCCCAAACTCTCAAGCATATTTATAGGGAGAGGGAAGACAATGGTGGAATTATTCTCTGCCGCCAAGGTTGTTAACGTTTGCAGGTAGCGCAGCTGAAGACCTGCTGGAGACTCGGCCAGCACCATGGAGGCTTGCTTGAGGGCTTTGGAAGCATTCATTTCTCCCTCTGCTGCCACAACCTGTGAAGTAAGAGAAATGGAAATGGCACTGTGACACTGCTCATAGCGGGGTAAATCCAGCTTTACCATGAGGAGAAAGCAAACGGGTATTTGGATGCCTGGGGCAAGGGTACAGGAGCTTGGGGGTAGACATTGTTGTGGGTCTCACCTTAGCTCTTGCCTCCCGAGAAGCCTCTGCTTCAGCTGCCATTGCCCTCTGCATGGCCACAGGAATCCTGACATCTTTGATCTCCACTCGGGCCACTTTGATTCCCCACTGCTCCGTGGCGCTGTCGAGGATACCCTTGGGGACAAACACACAACCCACCATGTAGAGCACAGTAATGGCAGACAGAAAACCACACAATGGCAGAGAGAAAACCACTTTCTGCCACTTGGACAGAAGGGAAGGCAGCGTGCAAACCCGCACGACAGGGTGCCCTCCGGGGGCACTAAAATCCAACGTAGTGTGCATACAGTGGGTACAACAACCTTATGAAACTCTTGCTGATCAACACCAGTGTCTCCTGTGTGGTTTCTCTACTACCTCTTAAATTGTGATCCCCATCCTTTCTTTAGGTGGGCACTTACAAACTTCTCCCTTTGACAAAGTAATACTACAGCAATTTCCTAAAATCGCACAATGCTGTAAAAGCGCGTAAAAACACACTATGGGTGAAAGACACAGCACAGCTCTGCAGCACTGGCATGGTCATCTCTGCTTGGGCTCCTGGGCCCTACTGCAACCCACATCTCCACCCTGACCCCACTCTGCCCACAGCTGCTACCCTGGCTGGAGAGGGGTACCATCGCTCTTTGATTTGACTGTGCCTTTTCTGTGACTGAAAAGAGTAAATTAGGACTTGGTTTTCTTTTCTGCCACCTCCTTGGCTGCCAAATTAAAAAAAAAACAAAAACAAAACCCACAAACAGATGGCACTTTAAACCATAAAACAACTCGGTTCTGTTCCCTTAGTTGTTATGACAGGCAATGCAGGCCTTGCCTTGATTAAGCTTCAATCAAGAGTCTGCTCAAGATAGAACTTCCCACGAGCAGCAGACTTCTTCCTCACAGCTTGCAGCAGCCTCTGTATAAAGACTAAACTGATTTAATAAACTCAATGGAGTTTCACATTTTCAGAATCTTAATTGCTTTTTGATAGGAAATAACTCTTCTTCAAGAACCTGGGGAAATACCTTTAGAATAATTCTTTCTGACTCTAAGATGTAAATTGAAAAAAAACATACAGGGCAATTTTGCTATCATTGTCAAAGAAAGAAGGAGAGATCATTTCTAATTTGCTGCTCCCCAGAACACATCTCCATGGTTTTCAGTGAATTTTGAGAGACGGATTTACCTGGATACTGTGCGCAATCTCCTCACGACCTGACAGGAGCTGAGCCAAGCTCTGTGTACCCAGAACGTTTCTCAGGGTTGTCTGTGCCAAGAGGAAGGTGGCCGAGTGGACATCAGTGACGTTAGCGACGGCGCTGACAGCACTGTGGATCCTATAGTACACCACCCCATCGACTTGGGTAGTAACAGCATCTTTTGTGAGAATCTGTATTGCAGAAATGGGCAGAATTAGAGAATGATCCAATACCACATGCCTTGCCAAGGAAGGGGATTACTTTTTTTTTTCCCTCAGTGAGGAAAAGGCCCTGATAATTTGAGGAAACAAAGAATTTTGTTTGCTTTCTTTGTTATTCCCCTGAGAAATAACTTCAAGGAAGTTATCTTGCATCACCAATAGTTTAAGCCAGGGCAAAATGTTGTACATAGCCTTTAGACATCTGTTTCAGCAGTAAGTGAATCTCATAACCCTCATTAATTCCTTCTGCAATACTAAATGATGGTTATCCTCTTCCTTTCTGGTAGAAAGGACCATTACTGGACTTGAAGATCTGTGTTACTTTCCCTAAACAATGTGTTTGTAAGAAACCCCAGCAAATTGAAACAAAAGTGAAAAGCAAAGTGCAAGAAATTGTGAGAAGAAACTCTGAATAATATTTAAGTATTCAGAGAGGAGGTGTGTCATCTTTTGGCAGACAAGGCAGCAGGCAGTTGGTCTCAGCAAAGCACTGCTGATGCTCCACTGTCTCTTCTTTCCTCAGCATCTTTTGCCTGTGAATAAGTGCTTCATAGTCTCCCTGCCAACAGCTGCAGAAGCCTTGCCAAAAGCTCCTAAGCCTTGACAGCACAAGTACCGCAACCATCTTCCTTCCAGCCTCCTGTTTTGGGGAGCCATTTTTCATTCCACCACATGCACCCCTGCAGCCCGCACTCTGAGAAAAGGCTCTTTGTGGCTGTGGAAAGACAATGGTCCAAGAAACAGCTCCTGGGGAACACAGAGGGCAATTCCAGGGGCCAAAGGGGTCCTGAGGCCATTCCATCATGTCTTCTCTTCACATAAGGAAGGAGACAGCAGTGCCAACTCCACCAGCAGAAACATTGTACCGTGGTGGGGTTGGGGCCACATGGAGCAAAAACTTTTCTGGAAGGATGAGAATTGCTCAGCCACTGATTCTTCAGACTAAATTCTTCACTCAATGTTTGCCAATAAAATGCCTAATGATACGCCTCTCCATTCCCGCTTGGATCTGAGTTGTGTGGATGATTGCTAATTCCTTTTAATTTAAGGAAGTTTTTTATCCCTATGTAATTTGCCTTTTGAGAAACACATAAGGTGTGCACACCTTTGAGCAGAGACTACAACACCCCAAGGACTTTTTTGAATGGTGAGCTACATGTGAGATCCGGTTTTATTAGGACATTCTATTCTGCATATCTTACACTGGTCTGTTGCTTCATTTCCATGTGTAGAGCAAAAATACAACTGGGAATTTTTTAGCCTCTCCTCTCTTGTCCTCTCTGACTCCTATTTGCAGTTCTACCCCACCCTCCCTTAACTTTTATCTCACAGTTCTGAACGTTAGCAAGCAGAGTTTGCTTGGCCTGCAATAATGCATGTGCAGGTTTTTATAAGTAGAAGTTTTGTAAGCAGTTTGGAAGTCAGAAGATACAGCAAATAAGCTAAAGTCTATACAGTAGCTCGCAGCTGCAAGACTATAAAACACCCACATTATTTTTGATCAAGCCACAGACGAGATTTACATTTATTTCTGGTTTAGATGGCTGCTAGAGAATATTTACCTCTTGTGGAGGAATCTTACAGGTAACAGTTCTAAGATCAACCTTGGTAAATGTATCTGTACATGGAAGGATGAGGATCAAACCTGAAAAATAAAAATAATGAGATGAAACACTTGTTTCTGAAAGCCAAGCCTAGAGGTAGGTATCATGTACAAAGCAAACAGATGGAAATATCCACAAGGTGGGGAATGAGTCCCATTATGTAGTAATGAATTATTACTACAGCTGTCCTTTCTGCTACGGAAGGTGACAACATTGAGGTTTTGCGTTTTCATATAACGGAGGGAAATGCAGATATTTGCAAACAATGTGAATTTATTTGAGGTTGAGAGCCTAGGGCTCTGGACAGGGAATGGGCAGGTTGCAGTTCTGGTCTCAAATCTGCCGTGAGACTTGCGACAAAATCTCCTTCAATGACTTTGCGTAGTTTCCCCTCTTTAGATCATAAGCCATTTATGGTACAGTATGTGTGTCTCCAGGAAAGACATCTCCCAGGTCCAGATTCCTGCACCACCTGCAAGCCTCCATAGTAGGAATGTAGCCCCAAGATCTGACCCATCAGTGAAGGAGTCCCCACTCTCCCTTCACTAGAGAGAAGGACTTCACGTAACTATCTTTCTAATCTCAGCATCTTTCTTAGGTGCCCAGAGCTCTGCACCTGCCCTAGCTTCTCTTTGGACCACATGGCTTTTATTCAAGAGGAAAGACAGTATCCAGAAAGGACTTATTTCAACCTCCAGCTTGCCCAGTTCCATTGCACAGAGGTGGTAACTGCACCAATGCAAACGCCTCATGTTGTTCGTTTTGGTTTGTATTTGTGATTTGTAACCTGGTCCTAGGTGACTAACAGACTCTGTATAGATGCAGAGTGTCCCTGCCCTGATGTGTTCACCCTTTTCAGAGCAGAAAACGCGTAAAGAGCTGGCAGAAATTAGCAGTGTTGAAAGTGAGATACAAGGAGAGTGGCCACAGCCACCCAAAAACATCTGCTGCAGAGCTGAAGACTGCATTTAAACCTCCCTGGTCCCCCATCAGTGTTTGCAGCATGAACTCAAGCTTCCATTGTCCAACCTACTCAACAACAAAGCCATACCTGGCATGAAGGTCCTCAACCTTCTGTGTTGTGCTGTGATAGGGGGGTGGCTTTATCTTTCCATTAGAAAAATAAACAGCCTGCAGGTAAAGGAACTGCAGCAGAGAGGACCACCTCATCCCCCGCCCTGGCCTATGAAGAAGGATTCCATGGACTTCTGCTGTTCTCTATGTGGTTAGAGTGCATCATAATAAAATAAAACCAGTGCATCTTAAGAGAATAAAATTGCATGCATTCACCTGGTCCCTTTGCTTTCTTAGACAGGATACGTCCCAGCCGAAACACAACAGCACGTTCATATTCTCTGACAACCTAGGAAAATATTTTAAATTTAGAATTTTACAAATAACTCTATTCCTGCTTTCCAGGCTGATTTTTTTTTAATCTTTGGCATCTGTATTAAATATAAAGAAAGTACAAATAATATAAAAATCAACAAAGCTGCAAGTCACTAGGCTTTTTATGTCTTTTCCTCATCCTTTGCTGGAAAAACTCAGACCCTGGCCCTGCAAATATGTTACAAAACAGACCAAATATGAACGAATTGCCATTGATCTAATGAGGGTAGCCACAACCCTCTCAGTATCAGTGCTGCACTCAGAGAAGCTGTAGGAAAAGTATCACTTACTTATACTCTAGCTAATTACTTCGGTTAGTGTATCACAACAAGGGCTGATATTCAGGACAATCAATCACTCGTAAAAATTGATTTACATTAATCATATTATACCAATCATCCCTTGAAGGGACTGTGGGTTTAGGTTGCATAGTCCTTCACTGCAGGGACTTGCTTCTTTTTTCATCAGTACCCATGTTAATCACTATTGCTGGTAGCATCAAATATGAGTTCTTCAGAAAAGTTTGTATATTTATTCTCCCAGTGCTGTTGTAAAGCAGGGGAGTTTAACTGATGATGGAAGTTGAGATTACAAGAAATTAAACTAGTAAATTGTGGTGACAGAGAAAGTCAGTGGAAGAACATGGATCTCCTGGTCTCAAGCCACGTCTTCACTACAAGCCCTTACGACTTCCAAAAAATGAATGTTAAGTGCCTGGTTTTAACAAAATCAATAAATCAATAAACTAATAATGATGTTCATAGAGCATTCTTTATGTGCCCCAAATCCCACTAGCTTACCTTGATACATGCCCAGATGGATATAGGAAAGGTAATAAGCACCAAGAGGAAAGAAAGGGAAACCAGGATCCAGCCACAGACACCAATTCCTTCCTGTCTGTCAGCTATTAAAAACAAAAAAAAGGAATAAAAGCAGTGAATGCAAAAATGCAAATTTTGAAAAGAGTTATCTGAGGGATGTAGATCTAGCCCAGTGCAATCATGAGGGACTGCAAAGTGCACAGAGACTCGTTCCTGTTTACCTCCCTCCCGTCGCTCACTGAAAGCTGTAGAACACCTCACCAAATATCCAACCTTATGCCCCTTCTGCTCCAAAGGTTAAAAGGTTCAGAAAGTACATTTTGCAACAGGGAAGAAAGAGGAAAAATGAAAAATATTGCCAAAGATGGGGACTGTGAAGGAGAAATAAATCATTGGTTGGAGTATCCTCCATGGATATGAATCTCTGCCAGAGCACCACGGCTGGGGCAAAAGATTTAGTTTGTACGAAACAGGTAATAAGGAGAATGGGGGGAACTGCTGCTGTCTTTAAACGGAAGTTTTGAGGAATATTGATGGACCAGTTCATTCACTAAACCAGAAGCTTCCAAATCAGTGCTTGTCTACATCCACATTGATGCATTTTGAGAAGTTCTCTCACTGCATTCAGCTCTTCTCACCCCAAAAATCCATTATGATGAAATTTCACTATTTCATTATAATGATTTAAAAATATATCAAAATAATTTTGCTATTATTATTTGCCTGAAGGGAAAGCAGTGGTGAGTTGTTGCCCAAGTACTAAAAGTTTAGGAGGCTCTTTGTAAGGGAAAAATGATCAAGGAGCTGTTGCTCTTTGAAGAGCAGCTGGAGGTCCTCACAGGAGAGGAGGCACAGAAGAGGGCGAGGAATTAAATAGTCCTGCCACCAGGACAGAGCGCTGCAAGGTCAACTGAATTTTGCTAAATGCAGAAATGCCTTGAATCGGGAAAAAAGCAGATGCATCAGGAATGCAGGCTGGGCTCACCCTACGGGCAGTCTGGCTGTCAGGTTTGGGCCAGAAGAGGATCTTCATGGGCATGAGCATCAGCAGATGGGAAGCTGAACACCACAGCCTACATTTCCCAACACAAGAGGAAGAGGCAGGAGAGAGGGAAGAAGGCTCAGAGGTCTCCTCAGAGAACCTCCCCCATGCTGACGCGAAGATGCAGCGTGTTTTGGATATGTTACCGCAAAGATACAGGGTAGCACTGGGAATTTCTAACATCAAATAAAATTCATATGCAGATAAAAGCTGATAAGTAGAAAAGAAAACAATTCATTATATACCTTGTGAGGAAAAAACTTGTCACCACAGTGAAACAGCATGAGGCGACCTGATCTGTAAGGCACAAGCCAACAGACCAGCAAAGCAGGACTGACAGGTTTGTCAGAAAACCCCCAGCAGCCCTGGAGGAGGAGACACAACCCAGCCCTCCTGCAGCTCCTTCCTCTCTTGGGTTCCTCTGTGTTTGCAATGTTAACTGCAAACCTGGGTGTTACCACCAAGCCCTTTGCTGCTTGAGGTTTTGCCCATCCTACTTTTGAAGTCCCCACCGTGGATTTAAGCACTGACATAAATATGTTTGTGTCCAAGAAGGCTAAGTTTCAGGTCTCCCTTGGACTGTTTGCCCTGAGAGCTGGACACAGCACCGCTGCACTGGGAACCCAGCTTTCCTCCCAGCACTTTCCAAAAAACAGTAATTTGAAATCCCTGGTTGTTTAATGAGGTATCATCAGCAACGCTGCCATCAGTGGTAGGAAGGATTTGAGGAGCTCCCCTGAGTAAATTACCATGCAAACCTTAAGGCCATGTGTTTGAAGACAGGATTTTAAGATTCAATGTGAAAATCTCTAACGCTTTCACTGCTGCTTGGTTGCCACAGAAAGTTCTTCACATTACACTAGTGGTATGTCAGACTGCAACAGGCAAATGAAGTACCAGTGGTCGAGCATGTTTTAATCAGTGCAAAGAGATCAAGGAAACTCGTGGGACGGGCATCATTCATAATTCTTTATCTGAAGCTTGGAGAAATTAACCATGAAGGGATGCTTTGTTCAGCAGAACTCAGTATTTTGCGCTCTCTCTCTATTTCACCTAAATGATTAACTTACAGAAAAATGTCTGAAGATCTTTTTCTCCAGTGGCAAATTTGGTCATGAGAACCTCTTTAAAAGCAATTTTAGACTGTAACGTCATCCACCTGACACCACTGTGAAGATACCTGGTAGGAATGACACAATCCCACCTGGATGCAGTCCTGAGGAATGTGCTCTAGGCAATCCTGCTTTAGCAGGGGAGTTGGACTAGATGATCTCTAGACGTCCCTTCCAACTCTGACAATTCCGTGATTCCGTGAATCCACAGACAGGGAGGAATGGCTGGGAACAAATGCCCACACCCTGCAGATTGATATTCATGCAGCTGAGAAGTAGGTCAAGATATCACTTATCACCACTATGGGCAAGAAGCACACATCCAAAACTGACAAAGTACAAGTGAATCCTTCTCCATGAACACTGTCCTAGCGATCCTGTTGCCAAAGTAGATTCCAGTGACAAAAGCAGGATATGACAGTATGCCTTCTTAATAGTGAATCCAGACCTAACTCCCCAAAATACACCACAAAGGTTCTCCCATTACCCTGAAGTTTCAAACCATTTGACTACAAGACAAACAGAAGACTCAAGAAAAACACAATAATGAAGAATAAAGCATTTTGCCATGCCTGTATATGGACTACTATAGTCATAACCACCAAAAAGAACTCACTTGGGCCTGCAGTCCAGAGCAAACCACGAGCTGCAATACACTGCAAAATGTGAGAGCTCATCAACCAGCAGTTGTGGAAAAGTTCATGGACACTTGCAGGATCCACTTTGTTTTTTCTTGATACATGCATCATGATGCATCATCAACACAATTGATACACAAAGTAATGTTGTGGGTGTCGAACTTGAAAAGCTCATGTCCAAGTTATCTTGTGAGGAATATAAAGAACTGTGGGCAAAAACCTCCCAAGTCTCCTACAGCAACAAAGAGAGATGGAGTAGCCTCAGCATTTTGTAAACTCAATGTACCCTCCTGCTTTCTACAAGCACCCAAATCAATCCTGCCAGGGCTCATGCTTGTCCCACTGCACCATCCACACTAATGGCTAGACACGAAGGTGAAAACAGCACACATGGCCCATAACAACTTTGTTCTGGCATCAGTTCCCTGGCTTGAAGAGACCACCAGGTGCTTGTCACACAAGTCCAAGCACATCGAGTGCTTTTGGGGCTGAAAAATTCTTCTACCTTCCCTAACTCACGTTTTCCCCTTTCACACCATCCCTACACACAGAAGTGCATCAATAGCCAAATCGCATGTGGTAGCCCCTGGGGTCATTTTAGCAGAAGGCAGATGCTGACACTTGCTGGCAGGGCAGTATGAGGTAATTTGCTCTGTCACTCAGTGCCACAGCCTGAATTTGCATCTCCAGCCCATGTGGGAGACTTTTGATGAATGCCTGGGTTCAAATACACTTTTTATGTTTGGTTAATTTAACTCCTTTTTATTATTGAGAAAAAAACCCACACACAAAAGAAACCCCACAAGGCTTACCAATTAGATGCTCCGTGTTGTTTTTCTTGGGTGTCTCTCTCTGGGGATCCATCCCAGTTGGGGGAAGCTCTGGTCCCCTCACAGACGAGACAGCAGCATACCTTGAAACTGCGGAGTGCTCACGCAAGGCGCTGAAGAGAGAAGCAGGGTGAGAGAAGCAGGAGAGTCCTCTGGGAGTCAGTTACCCTGGTGAGAGGGGGATGTTTACAAAAACAAAGTCCTGCAGATCAGAGTTGTGTCTGAAGTAACTCCATGGTCTTCTGTGGCCGTCTTCTGGTCGGGGAAGTACTTGGCCCAGATGGTTTTACACCCCACACAATCCAGGATGGAGATTATTTCTATGCATCGGTAATACCTGTCACCAGAGAGAAAAAACAAGACAGGACAGAAAGAGAAGATAAAGAGGACAGAAGTCCTATGAGGAGCGGCTGAGGGAACTGGGGCTGGAGAAAAGGAGGCTGAGGGGAGACTTTATCACTCCCTACAACTACCTGAAAGGAGGTTGTAGCCAGGTGGGGGTCGGTCTCTTTTCCCGAGTAACAAGTGACAGGACAAGAGGAAATGGCCTCAACTTGCACCAGGGAAGGTTTAGATTGGATATTAGGAAAAAATTCTTCTCTGAAACAGTTTATCAAGCACTGGCTGCCCAGGGAACTGGTTGAGTCGCTATCCCTGGAGGTATTTAAAAGACGTGTAGACATGGTGCTGAGGGACATGGTTTAGTGGTGGACTTGGCAGGGTCAGGTTTATGGTTGGACTCGATAATCTTAAGGGTCTTTTTCAACATAAATGGCTCTATGATTCTGTAAAGCCAGAGGATACAGATTGAGTACTGCTCCTCTGCTGTACACTTCTGAATATTACAGGGTCAGCTACTGTTCAGTTCTCAAACACTGGCAACATAAATAATCCTCCAGGTGAGGTCCCTGTGCTGTGCAAAATAGCTCATCACACACTCCTTGATACTGCACATCACAACAGGCTGAACCCTGTTGTGCTAGATAACCTAAAAACCCCAGTAGAAGCATTTCAGCTCCAAAGCCTTAATATTTTTTTTCCCCCAAATAAGACTATTTTTCACAAAACACTTCTTAATCTTGACAATCGAACTAAGCACAGCATTTCAGAGGAAGCCATTTCTGAAGGCTGCAGCAGCAGTGAGCAGCCTTCTCAAAGGACACAAATCTGTTGCTTGTTATTTGAGAATAAATGGGAGGTGGCTTTCCATACGTAATTTATGAGTTTGACATATACCTGCATTAATTATATGGCTGTTTTTTGTGGGCATCCATCATCTAGAATGTCTTTGGGATGCTCTGGCTCCAGCTTCATTTCACTTTATGTCTTCATCCCTGCCAGTGATCACATTGGCCCCAGATGGGTCATTCCAAGACAATTGCTCCCCAGAGAATCCTTCCTCAGCCTCACAGAGAGGAAACGACACCACGGAAGGATTGTTTTAAATCACAGTGAAAACCATAAGCACAAACAGCTTGCAAAACTGGGATTGACTTGGTTATTGCAAATGCCCTCATCAAATACGTGGTAATATCCATCTGAAGTCATTTGCGGCACTTTCCTAATTACTTGGCTTCTCACGCTGAGCTGTAAGGTCAAACCTGTTCAGGACAGATGCCCACTAGTAGGGCAGCGAGGGTGTACAGCTACAAGAAAAATATGTTTTAATTACTCCAGAAGCAAAAACATAACACACCGAACTACCCCCCAACATCTTTTTTTTTTTTTTTTTCATTTCATTTCATTTCGGAGCAACTGTTTTATTGAAAATAACTTTATTCCAAGCCCTTTGAATGCCATAATCTACACAGCTGCTTATACCATCAGATAGATGAGCAAAACATATTAAAATCTAACAGAAATAATTGCTCCCTGCTGTTTATTGATAATTCCCTGGGGTGCTTGTAAATATATCCCCTGAAAGGTGGCTAAAGCAGATGGTGTTTTTCTTTTATTTTCATGAACATCACTGTATTAGTGTCTCTGGCTCAACTTCAGCTGCACTTTTGGTCCCCCTTTCAAGAATTGGAAGTCAAAGGCCAGGCAATCTTAATCCCTTCTCCTTGGGGCTGCACTGGGGCATGGGGGTAACTCGTGTCCTGAAGTGCTTTAAAATACTCAGAGAGGCAAATACATGCGGGCTTTGGGGCAAAGCAGTTTACACGGGGAGCCTGGCGCAGCCCTGTGCCACTGAGCCCTGCCACAAAGAAAACCAGTTTGAGTCCAAAGCCACTTTAGCAGGAGCTACGGACCTAGAAGCAACGTTAAATGGATGTGGTGGGGATTGGTGGCAGCTCAGCTGTTTCTGCAGCGTGCTGACCCAGCCGAAGACTTCAACTTTTCAACTTCCATTCCGAAAGCAGCACAAAGGCTGGGGTCAGGCACGATGATGAGGTGCTTACCTGCAAACGGGCCGCTTCCCAACAGTTCTCTACCTTTTCCAATGGCACCAGTTCTTTACAGTTGCTCTAAAATGTCCAGTTGCACCCACTTGGCTCACCACCATCACTTAATCCTACAGACCAAGCGCCTGCTTTCTAGTTTGTTAAAAACAGAACGGGAATTCTTCCACACCGCCATGTCTAACACAGTGCCAATCCCAAAGGTATGGAAGAAGTCGTCAGGCAGGACTGAGACACATGAGATATGCACATAGCAAAGTTGTGGGTTTCATTTTCTCTTTTTCTGACCTTTTTAGGCCCATAATATTCGCCTTCCCATGCACTGGGCTTTGGCCACTCCCTAAAGATCTCTCAGTCTAGTCCTTTCCTGGCCCTGAATTCTGTACCCAGGACAGACACTCACCTACTTGTTTCAGGCTCATCATTCCTTTCCCCAAATGAAAATTTAGAAGGGACAGGGCATAAAGGAGATTAACACTACCATCCCATATTGCTCCTCGCCCTTGTGAAAACGGCATCAGCTTTCAATAGCTGAAGTCGGGGAGATGACAGGAGGCAGCCCTTTAGCTCCACTTCGCTAGAGCGTGAGTACACGTGAGAGACGGGCAACCAACGGGCTCGCTCCCATCACAACCCAGAAAGGACGGCGATTCGCAAGGATGCAAGAACATTCACACCACAGCAAGGTTCCTTCCAGGCCCAGCCAAACTCACAACTCACTGGCACATCAGAGGAAGAGGAGGGCAGAAAATCCCTCCATTTCCCTCATATTCGCTACCGCTGCAGTTAAAGCACTTGAAAGAAATACTGAAACTCGTATTTGCAAACACAATCCCAATACGCTCTTAGTTGTTCTGAATAAAGATTTTATTTCAAAGGACATTCCACCACACCTGATCTTTGCAGTCTGCCAACGCAGCTGAAATATCGTAGTAATAGCCAACTTGAACAATGAAAAAAGTCATCGTTAGTCCAGAATTAAGTCATACAGCAACAGCCCTTTGCCCGCACGGGCTCAGTGTAAGCTCCAGCACGGTTTGCCTCTGGAGCAGACTTTTCCTTGGCTTTTTAACAATGGTGCTCAAGTAAGCATGGAAGACCTCAGGACAAATGACCCCCTTCAGAAATTCCAAGGCTGGGTCACAGGAGTTTGCTGCAATGCAGAACAAAGACTTTATTCCTGAAGAGAAAAAAAATTAATAAAAAACAATTTTACATCGAGAAATTGAAACAGCTTAATCCTAACCACTGTAAAGCTCAATTTACAAAATCCTGCTCAGTATGATTCGGTAAGAACCAGAGAGCCCATTCCAGACAAAAGAATTTGACGGCTTAATGTTTCTTAGCCTTCTTGCTCACTTGTCTAACACTGATAACGAGCTCCCATGTAAAACTACAGCAGTGGTGCATGAAATACTCTTTTCTGGGTGAAGTGGCTGGACAGCACTTAGCGAGTACACTGATCAGGAGAACAGCATTTAATACAGTGGATATTCACTACTTCTCACCTGTTTTCATTGGCAAAACTGGGCTTCACAGTTTCTTGGGTACCTCTGAGTTGTCTCATGTTCAGGCAGAAAAAAAAAAATCAACCCCCATCCCATGACCATTCGATAAACGTTTTCAGAAACAGACATACAAACTGCTTACTTTTTGTAAAACACCGTATAACAGCTGATGTCTGGTACTCGGTTTTGACTACAAGGTTACGTGAATTAGTTTAAACTTTGATTGCTTGATGGGGAAACTAGGACTCAAATCAGAGATCAAACTCAGCACCTCAGTAAGGTCACAAAACACTTACTGACTTTGAACTATTTTACATTCACATCTATGGGACAAAGGCCAATTTGCTCTAGTTACCTATATTCTTATTTTCTTCTTCTCCCACTGATCTACAAATGAGAAGAAAAGCATACTGAAAGATGAGATTTTTTCCCCACAGATTTCTTGAGTCAAGATATAAGGCACTGACTTTAAAAACAGTTCAGAGTGGAGAATCATTAGAATTAGAATCATTAGAATTCAACAGGTTTCACAAAATAAATTAAAAAAATGTAAAAGTGCAATTATGTTTTTATCTTTAAAGTAATAAAATTAATAATTATTAAAATGCAAGACTCCCCAACTGCTGGCACGGTATTGACACTGTTTAAATTTTTTATCTAAACACTTCATAGGATATTTCTATGGCTACTCTTTAGGAAGAGTTAGGAAACCAATTTTGTAATTCCGTACATAATTCTGCATCATAAAGAAACAGCATAAGCAAGATCAGACATTAAGAAGTGTCTTAGTAAAAAGAAGTTTATTCATCTGTATTCTAGGCAAATACGTAAATAGTCAGCAAAGCCTTTTTACCATGACTGTAAACTTTTTATTTAAAAAAATTGTGTTAAAAACCAATACAGGAATTTCCGTTAATGTTCTAAAAAAGTTTGTTCACATCTTGAAAGAAAATACATTAGCAACATCTCCCAGCAGAATTCATCTTTAAAAAAGTAAGACTCTAAGTGCAGAGCTTTTCTACAGTATAGTATCCTCTACGTTTTAATTTAATCACAGGATTGAATATCATTCGTCTCTATTGTCTCTAGAACATGATCAAGAGTTTATCTTAAATAGATGATATTCAATGATGTGTTACACATTGCCACAGGTACTAACATTATTAGAAGAGTGCACAACTGAATTTCACTAACAAAGCAAGACCTTTTCATATGCTGCGTCATAACCCTTCCTAACCAATACAGTTAATTTAGCTATATGCCTTTAAAATCATGTACATTTTCCAAGGAAAAATACTAAAAAAATCCATGGTCCAAATTCTGCTCCCGCTTATATTCACAGGGTAACATAAGCACCATCAGGTTGTGGTTTATTAGCCGAAAAGCGTAGAGAGAACCAGTGAGTTTATGAGTATAAGGGAGAGAAGAACTTGACCCATGTCTGTAAACATTCACAAAAGTCTGCAGTCAAAAGTGCCGGACAGGCAGCCTATCCGCAGTACAGTTATTTCATTCACAGAGAGGTGTGGGGGCAGGGAGAATGTTATGGAACATTATTTTAGAGGCAAATTAAAATGCTTTCATGTACTTTGGAGAGACATATTCTCAGCTAGCTAAACCATACTCCAGTAAAACATAATCCACGTCTACCCAAATACAGTACAGCATCATTTCCTAGCTCTCCTGTTCGGATTCAGGCCAAGGAGTACTCGATTCAGCAGCAAGTCCGTGACAGGATTTCAAAGCGTTAAGAAGACCCCCACACCCCTCTGCTCTAGCCTCCCCTTGACACACCGCTGATGCTAACAGCAGAACCTCACACATACGCAGAAAAGATTTGAAGAATCATAAACTGACCTTGATCTATGCACACACAAGAAGCGTGCATCTTAGATGGAAGATCATCTACAGCTTTTAAGTTATCTAGTTTCAGTCTAGATCTCATTCTATATTCACCACATATACCATATAAAATATAATAGGATAGGTGCTTATACACACTATTAAGTATACTTGTTCTCCCCATTCAGTTTGACAGCCAATTGCTCTATTTACATAAGCGTGTTTGAATGTTCTTCATCCTGTAAGACACCAAACATTCAACTCATAAGCTAGAAGGAGAGTCAAGGATGCTCAGCATTTCACAGGATCAGACCCTGAATCGATTAAATGCAATCACAAAGTAGGTTTGACATCTGACACAGCCTCCTGGAATCATTTTACCCTCATGTTTTCCCCCTCTTTCCCCCATTCAGACCATGTTCCCACTAATGCGGAGACAGCCTTCAAAGGGAATAGGATCAGGCTCTGTCAAGCAACCACTGCAGTCTTTAAAAGTGTCTGGTATTTATTGCCATCCACTCTGGGGCAGGCTCGTCTGCAATGAAAATGGTGTTCCTGGTGTTGACGGATAGTTAGCAAAACCTTCAGGCTGAGCTGTATAGTTCTCCAGAGCAGAAGCAGAATGTGCCTTCAAGGAAGAAAAGAAGTTAGGAAACAGCACTGATAAAAAACCAAAGAAACAAACGAAAAACTAAATCAAGCAAAACTTCAGGCACGAAACCAGTCCTACTGAAGCCAAAACAAACAAAGTATTGTCTGCAGTATGCAAAGAACAGAGGTGAGCAATGCACTGACACGCAGATGTTAAACTGTAGTGCAACTATTGCTCTGAAACACCAGAGAATGAGGAAAACAGCTGGATTAAGAGGAGAAATGAAGAAGCATTAATGGCATTTGCTTTCCAGTGGAGTAAGCCACAGCTGATTCGGCAGGCAGATCTTAATCAGGAGCTGTAGTATTTCACCGACTTTGAACTTTCTTTATCTTAGTTGCTTAAGTAGCTAAGTGTTAATTTTAGTGATTGGAACTTGTAAACAAGAAAACTGATGTTTCCTCAATGCAATCTGTGTACATAGACTTCTACAGAATAAATATATTCCTGAGCTGCACAAGCAGCATGGCCTAGATTAAGTAATTTGCTTCTTCTGGTCTATTTCCCATGACATTCAAGGACATCTGACAATATTCTGCACACTGAACAGGACTTAAGACACATGCTCCATTTCAAAAACTGAGGTGTCACAGAAGAGAGAAAATATTAATTCAAGACATTCAACTGCCTCTTTCAGTCTCTTGTTGAGAAGGACAAATTTCCTACCGAAGCACTGTACGTTGGCAATTTGAGTTGTTCTTTACCACCATCCTTGTAATCAGTTCTCAAACAGGTTAGGGGTTTTAACCATTTACTGACTTAAACTAATCCCAAGAAGTTAACACGCAACTATATACTCAAACGATTAGCGGAAGCAAAACAGTATTAACAGACAGGCACGTTACCTGTAGTAGTGCTGACTGTGCAGCCGCACTATGCTGCAATTCCTGCAAGGAAGATTGTGCGGCACTTTGGGGAAAGCCAGGGATACCAGGGAGGGATAAAAGACCAGGAAAAACCGCATTTCCTGGTGTCTGTAGTCCAGAAGTCAAGCTGAAAGAATATTAAGATGTGGCTATTATTAAGAACATCTACATCGTGTTTTACCCTCTCTCTATAAGTTTATGTCTATATAAATTAGTAAAGCACTTATTTTTCTAAACCTCATAAAGGCCAGAATTTACGAACAGAAGCCCAGTCTCTACCCACCTATGAATTATTCATGCACACACAAACCAAGACTGTCTGGAGCACACCTAAGAAGGGAACCCAGAAATTTTTGTACCTCGGCTGTGCCTACAGTTTGCACACAAAAAAAACTTTATAGACAAAAAGTTAATGTTGAGTTAATGCTGAGTACTTCCTTAAAACATAGGAACATCTAAGATACTGTCTGCTATTACCTGGATGTGTCAATGGATGCCCACGTGGAATCCATTCTTGTAAAAGCCTAGGAGGTGCCAAGTATCCTCATCTGGGAAATATCACTAAGCACCTCCCTGGATTAGACTGTCATAACGGGGACTACTGAGGAAAACCTATTCAGTAACTACTCTACCAGTTTCTAAAGACAGGTGGAAATCTACTGGTGAACTAACTTTAACAATTAACTGTAATTACTAACTATGAGTGAAAATCATGTCTACTCCTAAAGTAAAATCAGTGTTTTTCAAGAGAAAAAGAAATGGTTCTGACCTCCTTCAGAAACAGAAACATACCCAGCCTGTGCAACAAGTGCAGAGTTGAAGTTTGAGCTAAAGGCCGAGGCAAACCCTGGCAGGACCGGAGCCGGAGATGGGGCTGTGGCAGCTGCCGGCAACGGTGCAACTGCTGCTACTGCAGAAGATGCCTGGAGGCCAGGGAAAGAAGGGAGAGCAGGAGTGACAGAGGGTGTGTTAGAGACAGGAAAACCAGGGAAGGATGGGTTTGATGATCCCAGAGGTCCCTGGGCAACAGAAAAAAGGGAAGGGACGGCACTGGACAAGTTAAGCGAGAAGGGTGGAGCAGAGACTGTTGCTGAGGCGGCGAGTCCTGAGAGTACGGCGGCGGTGGAACTCGCATGAGGGGCAGACACGGCTGAAGCGGTTGTAGACGGAGTAGCTAACAAAGACCCTGGGAGAGTGACGGGTGGTGTAAGTGCTGGATTACCAGTAAAAGCAAAGTTACTGGTTAGAGACGTAAAAGGAGGAAGTCCATTGAACACGGGGGCAATGGGAGCAGAGGAGCCATGTGGGGCGAGGGAAATGGAAGCCAGAGAACTGGAGTTGTTTAGAGGAGCACTCAAAGAGGAGAGACCCGACAGCGCCGGATTCAGGGAACTGGGTAAACTGACTGGCACCGAAGCCGCTGAGGTGTACGCACGCCCGAGCGCTGACAGTCCTATGGTGCCATGAGAAGGGCCAGCTGAATGAGAAGGACCTTTAAAGGCCGAGAGGGTAGGACTTATGGGTTCTGTTTTGACCAGAACTGGGATACTTGTGGCAGCTGGGGCTGATGACAGCTGCTGATCGGGATTAGAAGGGCTTGTGCCATGCAAGAGGGAGGCTGATGAGCCACAGTTGACTGGCATAATCGATGGCGAAGTGGTTAAAGGTGACTGTGCAGGCAATGTTGGAGGAGTGGAACTAGAATTGGCCACAGATGGGGATGGAAGACCTGGAAAAATGGCCAACCCAGGTGTGGAGGAACGCTGTGGGGTGGGGGTGGCTGATGGAGTGTAGCATTTGTTGACAGAGGAAGTGGGAGGGTCAGAGCTTTGATTAGCAAGAGCAGATAAAGAAGCAAGCTCGCTTGTCATAGCAGAAGGTAAAGCAGATGAATTGATTAATGAAGTGTCATTTGATGTCAGAAATCCCTTTAAGACAGACAAAATTGGGTTAGGCAAGCTAAGCGAACCAGGAATGGTAGTGGCAGGAGAATTAGCAACTGTAGATGGAACAGGACTAGAAATCCCTTGGACGTTGGGAGGCAAGGACAAAGGGAGGCCAGCAAAAACTGATGACAATGGAGTGGGATTATTAGCGGAAGCAATTGAAGAGGTTGCAGAGAAGGGGAGGCCAGCAAATGGTGCAGCAGCAGATGCGAAAGCTTCACTGGGCGCAGGTGTGGCGCATGGTGTGGTAGAACCTTGCGGAGCTGGCGTAGCAGTGGGTATAGAAGCCAGCCCAGAAAAAACTGCAGGGATAGGGGTAGAGGTTGCACTGTGAACAGATGTGACAGGAACACCAGGCAATGAAAGGGATTTGATGACAGTAGGGGTTGGGGTGGATGGCTGAGATGTATGGATGGAAGAGGAGACCTGTCCTGGGAAAACAGGAAGGACAGGGGTAGACATGTTCATCCCAGATATGAGTGGAGTTGCAGGTGCTAATGGATGGCTTATTGCCTTGACAGGTGATGGGGTAGGGACTGGAGTAGCAGCAGGTGTTGAAGGATTAGAACCATGAGGAGTAAAGAGCTGATTCGCTTGTGCAGAAAAAGCTGCAAAGAAACAAAACTGGTAAGAATACTTGAAACCGTCAGAAATGTTTGAAATCAACACAAACACATTTTATACAGCATTTCAAAATATGATACACAGACAATAGCTAACATATAATGTCTGTATATAAACAATGAACCACTGGAGCCTATGAAAACAAAACAAAACCGTACGTACAAACACATCACACAAGTCAAACATCATATAGGCTACCACTCCTCTTTAAAACACTTTGTGACATCTACTACCTCTTCATGATCTCATGCAAGACAGTTAGATACTCAGATATACTCTGTAAGAATGTCTAAGTGATACAGGTAAACACCCTCCCTCTGGTCCCTAACATCTGGCAGTACACAAACCAGATCTAATATTCCATTGGCATCAGATCACCTGGGCTCCTCTGCATCCACTGTCACTGAAGGTCAGAGTTTCCTTCAGAACCAGTTAATTCAATGTATCATGATTTCAGAGAAGTTTAGTCAACAACTGAAGAAAGCTGATTTCAGGTGCTGGTATTTTTCTTTCCTTCAAAATCAGGTCATTCTCTTCACTGTGTTTCCTTCAGATTTTGATTCTAAGAAGGTACACTTTTAAATTCACGTATCACGCTACAGTATTAAACTAACATTGGCACTTGACCTTATCAAGAAGTATTTCTATAAGTCTGAAGTCAGGTGTCTATAATGGAGGCAAGCACCTGCCACTAGGAATATCAGCTTATAACAATCTTCAAAGTAAGTCAAAGACACATCAGTCAAGCTGGAGGAAAAAAAAAGGCAGGCACACTGTAAATGGGGATGTGGGAGTTAATGGAAAGAAGCTGCATTTATGAACAGTGGCATGTCAAGAGCCTCAATATGCCTCTATCTAGTTTCCTGTAGAATACGTGTTAATTAATCATTCCTCTCAAACAACCCTCGTGCTTTATTTTACTTTTAAAATAATCTGTTCAACTGTAAGCAAATCACTGATCTAACCAGGCAAACTCATCACCCTTAACTCTGTAACAGCTTAGATTTCTCTCTTGCCCAAATTCTACACACACACAGAGAAACCCAGAATCTTTAAAATCTGGGACCTAAGTTGATATGACAAACTCCTGTTTTATGTATCTTGAAGCTCTAGAACTATTGCAAACAAACTATTTCCTTTTACAGATACTTTTCCAAAAACCTAGACCCAGATTGCTCGGCTCCGGATTCTGTCCTTTTCCTCATCCTGTTTCCAAGCTGAAGGCTCTCCTACAGATCACAGTTGTTAATCCTGATAGCCAAGATTATCATCAGAGAAATACAGCTGCAATATGACCCAGGGCTGTTACTGAACTTCTCCTCCTAAGAGATTTTATTCCTTACACTGCATTCATTCAGTTGTATAAACTACCTTGTAAAGACGTGTACACTTTAAGGGGTATATACAAATAAAGTGATTCTTTGAAACAGCAACATTTCTGTAGACCCATCCCTGGGCATAGAGGAGAAAAGACAAAGCATAACCTTTCCCCCCCACACCCCTAGAAATATTTACAAGAGCTAAACCTATCATGGTCATTTTATCTACTTTGGGTATTTTTAACATGCCTGACTCAATCATCAGTAGATTCTCAGTTTCTAATTGTCAAATCTAATGAAGTATCATCAATGCCTTTGTGTAAGTAGTTCGTAATGGGATTTATTATTATGATTCTCACTAGCTGCATGAAGTACCACACAGAGACCAAGAAAAAAAAGAAAAAGACCACTCTTTCTTCTGCAAAAAGAATTGGAATTTAAAGGGTAAGACAAAAGTGTAGGCAAACATACTTGGATGTAACAGTCTGGGATAAGACATTCTACACATGGATTTCAACAAACTATAAACAACGAACCCATCTCTCTTGTATTCTTAGTTTCCCATTGCAACTAATGTATGAAATCAAAATGTGAATGAGTTTTCAAACAGATGCCCGAAGTTTTAACAACTGCAAGGACACTAATGAAGTGTTTCAGTGCACTATATTGCAAAGCATATTTTAATTTAGTTTTTCACACAATTTTTCACATACTTATATGCTGAAGAATATAAAGCCTTAAAGAGCTAACACAAAAGGCTGAATTTCAATGTTTCGATGCTTTTAAATGCCAAATGCCAGAGATGATTTTTTCCGCAGCTCTCAAGGGATCTTATTCCAACTGTAGTTAGATACTTAAGAGGCTTACGAAAATCCCACTAAATAAATAAGTTTTTTACATTTTTCTGAACAAAGATACAAACAACACAAAAATCCCCCTGTGGATTTGCAATTTACCTTGATTTTGGGAAGGCTTTGCCTGGCTGGAAAGATCCTCATTTTCTAAACAGAGAACAACAGCTTGTTATTTAAAAGCAAATGAAACTCCTACAGCAACGATCCATTCACAACAATGAGTTAGAAAAAATACCATCAACATTTTTAAAGGTATGCATGCTTTACCTGATACCACTTGATTAGCAGTGTATGGGGGAGGAGCTGGTAAGCCTGGAGCTATGACATTAGCCATTGGAACTAAGCCAGCATTGTTGTAAGCACCTACAAGAACAAATGCAATACGCATTTCAGTTGTTAGAAGAACTTGTACCTAAAGGAACCAGTAAGTGTCTTTTCCTCCTAAGACATTCCTTCTCCAAAAAGCCAGACCAGTTAATCACCCAGGCTGGATGCTGACTTTTGCCAATGTCTGCCTGACTGACATGCATCATGACCCAAATTTTAGTAAAGACAGTTCTCTTGAAAGAGCCTGAAAAAGTCCTGTTTCAATTCCTTTCGGTTTTTTTGCCTGAAAAACTCAAAGGAGAGGAGTGATTCAGAGTGCCTGCAGCATCATTTGTTCTTTTCTATTCCTAACTTAAAAGCTGCTGCAACTCTTCATTTAACATTAAAGCTTTGACAAACAAAAGAGCCAAACATACACCAGTGACCATGACCAGCCTTCCAACACTAGTCATAAAATTCAAAGAAAAATATCCCATCTCAAACACTTAGTCAATCATCTTCAGTATTTCTTTAAATGTTAAGAAATTCAGGTGGGTTAGCAAATTATTTTGATATAAAATACTCATTGTACTTAACATATTAAAAAATACCTTTTTTTCTCTCTTATTCTTTGGAGCAACTCAAACTGTTGCATAGCTGTGGTATACAGTTCTGATTAAGAACATCAGAATTCACAGGAACATAAATACACTTCACAGTGGTCCACAATGAATATTTTAAGAGCTTAAGAAATTATACTTAATGTGAAAAGGTAGCACTTGAACATTACTCAAAGTGCAATAATTTGTTATACGTAATTCCTTTCTGGTTTCACACTTTCATAATAGTTCTACCTAATGTTAAGATTTCTTGCATGACAACTGTTGGCTGAAAATCAGAAAAGTAGCTAACAATCATTGCATCAGCCAGGAAGGAAATGTTAAACCAATACATATAAGAGGCAGAAAATAAAATATCTTTCTGACCATTGCTTGAAAACAATCACACGTACCAGTTTCACATCAGTATCTGCAATCTCATTTAACACATTACATATATATAAAAAAATATATCATCAGTTATGAGTTCTGATGTCACATTTATTTTTTTTTAAAGCCATGCTGCAGCCTAATAAGGCTCTGAAACCTCAGAAGTGGTTTCATATCCTAAAATGTACTAATTCTTACATCCAAACACAGGGCCAATTTTGGGCCCTGACTTACTTTGGAAAGGATTTGTTTAATATAAATTTGAGCTAGTCTACAAGTTTCCAGTACACTTTCTAGGGAGCAAGGCATTTCTAGAGGAGTTTACAAAGAAAGACTCAATCTTAGCTGAGGCACAAGGCTAGGAACAGTCAGACCAAACACAGGAAAAGGCAATCACCATGTCCTTTCTGAGACTGAAACCTACATGCCCAAACTTTTCTCTAAGGAAACTGTTTTCTCTCCATTGTGACAGAGAGAAAGTAAAGCTGAAGGCAACTGAGGAACAGATTACTCCTTCAACCGAGAAACAGGTTACCGTCCTTCAGCAAGTTGTGGATGCTCTAGTGGAGGTGTCCCTGCCCATGGCAGGGGGGTTGGAACTGGATGATCTTTAAGGTCCCTTCCAACCCAAACCATTCTATGATTCTATGAAGTTCCTACACGTTTCCACCCAATTAAGGGCGGTGCTTGACCATATCTTAAGTTTGGTACAACAGCAACAAGCCAACAGACTTGTCAAGACAAAGCTCAAACTTTGGTCAAACATTACAACAAAGGCACAGCCCTTGTGTTGTCTAACATGCACAACGCCTCCCATAAAAGGAATATTTTGTCATCAGAACAAGATTGTGAATTTTCTTTATGATGTAGATATTGGGAAAAGAATACAATATATTTCTCTTTTTATCAACTCTGCAGTCATGACAGGAAGAGGAAGAAACCAGTACCCAGAGCAAGCTTACGCAGCACAAGCCAATTTCAGATATGATCATGGTCAGAGAAACTGACACTTCACACTTAAAAGGCAGATGGGTGGAACAATAGCATCAAGCTAAAACACATAGAAGCCTTACTTGGTGCAATAGTCGCGTGTGGCCGACATGGTGGGATGGGGTATGGAACTGGTTTGTGTGGATTGTAGGTTGATGGAGCCTACATAAACAAAAAACAAACAGAAGAAGCAATAGTGAAAGCATTACCTAATGTTTCTCAGACAAAAAGTTAACATTCAGATACTACTACAGACAGCTGTTCTTTACTGGAAAAATACGTGATATTAAATTTCTTCATAATATCCATTGTGACTGCAAATATTTCACTCTTTCTGAAAAGAATGAAACAAACATCACTAGTATACCTTTAGATTATAAAATAATACTGAAAACAGGTGGGAAAGGGAACTCCTTTCCGTCTCGTAGTTTTCACACTCTGCAGTCTTGGGACTGACTACTCATTTTGAAGATTTAGCACGTTTAAAACTAACAAATACTTATTAAGGTACTTCTCCCCACAGTTTAGTGGGAAACACCTCATAACAAAAGTGAAAATAAAACATTTGGACAATACTTCTAAGTAGTACCAGGTTCATTGAAAATTTGTCCCACATACTTAAAAATTTTGAAAAACAGATCAGGTGTGTTGTTAAGAAACCAGAACCTCGTTCTCAGGCACTGCTGTAATTCCAGTTTCCAAGATGCAGATATTTTATATGCTCATGTGGGAAACCCTCAGAGATTGTAATAAAAAATTGCATATATTTCTATCTAAAACTTCTACTAGCTCATGATGAACTACTAAAAATGCTTTTAGTTTTGTCTTCTGCTACTGTAATTTAAATTCTGCCTTCAAATGCACACACATTGTATCCACTAGAGGATCTTATCCCCCCACAGATATAAATCAAAGCTTCTTCTCAAGTTAAATAAAAAACCACTACATTATATTATCTTTATTATATAGGTTTAGCTTTGTTTAAATTGCTGCCCTACAGTCTTTCTGCAACATAACAGCATTTTGCATAAAAGCCTTATTGAACTGGCTGATGGATGGATTTTTTTTTTTCCTTAAAGTTTTGTTTATTTACTCATTTATTAGACGTACTGGTTTGGATGGTCCAAGTATCCGAGCTGCTATTCCCTTTCCTTCATTAGTGCATTCTTCTGTATCCTTTTTGATAGGGGTTCCCTGAAACAAAAGAAAATTAAACTATGGATTTAGAAGTAAATCTTGCTATGTAATTTCTGTCATATTTGATTTTTTTTCTAAACTACATTTGAGCTTTTGAATATTCTGAAAGTGATGCTTAACCATGTTTGTTGGGAAAAAGAAACTCTGTTCTAGGCTTGTAAAAAGATAAGTAAGAGCATTCCAGTAGCTTGGTTTATAACACTGAGCTTTTGTAACGAGATACATATTAAACAGCCCATGTTTCTGATGGAAAGCTGCATTTGGATTTGTGGACATGATAACTTACATTTTGCAGTCCCTGAAAGCATTCACAGGAAATACTTCACATGGTTGTTCAAGAACTACACTAAAATTAGCACTGTTACTGTAGTGACCATATTAGCTCATCTTATCAACCTACCAGTAAGGTTGTTTATACCTCTCTTGATTCTACCAAATATTGCTGGAGTTGACAATGTTTTCCTTATATGAACAATATCATATTTATGCAGTAATCTTTACTTAAAGTGGCAGAGAAAGAACGGGCAAATAAAAATAATGCAAGTGCCCTGTAAATTTGTAATGAGGTACAAAAAAATACCAAAACCATTGCATTTGATTGCATTCCTCCTTCCATACATATGAATCCTGGTTTTGCTTATATGATAATTAATCCTAAATCAAGGATGCTGTGAAAAGCAAAAACATAGGATCACGCTTACTGGGAAAATTCCATTTATGCGGCTTGGTTTGCCCTTGGGATAAGGGTTGCCTGGAATCATGCCACAGGATGATATCATAGCATGAGGAGCCTTACAACCTGTTTTTGAAGCCTGCAAAATAATCAAGAAAAGACATTATTTGCTATCAAATTCAATGCTTTATAGAAATGAATTACTGTTTCATGACACTTAGACTGCATGAATCAACCCACATGGAAAAACTCAAAGCTTTGCCTCAAATCTTCCTCCCAAATAGCCCAAATAGCATGAGGTTCTGCCAAAGTCCCCTTTGTTTTGAATAGTTCTACTCGGACCACTTCTGCTTCTGCTGAGCTTGACGTTAAGCACTTGGTGTTCTCTAACACACATGCAGACTGTTTCCTTCAGCATTGGCTGCAATTCTGTACCTCTTTCTCCATATGACCCTAATGACTGACAGAAACTTCCCCTTTTTTTTGGCACATGTATTACATAGCTTTTATCTTTTTGCAGCTGCTTCTTTCAACTTGTCTTTCAGCAGTAGTTTCCAGCAGTCCTCATGGTAAGTCCTGACTCCACAATGACCATAAAAGCAGAAACAATAACGTATTTGACAGAATCCAGGATACTAGAGTATCTTGGCTACCTGTTCAAGAATTCTTCTGCATCTTTTCTTCTCTGACATATTAATTCTGAACAGATCTTCAATAAGGCGATAATTCTGAGCATCAACAATGTTGCTATAAATAAAGACATTGACAGATGATTACCGTCATTCCATATGCTCATCAGAAATAACACACTACTGAAAAGCGATCAACACTTCTTCAGCCAGTACACAACAGTACATTAAAAAAACCACAATTAGTTTAGATCATAATATTGCAATTATTGTTAAAGTAAAAACTCAGGGGTTAAATACGGTATTCATATTTTTAAGTGAAACATGGTATTTGAATGAAATACCAATAGGGAGTATTAGAATTAAATATCAATATGGAACAATGGACAACGATAGCTAAACTTTATGAAAAAATAACTACATTGACAAAATAAATTTTGCATCACAACAGTTCATTAAAAAGCTTTAATTGCTACTAGCACACAATTCCCAGCACAGCAGAAAAGCAGCAGCTACTCAGTTTTTCCACTGTTTCCTGCTAGGCTGGTGGAGAAACAAATTTTCATTTTATTTACTCCAGAATGAAAAAGATGAAACTCCTGGCAATTCTCTCCATGTTCTGCAGAGCTAGTGAAACCCTTCACACAGTTCCAAAAAGGACCTTTCCTTTCTCCTTGCTCCTCTACCAAAAATAACATTAGACACACCAAAGACAACAACAAAATGTGCAAGTACAAGGAACCTAATGCCTGATTCTACCTGCCTTTTTCAAAACCCCGACCACAGCACCTTTACTGCTGTCAAACATTACCTGCCCCATATAAACTACTGGAATTACAACACAGTCCCACATGGAGGACTCCTCAAGTGGAATCAGCAGCATGTTGAACAAAGACATGAAATAACACCCCAAAGAAAGGTACTAAAATGACACTGAACTTTCAGCTTTGTTCTCTAGTTTTGAGTAGCAAAGTAAATAGTATGTGGATTTGGGTTAGGATTTCCATATCATGACTCCCTTATTATGCTCTTGCACTGTAGAAATTCAACAGCTAAGGAAATTACCAGGCTTTCTCTCCACACCTGCTGAAGTGTAGCAACTAAAGAGTCTATGAGCTTCAATCTCATTTCAAGAAGTAGAACAGGTTAGTTTAACGCGCCACTGAACTTCCTTTAGGCTACTCTGTTTTGTCTTGGTCTGAAAGAGACTAGGAGCATTCATATAGCTTCTTAAAGCTCAACTCTGAAAGCAAGATCATGTCTATGTCCTCAGCCTTATTTGTTTTATAGATGTTTACATAATGAATTTTTATGTCCAAAAATGTCCAAGCTGGCTGTAATATATAGCATTCACGTGCAAGGCAGACATACTTAATGCAAAACAAAAAATAAACCAAAACAAAAACAAACAAACAAACCCAAAACCAAACCAAAACAAAAACCCCAAACAAATGAACAAAAGATCCCCAAAACCAGAACAACAGTTCATATAACAAATCCCCTAAGACAGGCAGAAGAGTTCCAATATAAACACATGAAAAAGGTAGGTCATTTGAAGCTGCTGTGTTCAGTAAAAAACCCCAACTTTCTGTACAAACATACATTTAGAATATCCATACATCTTTTATAGACATTAGATTTGTAAACCAAATGTGTCAATTTAAGATATGTATTTACTTAACGGGTTTTTACATATGGAATATTTAGAGGGCTTTTCAAACGCAAAAGGGTCAAGGCACAGAATACTCTGGTCGCAAGCCTTTTACATTTCAGCGAGCAGAAATAAGCCTAAGGCCCTCTTCATTCTCTACAAGATTTGAAGACCACTGTAAATATACTGGCAAAGTGGCAGTTTTCCAGCAGGGAAAAGCCCACACGGCAGCATGCTCAAGACTCAGATGAACTACGGAATTTTGCACAATGCCTACTTGTAGTTCTTCTTTTTACAGCCCCATCAATAATGGATTTGTGCTTTACCCTAACTGGCCACAGTGCTTCCTTATAGAAGTATCTTAAGTTTTATATACTGAAACATTAGTAAAAACAATACAACTTAGGGAAATATAACATGAGAGATACTTACGATGCTAAAATTTCAAGGGCAATAAGTTTATCTTTACTGAATGTGAAGCAATTGAGAATATTAACCATTTTCGATGCTGGAACTGCCACTATTTTCTGAGAAGTAAGCAAGAAAGAAAAAACAGTTTATATAAAATAAGATGCTACAATTATTTTAAACCCAGAATGCTATCCAAACGTAACAGCTTCATATAATATATTTCAGTAAATGTTTAATATTGTCTCCCTCCCACTGGGAAGGAGACTTTATGCGCTAAATACTGGACAGGCAACTGCAAAGATTACTTGCCAAAAGCAGAAAAATTAGGAAAGTTAACAATAGTGAAAGAGGGCTACATCTATTCTTGTGATACACAGGAAAGTAGAAGATACGTCAGCCAGAAGAGATACCCTGGTTAAAAGAATGACATTTTCTATTTTGATACCATTGAAAAAGAAAAGAGATGAAGAGGAAACTTTGAAGATTAAAGGGCAGACTGACCCATCAGCTGCAAAAGTAGACATCACAAAATTAAAATAAGAGGGCAAACTTACTCTACAAGATTATGCCACAAGAACTTACATGTTGTAAAGCCTTTATTGCCTTGAGCTGTGGTTCAGCCCACGAAAAGTATCTCAGTAACTCAACAACCTGGAACAGAAAGGCCTTCAATTAATCTTTTATATATATTAAAAAATTATGCTAACAGCGTCGATATCATCTTTCCATTTTTGGAGTATAGTGGTATACTGCTAAAATGCATGTGCCTGTCTGTGATGTCTGATTACATCAATGCCTACCAGCATCTAATGTTTTTTTTATTTCTAAGTAGGCACCTAAAAATTCTAAGTTATGAAATGAAGTTTTTCTATGGAAATATTGGAAATACTTAAAATAGTTACTCTTCTCTATATATTTGCATATATGCACAATTGCCACAGTATTAGAATAAAAAAAAAATAAATCTTTCTAAAAAAAGCTTCTAAACCTTCATTATCTCAAACAGTACATCCACCAAACATACAAAAAAAAAAGGAAAAAGGAAAAAAAAAAATCTACATAGTATCAAAATAAACTGAATACTTATTACCACATCCCAGTTTAGAAAACACATGCAAAACAATCCTACATTCCATGAAAATTAATTTCTCCAATTTTTCCCACACAACAGGAATGAAAATGTAATGATTTTGATAACAAAATAACTTAGAACTATTTTTAACAGATGAATGCTGATATAATAATGAGGAATTAAATGTCCTCAGTTAATAAAGAAAAAAGCTAGTATGATCAGCCTCAGTAAGAGCCGTTTTCTATTACTAAATCCACAAAAACAATAGCTCCCATTAGACCCGTGACAGTGTCGACTTTTACCTGTTCACTAGAAAAGTATCCATGAACATATTCAATGGCTTTTAATTTGTACTCAGTCAATACAGCCTAGAAGATATAGAAAAAAAAGACGCATAATTAGTCCCTCAAAAACTGTAACTATACCACAATCACCTGCTAGAATAAGCCATTAATCTAGACTAATATAATTATTAAATATAAATAAATTAAAATATTAACCTTTCTGTTGCCTTACAAAGTGACATTTGCATCATTTATACTGCAGTATTCCTAAGTAACAGAATACTTTTTAGATAATATACCTTAGCAGAGGTGTATTTTAACTCTTCTGTTTTAAAAAAATAGTCATTTTTAAATTTATTTCATTATGCTCTTTTTTTTTGTTGTTTAAAACTGCACTGAGAGAACACCTATATCACTCTTCCTTTTGCCTCTAAGGTTTACGTTAATTTTACATTAAACAAGATATTACAGTTCATTATTCATACAAACTCTTTCTATGTTTGCTGTAAAATTTATTTACAGGGAATTTATGAAGAGAATTTATGTGAATTTATGAAGAGACCGGGTAACAAGTCTGTACAGACAGAATTAAGTATACAAGAAAGCCTGCTCCAGAGGGTGGTGATGTCTTATCATTACTTTCCCACAGCTCAAACTTCAATATGCAATTATACAAAACTAAGGAAGCACAACAGTTAACACAGCACTGGCCACTGCTCTTGACTCAGTGGCAACCTAATAGCCAGGGCTTCCTCCCTCTCCTCACAGGCAGCTCACTGACAGACACACAACATGTAAAGACAACAGGTAATTCCTGCCCTGAACGAGCACACACACCTTTCTCCCCCAGTTTCCATGGGCCCCATCAATTGACAGCTCTCAAATCACCTCCACCTTCACTCACACACCCATTTCTATCTTCTTCCCAATAGCCCTAAAACCTACCCTTATTGCTACTTGTTTTTGCCTTGCCCTTCCACACGGACAGACGTGAAGTTCTCCATCACTGCAACCTGACTGTGAGTAGCACAGATGCAGAGAAACCCACTCACACACTGTTCGAGGCATCTCCCTCCCTTTCTGTATCTCATTAAGAGGCCAACACTACCAGACACACTGAAGCCACCGGGGAAAAAGAACTTCTCTCTTCATGCTCATTTTTCCTTCTCTCCCTTCCTTATTTTCACATATTTTGGTAAACAAGCCTGGTATGTCAATTTAGCAGCTTCATTACCAAAACAAATGTCACTCTTCTTCCTTAAATCAACAACTGAATGACTTCATAGTAAGAACAAAACCAGCGCTGCTATGTTTATTTATTTAAAAAATACCCCTCAAAGTTACTTTTTTTAAAAAATCAAAAAAATATATGGGGAAAGACAGAACTAAGCTACACATTAAGACATTTAAATAATCGTTCCTGCTAATTGTAGGACTGAAAATGGAACCCACCAACACAACTGACTTGTGAAACCCATAATAAAGAAGGTTCTACCACAGAGCTAGAAATGAAGTTTAAACAAAGACCTAGAAACAAAGGCATAAAATAAGCATTTGGAAAACGAATGTTACACTGGAAGAGCACAGCTATTATTGACACAGCACAGCACCAATCCTTAGATCAACATTAAGTTGGGCTTACGGGAATACAGGCAGATAGCGTACAGGAAACATAATTGCCTAAAATCACATGTCAAAAACCCTTTTGTTTGAAGTCTTTAGTAATCACAGAGCGTATTCTCATAGGCCGCACTGCAGCAGTAAAATTTGAAACATTAGTCCCTCCCATCATCAATTCCCAGAAAAAGTATTCATGTGCAATCTGTTCCTTGATTTTATTTTTTTTTTTTTGCCAGATTTTCCATAAAATTTTTTAGGTTGGGAGGGAAGTCCACGCCCTGAAATATCTTAGCCTGTCATGTTTTTAGCTGGTCACACAGCACGGAACATGTTTGAGAAAGGAGAATTTCTGACCATGACCTTATGTAAAAATGCTGTGATAACAAAGACTCCTCAACGGGGCCTTTGTGTACAGTGGTTTATACCTCAAGGGGTTCCAAAATAATAACACTACAACTGCAGCCATCACTGCATCTCACGCTGAACAGAAGCTGAACTGAAATTCAACTCTAGCACCCAAGGCCAAATAAACAAAATGACCTCTCCTAGACAAGCCATCATAATAAAAAATATTCCTTTTCTGCCATAACATAATCTTATCAGAAATAAGCCCTTCATTTTCACACCAAGACAGCTTTTAGCAGGACACACAACAGCTCTACTGTGATACTGAAATCAGCTCTGCTTAATTACAGCAAAATACATCATCCCAGGCTTGTACTTCCCACGCAAGATGGAAACCATGCTTCTACTAATCTGAGAGGTTCTGACGGATCCAGACACTTTTTCGATCCCCTTTTCCACTTCCAGCACTCGGGGAACTGTCCCAAGCACCAACCTCTAGCCTCCCTGTTAAAAGCAGACCTGTGTGCAGAAAGAAATGAGAGCACCTACTAGACACCAGGAAACCCAAGTTGGTATCTCTGCTACCCACAACCAGGAGGTATTTAGCTCAGGGAGTTTTTAACAGGAGATGCACAAGCACAGTCCAGAGCACACATCAAAACCCAGATCCTGGAGGACTGTGTGCACACACTCCTGAACTGTGGGAGACATGGCTTTGAGCAAGTACAGGAAAGCACAGCTTAGAAATCAGCTCTCCCATGTCATATTTGTGTGTTGTATCTCCTAAACCACCATATAATAGGTGGATACTTCACACTGTAAGACCCCATCTCCAGTTAGGCCAAGCAAACACTGTCCCTCCTCCCAGATAAGAGATAGTTGATGATTTTTTTCCTCATCTTCCTTGACAGCAAAAATGCTGTGATGAATTTATTAAAGTGTTTATTTCAAATGAGCACTCCTCCAGCACATGGAAGTGTACCTGCTAGTGGTAGCACTCTGGACATTTGATCTCAGTTTTCTAAGAAAATAAAAGCATCTCAAAGAGAGCAAACATCTCACAGCAGCTTTACACAGTTATACCTGACACACAAAAACTATGGATACACCAGCAACACAGGACTAGAGTTCTTCACACTCAGGTAAAATTTAGTCTTTATCGAATCCTGAAGTGATTCTTAAACAACCTAATCCGGTGTGTCCACTAAGAGAAATAGTCTACCACCAAATGGTTAATCTAACATGCAAAACGAGAAGTTACCTTTCTAATTTCGTCCAGCACGGTTTCAAATGATTTCTTATCCATCTTTATTATTTCATTCAATGAAGATACTTAAAATACGGATGAAAAAAAAATTAAAAAAATAGAATATATATATATCTCCAGACCAAAGACTTTACTGACAGTCTTTAAGCATTCAGGGGAAAAAAAAAAAAATTAAAAAAATAATAAAAAAACCCAAGACGGCAAGAAAGGCAGCCTGGGACCTCCTCGGCCCCTGGGAATTCAGCGCTGACGCCTCTGCAATGCTGGACACGGCACAAGAGACAAAGGCAGGCCGCCAGCCGCGGAGGGCACCCGCTCCCGCTCTCTGCAGCGTTCCGCGGCTCTTCTCCCGGCGCAGAAGGAAGAAGGG
>VXAK01019646.1:180468-202649 GCA_013399435.1 Arenaria interpres | reverse complement strand
CCCCCCCTTCCTTCAGAAACTGTAAGGAAGGGAAATGAGCCCTGTTATGTTAAACCTTGATTGTAAATGAGGCGCAGCGTGAGTAAACACATCTGTGTTCAGGCAGGGGGGAAAAAAACCCAAACACCCCACCCTTATGAATAATGCATGGCAAAAAAATTCCTCCCGTTGGGTCGATTGAGATTTGTGGCTTATTTCTGTTTAACGGTTGCTGGAGGAAGTGGAGGGAGAAGGCTGTTGTCACGTCTGGAGCCGGCGTTGTCCTCTCTGTTTCGGTGCAGTCGGGGCGTTGGAGATTTGGGGGTTTGGAAAGCTTCATCACAATCTCTGCATTGGAGGTGAAATGCTGTTTCTGCTGCGACCCCTGTTTAAAGCAGGGGAAGGAGCCCCGAGAGTCGCTCCTGCTGCTCGCTACGGGATGGGAAGCAGCGCTTGTATTAAACTGACATTTTTCTCAGTCTTTTTAGCAAAGTACTGATGCGTTTCTGCCGCGGGAGGAGGGATAGTCCGCGAGCAGCTTGATTTTGCTGGGCATGCGCCTTCCCCGTGGCTTTATTCTGGGTCCAACGGCTCCGAGTTCAAGTGAGTTTTCTTACCGGGTCCCACGCGGGCAGCCTTTCCAAACCCATCGCTGCAGACACGGCTCCGCTGACAAGTACACGCTTTCATTTAAATTTCAGCGCTTTACCCCCCAGCAAAGCCCATGAATTCCTGCCTGAGGAATTCTGCAGCATCCAGGAGGATTTCTGAGGATACAGGGGAGGAGCTCCGGAGCTCCCTTCGGTTGTAATGCACTTACAGCTCCATTTAGTCAGGTCATTTTATAAGCCCGGTCTTCAGTTTGACATAAATGATTTGCTTTCAGCAGATGGTGAGCTACTGGGGGTTTTTTTGCCCTCATTTAAATAGGAAAGCTGTACGATAGCAGGAGATGAAAGAGGGGCACGGTGCTGCCGACATACAGTAGATTACGAGGGCTGGCCTGGTGAGAATTAAATCCGGGCGGTTGTAATGTGCCATCTGTGTTGTGTTGGGTGGTTTATTTCTCCCCCCCCAGCCCCGTTGGATGAGGCTCCCGGAGTCTCCTGTTCCCCTCCGGCTGAGGCAGCGCTGCCAGCTGAGCGACAGCATCCCTTTTGTTCAGGACCCAAAGCATCGGCACAAAAAGACGATGCATTTTGATGCTAACAGGGGTTATAAAATACCAGCGCTGATTATTTCTCTAAGAAAACGTATTAAATAAATTTCGCAAGGTTCTGGCGCTTTACCGTATTTTAAAACGGCTTGAAGTTCTTTTGAAAGGCCTATTTTCTTGCATTTTTGAATTTCTTAGTTTGTTTTAAAAAAAACCAAACACGAAAACAACCAAACCCCAACAAAACCAGTTCTCTACTATGTTTTTCTAACTAGTAAAAAAACGCCGTGTTTTTTGCGGGATACGCAACTCGAACACGCGCCGGGGGCGAGTCCCGCTGGTGGCGGGTGCAGTTTCCTCCTCTCCCACCCGCAGACGCAGGTTTGTTGCACGTGCAGCAGCTCTTGGAAAAAAAAACACCAAAAAACCTGACTTTTTTCAGCCTGTGCTCTCTATTTCAGAGCCGTCCGTGTTCCCTGTAGTCTCCCTGGTGAATTGTGTGCTTTTTCACACATATTATGAAACGGGAAGGAACGCGTTTTTAAGAGACTCCAATACGCTATTGCTGGAATTATTTGATTTTTTTTTGCCTATTTTTAGCAGAAACTTCGCTCTTTATCGTTGTCTCCAGCAGCAGCGTTCGGCGAAGCCGCGTGTTTTTTGGGTCGGAAGGTGAAGACGGTTTGTTCCAGCAGCGTGATTACCCTTATCTGGCGTTGGGCATCGCTGCGAAACGGTTTGTCTTTCCGAGAAACGAGCCCTCCTGGTGGAACGTCCTTTTTTCTTCTCTCTCTGAAAGACTAAAACACTGGGAATTAAGTACATTATGGCATGAGCCATAAATTGTTTTTCCAGGCTTGCAAGCAGAGATAAGTTGGATTTTACTACAACTATGCTTATTTGTGTGCCTAAATAAGAGACTGGAGCCCACTGAGAGGTAGGAGACAGTGATAGATGTTTATCTAAATATCGGTGTTTCTTTGAGCCTCTGTAATTTGTCACGAAACAACCCAAATGAGCAGCATCGTTATTTCCAGAGAATTAAGGCTCCGTCCCTTAATGACAACCTTCCAGGAGCACGGGCGCAGCGCGATGAGTAACTCGGCGTCCTCCAGGCTCGAAGGCTTTCTCGACGGGGAGCTGGTGAGGTCTTTGAGCTGCTCTAAAATCTGTATTTTAGATAAATGGCTGTGCGTGCGTGCCGGCTGGAAAGGGGGAACGGTTTCACTTGGAGGGTGAGTGTTTTTCGGCGTCTGCAGGAGCAGAGCCCGTGGAGAGCTGTGGGGTGGAGACCGAGTTTTGCTGTCCTCTGCTCGTCAGATATTAATTAGTGTTGGATCAGACCATGGATGGTAGGAAGATGACAAGTACTCTACTATCTTCTACTCCTTTTAAGCCTCAAGGCTGCTTTGTTTGAAGGATTTTGTTGCAGAAGAGCAGGGTGAGTGTTCAGGTGACAGCGAGCCTGCGGAGATGTCGTGTGGTCCGTGCCCTTGGACTGAAATGGGGGTGAGCCCTGAGATGAAGGGGGGGTCTCAGGCCTTTGGGGTGGCTGGAGGGTCTGCTGTGCAGGGGACGGCGAGTTTGTGAGGTGCCCGGGTAGAGGTTGGCTTTGACATGAGATGTTCACAGCTGCTGGTACCTCATAAGAGATGTGTGGGGCTTTCTTCACTCAAGCTCTGGCATTCCTGGTGGTGCTGGTGGACACCAGGAGGTCCAGGTCCTCTTCTGGGGCAGATCTGGTGAAGGGGGATGCTGTCAGTGGGGTGGTCACCCTGCGGTGTGGGTCATCTCAGGGGGCAGAAGCCTATTTTGTCTTCTCCCCACAGGCTGCTCTGGGTGTATTTAATTACCTTTTTTCAGATCGATCCCTGTTGCTAAAATCTTCTTGTCTGGAGTAGGATGTTTTTAAACTTAAAAATACTTAAATAGAAATGCATACTCGAACTCTTTCCTGATGACATTTTTACTCCGAAATCTCTATGTGGGATCATATCGAAGTTTTGCTGTGATTTGCTTATTTCCGTAGCGTTAAACGCCCTCTCCACACCAGACTTGCGAAGAGCCTGCCTTTTACAGGCTGTCTGGCACTGAACCCTCATCCTCTGCTCCAAAAATTTCCCCAAATCCCACATTGAGGAGCGTGGCAGCTCTGAGCAGGAGGTGAGCGGCACCGGTTGGGTGTTCCTGCAAGAGCAGAGCATCCTCCTCCAGTGCCCAGGGAGCTCCAGAGGCACCTGTAGGCTCTGGAGAACGGCCTCGTGGAAGAGCGATGGAGGAAAATGTAAGGGTTGTAATTAATGGAGCAGGGTCAATTTGGAGGCCTGTAACCAGCGGTGTCCCCAGGGGTCAGTACTCGGCCCAGTCCTCTTCAACACATTCATCAATGACCTGGACGAGGGGACAAGGTGTATCCTCAGCAAGTTCGCTGATGATACCAAACTGGGAGGACTGGCTGACACTCCAGAGGGCTGTGCTGCCATCCAGCATGACCTGGACGGGCTGGAGAGCTGGGCAGAGAAGAACCTCATGAGGTTCAACAAGAGCAAGTGTAGGGTCCTGCACCTGGAGAGGAAGAACCCCAGGCACCACTATAGGTTAGGGAGGGACCTGCTGGAAAGCACTTNAGGAAATTGTTGAGGCACCATCCCTGGAGGTGTTCAAAAGACGGGTTGATGTAGTGCTGGGAGATATGGTTTAGTGATGGTGTTGCTTTTTGTTTGTTGTGTGGGTGTTTATTTTTGTCAAAATTAGGTGGTAGGTTGGACAAGATGATCTTTAAGGTCCCTTCCAACCTAGAAGATTCTGTGATTCTGTGAAATGCTGAGAGAGCTGGGGCTCTTTAGCCTGGAGAAGAGAAGGCTGAGGGGAGACCTTGTTAATGCTTCCAAGGATCTAAAGGGTGGGTTGAAGGAGGATGGAGCTGGACTCTTTTCAGTGGTTCCCAGTGACAGGACGAGGGGCAACGGGCACAAGCTGGAACAGGGGAAGTTCCACTCCAATGTGAGGAAGAACTTCTTTGGGGTGAGGGTGGCAGAGCCCTGGAAGAGGCTGCCCAGGGAGGGTGTGGAGTCCCCTTCTCTGGAGATCTTCAAGCCCCACCTGGATGCTCCTGAGTGATGTGCTCTGGGCAACCCTGCTTTGGCAGGGGAGTTGGACTGGATGGTCTCTAGAAGGTCCCTTCCAACTCCAACAATTCCATGATTCCATGAAGAGCTGCAGAGCAGGAACCTCGCTCTTGGTGTTGGCTCTGCTGTGGGTTGGGTTGGAAATGAAACCAAAATCTACTTAGCAAACATCTCTGTGCAGCAGAGGTGGGTTTTTAAACAAAAAAATACATCCTTTTGGTTTTGTTGCTCGCTTAACAAATGTCTTTGGTTTCGGTCCAGAGCTTAGAGGAAACCAGTTCTGAACATCAGGCTTCAAAGGGAGGGAACCAGCCGTGAGCCCACGTGGTGGCCAAATGTGCTTGGGTCTTGGGGCAAGATGTTTGCCTGCCCCCAGTGAGTTACTGGTGTTACTGGTGCTGGCTGTGTAATGTTTATTGGGAAGGGGTGGGAAGGGAAGGGCTCGTACGTGCCCATCTCCCCATCCCCACCGGGGGGATCCCAGACGTTCTCTCATCTCCAGCGAGACCCACCTTCCCGCGGCAGGAAAGGCTTTGAAACCCAAAGAAATAAACATTTCTTGTTCCAGAAATGTTGGTATTTAAAAAGAGAAAACTGCTTCCAGAGGAAACGTTTGTTTGTGGACTGTCCCTCTTGTTTACCGCGGCTGATAAGAGCTGCTTCTCAGCCCTGCCCTCCCTGCAGGCCTCATCTCAAGAGCCTGGATTCTTTCTTCTTTTTAAGAGCAGTGTGTGTTTAGATAATGGTTATTACAAATGTATTTATTCCAAACAAACACAGCAGGAAGCAACTACAAAGCAGACTGCGCTGGCAGCTGGTGCAAGAGGGAGCTGGCTGTTTCTGTGTGTTTGTGGTGGGACCGTCTCCCCATGTGCCCCAACGCTCTGTGCGTGCCGGGGCTTTGCTCTGGGAGTTGGCCATGGAGAGTCCATCCTGCATCGTGGGCTCGGGGTGAACGTAGTTTCTTGCCCCGGCTTCCTGGTAGTGTCTCTTAGGAGTTCTTGGAGAGTGTGAATTGGCTGTGTGGTGGCTGGGGGTGACTCTGTGGACACGGGGCCAGTGGCAAAGAATCCTAGAATGGTTTGGGTTGGAAGGGACCTTAAAGATCATCTCATTCCACCCCCCTGCCCTGGCAAAGGACACCTCCCACCAGCCCAGGTTGCTCCAAGTCCCCTCCAACCCGGCCTTGAACCCCTCCACAGCTTCTCTGGGCAACCTGGGCCAGGCTCTCACCACCCTCACAGCAAAGTTCTTCCCCACATCTCATCTCCATCTCCCCTCTTTCAGTGTCAAACCCTTCCTCCTCTTCCTATGGCTCCTCTCCCTGATCCAGAGTCCCTCCCCAGCTTTCCTGGAGCCCCTTGAGGGATTGAAAGGGGCTCTGAGGTCTCCTCGGAGCCTTCTTTTCTCCAGGCTGAACCCCCCCAACTCTCTCAGCCTGTCCTCCCAGCAGAGGGGCTCCAGCCCTCCCAGCATCTCCATGGCTCTGGCAAAGGGATGACGGGAGGAAGGGGAACAGCAGTAAGAGCTGCAGGGGCAAGTCTCCCATCCCTGTGCCCCCTCATTAGCCCACAGCCTCTTCAAACCCTCACCTGAACCCACCTGCAGACCCCACTCACACCATTACCCCACTCCAGCCACGCTAAACCAGTGGTAGCCCCCAATTTGCCCCTGCGAGCCACCAGAGCCATCCCTCGCCCTGCCAGTTTGCTGCTGGTTGCAGCTTTCAGGTGTTCCCTGGATGATGTGGGCTCTGTGGGCAGCGAGCCCTTGGTCTCACAGCTCTTGTGTCTCCTGTGGGGTTGGGTTTAACTGGCTTTCCTTCTCGCTGGTGGGGGAAAAGGAGATTCAGAGTAAGCAGCAGATGCCAGGGTGCCCCCTCCTCGAGGGGGGAGGTAGGAGCCAGCTGGGGGCTGCGTGAATCCGCCGGAGCCTTTCCTTTAATTGAGATTTTTCCAGCTTTCTTGCAGAGCCTGTTCTGTGGTAATTTTGCAAAAACAGACTCCTGCAAGACCTGTGGGGAAAACGAGGCGACGTAACCCCCCAACTCAACAGGGTTTTGGGGAGTTACCCTCGGTGGGGCTGCTCCGACCTGCCCTGTCTTCTCCCATGGGAAGCCCTGGAGGAGGCAGAACCGATGCAGGGTGGTTTTCTGCACATCTGCACCTCCAGTTAACCCGGAGCCTTTGCCACGTCTGGGTTTCGGCACCATCTTTGCCTTGTGATGCCCCCTGTTTTCTCAGTGCAGGTAGAAAGCTGCTCTCTGGGTGGCCTCCACCGCTCCATTGGGTTTGGAGAAACCCCGAGCAGCTCCCCCAGGGGAGGTCGGTGTGTAGGGTGTGATGCTCTAAACCTGGCTCCTGCAGGAGACCGGGCTGAAAGGAGCCCCACAGCTCTTCCCCAAAGCTGCCTGGGGGGGAGGTTATCTAAGGAAAGAGGTTTCAGGGTGTCTGTCCCAAACTGGACACCGCTCCCAATCACTTCCAATGGGAGCACAGACCCTGGAGGTCACCATCCCTGCTTTTCCAAAAGCCCTCCTTGCAAAAAAAAAACCAAACACCACCACACCATAAAGCCAAAACAAACCTTGTAAACTCGGGAAAATTGCGTTGCTGGAGAAACAGATTCAGCGAAGGTCTCTAATGCTGCTTTGTTTTAACCACAGCTTTAGGAATAATATTAAGCTTTTGCATTAAGTGCAGGGGAAGAGCACTTTGGAAAGCCGGGAGGGCTTTTCTCTTTCAAGCACTCTGGTTATTTTGGCAACCGACGTGACTTAAATTAGAATTGTTGAACGCAGTGATACGTGGGACAGTGGCATCTTAAAATGCTGCTTAATTTTCAGTATGTATTTTGAGCCAACGTTTGTGTGCCAAGGCTTGGGCCGGGGGGATTGCGAGGCCTAGTGGATTATATGCTATTTGCTCCGTGTAAGCAGTGGCAATTTATTGCTGCAGATACATGTGATGCAACGCGCGAAGATTAGTTCTATCCTCTCTAAAGCATGATTATTTTGGGTCCTCTTTATACCTTAAATAGATACTCTTCTCATGTGATTTCCATCTTTTTGTGTCAACAGCCCAGGCTAAAGTTGAAATAAACATTGCATCAGCTTAATGGCAGAGGCTTGGAAGAAATCTGCTCTCCATTATGGGGATTGTGTGGAAGCCTTTTCATTTCACATTTTTCTAGTGTGCGATGCAAAGATCTGGTGAATCCCGGCACCTGCTCGGCTCCGCTGGGCCCATCTTGTGCAGATCAACGTGGTTGATGGACACCGATGAGAGCAGCAGGGTGGTCCATCATGTTTAGATGATGTTCATCATGTTTAGATGATGAACCATCGTCTAAACCACCTTTTCGGTTCATGCTGAGGATCTGTGGCCTCTTTCAGGGAGGTTTAGCAGTGAGCAGCTGTTTAAAATTTGTGGCCTTTGGACTCTGGTTGGGTGTAGGAGTGTTCTCTCCACCCATGGATTTCTCCTTCAGTTGCGGTGGTGGAGAAGGATGCCGTAACACCACAAGCCATTGCAGACTGCCGGGGGTTTGGGCTCAGCGTGGTAGGAGAAAGGTTGCCTGCTCATGAGTGTGTCCTCATTGCTCCCCTCCCGCAGCCAGTGAGGCCAGAGGGGAACAGGGATGTGGGGGAAGAGGGGACCTCAGGACAACCCTGTGGAGCAAGACCCTCTGCCGTCTCCTCCCCTTTCCATGACCTTGCTTCTATTTTTTAATAATTTGTTCTTGTCAGGCTGCGGACCCGGTGCCAGGGCATTCAGCAGTTTGGAGTCAGCATCATCCAAATGGTGGAAGGTGCAGGGGCAAACGTCCATGGAGATGTTTCTGTCAAAGCCAACCGTAGCAAAATGAGTGATTTGCTTGCTCTCAATGTAGGCTTGGCGTTGGCAGGACAAGGTGGTGTGACTGGGGAAGGTGGTGTGACTGGGGAAGGTGGTGTGTCAGTGCTTGTGGCTTGATTTGAATAGTTTAATGCAGGCTTAAATATTGTAAAACTCTTGACTGAGACCTTTTTGCACCTCTCTTCCAGCGTCATCATGACAACAGAGAAGAGCCCAGCGGCGGACGCCGACAATTCGGAGCAGCAGCAAGCCAAGGAGGAGGAAGGAGCTGCTGAAACACAAAAGCCAGAGGCTTCCCAAGAGGAGGGGGCTCAGCAGACGTTGGGGGGACAGCCTGTGGCGGGGCAGAAGCAGAAGGCCTCCAACGGCGATACGCCCACGCACGAGGAGCAGGGCAAGAAGGAACGCCGCACCTCCGAGGGCCGGGGTCTCTCCCGCCTCTTCTCATCCTTTCTCAGGAGACCCAAGTCTCAGGTGTCCGAAGAGGACAAAGACACTCATGTTCCCAAAGAGGGGGGAGGTGACCAGAAAGATCCGGGATTAGGGGCCAGCCCCGATGAAGACATCCTGGTGAAAGCCCCAATTGCAGCTCCTGAGCCTGAGCTCAAAACCGATCCGTCACTAGATCTCCATTCCTTAAGCAGCGCCGAAACACAGGTAAAACACCCCGCTCCGCGTGGTGGGCTCTCTTCTCTGCTTGAAAATGTATCTTTTTTTGCCAAAACTATAGAAAACTTTGTGTCCTGGGATGGTGGGCTTGATCAGAAAAATTCAAGAGATGCTGAAAAGGCCCTTCTCAGCTCCCTGTGTTGCATCGTGCACTTCCCACTCTTGCATTCCTGTGGCAGACTGTCCTGCAACGTACCTGCAGGACCTGAAACGTGCTCACACGTCACAGGGTGTCTTAAAAACGCCTCGTGCTCACTCTTTGCTCTGCTGAGATGTGGGAGGTGACATCGGAACTGGGGTTCAAATCCATAATCCACGACAGAGCGGTTGCTCATCGGGACGTCCTCGGTGTGGGCAGGGTAAAGGCAGGTCAGTGGCGAGAGGACGTGGCTTTGGGAAGGGGTTTCTTGCACTTCAAGGAGCACCAGCCTGGCATTTCAAGCCGTGGTCATCTGTTCGGTCCGTGCTGGTGCTGACCCTGCCAAATAACAGATATTTTCTGCTTATGCATCATGTAGACAGGGATTTCTGCACAGCACGTGGGCTCAGCCGTCTGATGTCTGCTCTTTACAGCCAGGGGCGTTTTTTTTTCCTGCAAAATTTCAAGTTTTTAAAGCAGAGAAACCCACAGGGAGACATTCACAAAGCTGCAGCTGGTCGTTGGTTTGGGGGTCTTGGGTGCCCTTTGTTACCCCTGGGGTAATTGCAGCTCTGCCGTTTCTCTGGGGCTGCCTGGAATTAAAGAGGCAGGTTCCCTTCTCCTGAGATGGGGATTTTTTACAACCCACCCAACATTGTGTGTTTTCCCGGAGTCACGACACGTTTCTGGTAAAATCTGGATTATTTACCCCACTGCTTTAAGTTTTGAATGAGAGCTCTTATGTGTCTGCAAACTCTGACTTCTGGAACAATACTTGATGAGTCAGAGCGTTGTAAATTTGCTAGGCTTGTAAATCCACCTCCATAGCATTCCAAAGGTGTAGAAAAGCTAGTACATAGCACCTTTTTCTTTCTTTTCCCAAATTTCTAAGCCTGTGAAAACCACAGGGTGATCCCTGTCCATGCTTTGTACCCGTGAGGGCTGGGATTAGCAGGATGGGGAGGAGCTGGAAATTCTGCAACTTCAGCCCAGAAATTATGTCTTCGAGAGAAAATTCATTACTTCTTTCTCAATTTAACTTCGATTTGCTGCTTCTGTGCGTGTGTGAATGTGCACCCGCAGCCTTCCTTCACCACGGGCTGTTTGTTTTAGACGAAGCATTTGTGCTTTTTTCTTCCCCCCCCCCCCCCCCCACCCCCCAGTTCTTATTTTAGGTCAACGTCAGTGACTTTTTGAACTGTGACACTCGGCAGATATTTCTGCCGTGAAAGCATTTGCGAGGTGCTGCCTCTTTGATAAATGCTGACCCACGGGCATTACCAGACTGATTCCCTGCTCCTGATTGTCCCCGGCCCTGCTGGAACAGAAGTCAGCAGCTCGTGGACATTATTGAGGTTTTAAATACCTCCGCGCGGTTGTGCCGGGCTGTGATTTCATGAGACGCGATGGGCTGAAAAGACAGGGTTTTGCTCTTCCCCTGCCGCGGCTGCGGGCTCCGGCTGCGTCCAGCCCCTTCCAGCACTTGTTGGAGCCGGCCGTGAACTCATTTAACCTGCTGAAATGGCAGTAGAAAAACAACAACAACAAAAAAATCCCCCAAAACCAGCTTCCTTCCTCCTTTTCCCCAGACTGCGTCTCTTTCTGCTGTTGTAGAGAATTAAACTGTCTCGCAAAGTGCTTCAGTAGGCAAAGGGGGAGCGGGGTGAAGGCTGCCTTCCCTTTTTTGGGGGCAGAGTGCTGCTCGGTCAGCTCAAATGGCCCCAAAATCTCAGCACTGACCCCCCCTTTAACACCACTGACCCCAGTTTAATGCACTGGGGCACAGCTCATCGCCCGGGGGCCCCTGTGCTGGGTGTCTGGTCTGGGAGGGGAAAAACTCCCTGGTCCAAAAGGTGCTGTCATTAAGACCGTGACGATTTGCATGATGTAATCTGCCCTGAATTCTCTAATCAGCTCTTTTTTCTTTTTTTCTTTTTTTTTTGTGTCTGATGTTCTTTATTAAATGAAGACTCGAGAATGACTTGAAGGGCTTTAAAAATTCCCCTCGTTACTTTGCTCACCCAAGCTGTTGGGCTGCCCATCTAAGTCAGATTCCTAATTCTGGGGGGGGGGAGATCCCAGCCCCACACTGCGATCGATGCTTCTTTCATGTGACTGGTTTTTTTTCTGGCTTGCCACGTCTAAATTCCAACTGGGGTGATGGGGGGGTTTCAGCCTGCGCAGGAGGAGCGGAGGGAGGACCAGGCGCCGGAGAACAGAGACTTGGAGGGCAAGGAAGGAGGGGAAGGGAAGGAAGAGTGCGCCAAGCCAGAGCCCAGACAAGAGACTCCGGAGACCAAAGCGGACAAGGATTTAAAAGCTGCCCAGAAAGCCATAAAAAGACACAGAAACATGTACTGCAAAGTCGTCTTGCTGGATGACACCATCTTTGAGTGCTCCGTGGATGTAAGTACTTTTGGGTTTGTTTCTGCTTCTTCTCTTTTTCCCTCTCCCTTCTCCTCCCCTTGAAAAATCACCACAAACGCTGTTTAATAGGAGTCTACTTTGCTGCCGGTGAGTTACATGACAGGCTTTACTGCAGAACAATCTTGCTGTAAGCTATAACAACTTATTTAGTGTGTTGTAAAAATCTCTGGGTGCCTAGTAAGCTCTTTTTGGTTTTGGTTTTTTTTTTTTTTAAAATTGTTCCACAATTTCCAGGGTGCCTTGCTTTGTAGAGGTGTCGGGAAGTTTAAAAAAGAAAAGTTGTCTTACTTGCTGTTCATCTTCTCTGTCATTTGTATCCCGACTAAAGTTTAGGTTGGGGTTGTCTAAATATCTTCTGCCCCTTTCCTTTGAATAAAATGGGTTGTCCAGTTGATTTGTGCTTTTCTGTTCATCCGAGGTACGTTTCCCCTCAGGTTGCTGGCTAACCTAACGCCTTGGAGCTTGGATGTAAAGAAAAAGATGCTGTGTTTAGCCTGCAGTTGAATATATTTGTGGCAAACAAATTACAATTATTACCTTGACTTACAGCACTGCAAACCCCGTCGTCTGAGAGCTTTTCTTCCGCTTTATTTTGCGCATTCTCTCGCAGGACCGTCTTGCTGTCAGGGCAATAAAAAGCTAGCAGAAATCCCCACTTCAGTATTGAAGTACTTGTCCAGAATATTAATAATCCGGTACTTACCGTTCCAGCACACTTCCCATCAGCTTGTTTTTCCCCAGTCCCGCTGGCTAACTGGGCCAGGAGAGGGTATCTGGGCACAGGGCTCCTTGTGACAGCGGTTACCTTGGGTGATCCTGGGCAAGTAGGTCATTGCCAGCCCTTTGTGTAACGGCGTCGCTGCTCTTCTTGCCCGGGATCAGCTCGGAGCATCACCGCCCCGCTCGCCTTCCCCTTGGCTGGGTTTTTTTTTTGGTGTGTGGCCCCCGAAAGGAGACTGTCCCCCGAGATGCTGGTGGCACTTTGCCGTGGCTCCGTGCCCGACTTCGCTGCGGCGATGGCTTCAAACGCCGGGGGCTGCAGGGACAGGGCTGGTGGGAGAACTGGGAAGTTGGTCCTGGTTTTAGCAGGACCTTAGAAGCTTTTTCGGTAGGTCCAGAGGGTCGCAGTGCCCGTGGCGGTGTGGGGGGAGGATAAGGAGGGGCTGAGACCCTTGGCAAGTCCCTTGGCTTTAACACTTCTCTAAGTCCTGGAGCGTGTCCAGAGGAGAGCCACCAAGCTGGTGAGGGGTATGGAGAACAAGTCAGAGGAGAAGAGGCTGAGGGTCCTGGGCATGTTGAGTTTGGAGAAGAGGAGGCTGAGGGGAGACCTCATTGCCCTCTACAACTCCCTGAAAGGAGGGTGTAGAGAGGTGGGGGTTGGCCTCTTCTCCCCAGGGAATTCAGAGCAGAGGAAATGGTCTGAAGTTGGGGCAGGACAGGTTTAGATTAGATATTAGGAAGAATTACTGAGAGGGTGCTCAGGCCCTGGAAGGGCCTGCCCAGGGAGGTGGTGGAGTCACCATCCCTGGAGGTAGTTAAGAAACATGTAGATGTGGCACTTCATGGCATGCTCTAGTGCCTGAGATTGTTGGTTTGTGTCTGCTTGTGGTTTGTTTGTGTGGGTTTTTTGGGTTTTTTTGTGGTTGGACTCGATGATCTCAAAGGTCCCTTCCAACCATGAGGATTCTGTAATCCTACTCTAACAATTAAAATGGAGAAGGAATTGCAAAGGTGTAGGCAAAGACCAGCACAAACGCCTTTACCCCAGAAGGAGTGCTTTCAGGCATCCTTTCCAATCAACAGCCATGGAGATTTTTTAATTCCTATCTCCCAAGTGCTGATTCCTTGAGAAATACCCGGGCTAAGACATGAGTCGCAACGGATGCACCAAGGACCTTGCTGGAGGACTGGAATAGCACAAGGCTCTGGTCTTGGATCAGTTGCCGTGCAAATATGGCTAAAAGCAGAGACGCGGGCACAAGCCATGCATTAGTAAAGCTCATTTTGCGTCACTGGAGCTGCGCTTTGCTTTTTAGCAAAGCCTCCAATAGCATTAGCTGCTCCTGGTTACCATAGTTTTGTGCCTCAGGGATGTTTTCCTTCATGCTTTTGGACTAAAAGGGTAGCTGTTCCCAGGGCCAGTTCGCTTCTGCAGGATTTAGAGAAAAAAAAAAAAAAAGAGATGGGAACGTTCAAAGTGTGTTTCTGGAGGCAAGAAGTGATGCGCTAAGCGGCTTTCGGTGCGTAAGGCAAAGCTGGAGGAGCTGGGTCTCCTCGGCGCATGGGGTTGATGAAAAGGCCACGGAAATGACAGACTTTGGTTCTGAGCCACCGTTTTCTTTTGTGACCCTGCCGAGCCAGGTTGCCCCCAAAATAGGGGTGCGAAGCTGCGCAGCAGGTCCCTACCCCACCTTGCTCCTCTTTAGATCAACGCCTGGTTCTCTGAGAGCCTGGAGCTGGGGGTGTCAGCGCAGTCGATATCCTTTGGGAGGGAAAACCCATACAGATCCTGGGGGTTTACTGAGGAGCTCAGCTTTGGGGGGCTTCGGACACGGAGCCGGTGGCAGCAGAGAGATCCGCTTTCTTTGCGTTCCCTTTGCCATTCCTATTTGAATTTTTATGCCTGATGCCCTTTCCTGTAAGGGATGTTTGCTCAGAAACGGCTGGGAGATCTGATTTTGAGCTTCTCAGGACTTTTTTTCCCTTCTTGGCAGTGTTGAGCGTGGTTTGGTTACGTTCCCTTCTCCCCTCTCCCGTGAACGAGGGCAGGCCAAAGCCATCATGTCCTACAGAATTTCTTTTCTCTCTGTGCAGAAACACGCCAAGGGGCAGGATCTACTGAAAAAAGTCTGTGACCACCTCAATCTCCTGGAAGAAGACTACTTTGGCTTGGCCATATGGGACACGCCGACCTCCAGGGTAAGAAGCTGCTGTCGCGGGGTGTTCTGCACCCAGGTGGGTTCAGCTCTTTCAAATAAACAGCTCCTCCATGGAGAAGGCGGTGCATAAACTCTTCTTAAAACTCTTTTTGATGCCCTCTCCCCCTACAAAAGACTAAGAGGGTCATCACAGAGGCTGAAGTTGTGAATAAATGGCTAGAGGAGGGTGGATTTTAGTAAAAAAGCTATGTGAACTCGGATCTTCACCTGGAGAAAATTCAGTATATTAGTTTGCTGCAAAATGGTGCCGTTAATTCATAAGGCTGTAGCTGAAGCACTCAGGCTGCCCTTGGTGCGGTTTGGTCGGAGCCATCAGAGCAGTTTTGAGTCAAGGCTTTGTCCTGCAAAAACCCACACGTGACTCTTCATACCAAAACTCTTACTCACATGGTTTCGGTTTAAGGTCAGTGTTTGGTTAGGCTCAAGCGGTGTCTTATCTTTTAAACCCTTGGTTACGCTTTAACTCAAGCTCTGTTTGTTGAAGCGAGACAAAAATGTGCTAAATTGAAATCAAAGACCCACTTTTACGTCCTTTAGACCAGTTACGTGGGTCGGTATTCTCACTCTTCTTATGCTTCACCTACAGAAATCACGTATGGGCCAGGTTGCTATGGCTGACAGGCCTATTTTTTATTAAATATTTAATAATTGCAAGTGTGAATTTTTAATACACAGGTGAAAAAGCCCCAAACGTGGCTATTTGAGGCAGGCAGAGCTCTGTCTTGAGTTTGTTTTACTGTCTCTGGTGTCTTGCTGTTGTCTTGTATGGCAAATTTGCTTCCATGTCTCTATCTATATTTATATCTATGCCTATATATATGTATCCTGAATTTTTTCCTCTAGGAGTTTGCTGTGCTTGCAGAGGGAGGGATAGGTGTACTTCTAGACCCAATTAAAAACAAAAAGAGTTTATCTGGGGCAGTTCAGCTTCTCACACTTGTGCTGTGGGTCGCTCACTGCTCATCTCCTGAACCCCCGGGACTCGCTCTTCCCATCTCCAGACCTGCTGCCATCAATTTTTCTCAAAAAAAAAAAGAAAAAAAAGCCCAAGCTTCCTTCCCCCTCCTCCAACAAAGGCTGAAAGTTGTGCAGGTTTCAGTAGGGACTGAAAACAGATGATTTTGTCAGGTTTGTCTCCCAGAGCTGGGAGCTGAGGGAGGTGAAGCTGCTGCGCGTGGGTTTAGCTCCAGTGGTGGAAGTCTGGTTTGCTCTGATGGGGGAAAACACCATTTTTGGGGTTTTTTGGGGGGGGAATCTCTCTGGTTATGTTTCATTGAACTTTGAAATCTGAAGCTCCGTCTCTCTCCTGCTGTAACTTCAAACAGGACCCGACACCGAGTTACTGATTCACAGGTAGAAATGGTCTTAATGGGGAACCAAGGGATGAGCTTCTGCACCTCACCCGCAGCTGTGTGAGCAGGCAGAGATGCCCCGTATTCCTGGACAGGAGAGGGTTGTAAACAGCATTTTCCACCTTGATATTCAGGGAATAAGCATTCCTGGGGACAGGCATTTTCCCCCATGGGAATGGAGGAGGGTGACAGTGGGAATGGGAGGTGGTGGCAGCGGACGGAGCAGCTGATGGGCACCGAAGGAGCTTGATGCTCAGGCTGCTCTCAAAGGGAGGATTGTTTCCCCCTAATTTATGACCCAGTGTTGGATAAAAGTGCCGTTAATTGCTGTGCCCGTCATTATCTGCCGGACGAGGCAGGGTGAGTGCCGGGGATGCATGACTGCACCCCGGGCTCGGCCACCCCAGACCACCCCGGTGACGAGGAGCCGTGGCCTCAGCGCTGACGGGGAGATGCTCCGCTTAAAACGGTGGCCCTAAAAAGCCAGCAAGTGACGTGTCCACCTTTCAGATGGATTTCGTATCCCCGGTTTTATAGGTTAGAGGGCCAAGCGTATAAAAAGATAAGATTAAATGTAAGTATCGCTGTCCCCCTGTCATGAAGTTACGTGTCCTTCTGGCGAAGGCAGATTAGCTCGGGGGATTCAATGGGTTAATTCCTTCACCTCGGGAGACCTGGGCTTCCAAATCCTGCTCAGGGCTGGTGAAAATGAAGGTGGTGGTTTCAAGTAGCCTCTCGAGGAAGGGCTTTGAGCACCCCCTTCAGCGGGGCAGACCCCGACCTCTGCAGAGGGAAAGGCTCAGGCTGGATGTGCCAGGAGCTGCTCAGCCCGAGCTGGCAAAAGCAGGAGTTGTTTTTTGAGGCTTATGTTGCACCATCAACCCACAAACCCCCAAATTACAGAGGGAGGGGGGAAAGGATATATTTCTAAATTTGTAGCTGAGATAATTACTAGAAACTTGAGTCACACTTAAAAGAGATGAAGTATATGTCACGCTCCTGTAAAATATTCCAGCCTTCCCCAGCCATGGGATGTTTTCACTCTTATTTCAGTGATTAGGTCATTAAAAACCATAGCTAATAATAGAAGGCTGTGGCAATCTTTGTTCGGAATAGGTTAAATGTGGAGTCAGGGTGCTTAAAATGAATGCAGACATCCTATTTGCTTGTTTTTAAAGGTGCTGGAGGAAAAAACACATTGCACAATTGCCCCTGGTAGCTGGATGTGGCCGTACCTGTGGCTCTGTGCTTGCAGCCCTAATACACTGCTTTTTCCTCCCCTTCCTCTTCCTTGTGCCTCCCCATAGAGTTCCGGTAGGTGAAGGGTTGGAAACGCAACCGCTGAGACCGCAGACTGGAGTAAAAGTTGTGAAAAACGCACCCTCTCTCCCGTTTCCATGGCTGCGTTCGTGTCAAATGTTGTCTTTTTGCCGTATTTTTAGCGCTTTGCAGTTTTCTGTGGTGTTTCTGGAACGTCTGTTAAACTGTGAATGTTTTTCTCCTCTTCCAGACGTGGCTGGATCCTGCCAAAGAAATAAAAAAACAGGTTCACGGTGAGTAGATGGAATTTATCCCGTGGGTGTGTGTGGTTTCTCCCCCTTTCATTAAATAAACGCGGCTTTGGCGGGTGATCCAGGGAGCCCAGGGATGGGTGAGGGTGTGAGTGAGGGTGTCTGGCTGGGACCAGCACAAGTTCAGGCAGCCTGTGTGTCCTTTCTCTTCTTCTTAAATATCAAGTGATGCTCTAGATTTAGGAAAATAAAATAATTAATTTCTTTGGGAAAACATCGCTCGGGGTGTGTTGGTCCTATGCAAACCCAGGCTGTCCTTAACACCGCAAGGGAGGATCTCCTCCTTCTTGGAAGATGGGAAAAGAGGTCTCAGTGGGAACCACTTCCATCTCAAAGGAGACTTGGGAGAGCCTGGGCAAAACTGTAGCGAGGTTTTATAGACTCTGAGGCTGTTTCGGGGTCCAGCTAGGGGTGTTGGGATGATAAATGGCTCAGGGAGTACCAGGGCAAATGCCAGATGCTCTCCACTGTGGTATTTTAAGGTCTGNTCCTCCCTGTCCGAGATTGTGATAAATCTCTGAGCAAGTCAACCGCAGGGGTGCCTTCTCTTTGGGAAATAAATATTATTTGGAACTACAGTGTTAAAGGGCACAGCCGGCGGGAGTTGTAACTATAATAATTACTTTGGGTGCTTAATGGGTTGGTTAAGACTGTTTTCTGTAGATAAACGTAATTATTTTCAAGGAAAAGGGGTAATTCCTTCAGGTATGTCGCTGAGAAGCTGTCCATACCACAAATAATGTCAATTCTAAGTGTGATNGAAAGAGGTCTCAGTGGGAACCACTTCCATCTCAAAGGAGACTTGGGAGAGCCTGGGCAAAACTGTAGCGAGGTTTTATAGACTCTGAGGCTGTTTCGGGGTCCAGCTAGGGGTGTTGGGATGATAAATGGCTCAGGGAGTACCAGGGCAAATGCCAGATGCTCTCCACTGTGGTATTTTAAGGTCTGCTGGCACTGAATTAGTTCAAGATGAGGGCAGTGTCAAAGTTAAAATAAATTTTAGAGGCTCTTGTTTATCTCTCGGGAGCAAGTCTGACTGCTTTGAGAGTAAAATACTGTTTTGTGGAAGTAAGATACTGGTTTATGACAGTAAAATACTGTTTTACCTATGCTTTTGGTGGGGGGGCGAAAAGCAAAGCGTGTCATTAAGTACAGATTCACACACATATATAGAGATATATACATCTCTATATATATATATACAGGGATTCGGTCTCTGTGTCCTTGCAAACCTCTGCTACCTAAAATATCTTCTTGGAATAACTTGTTTTGAACGGTGTGTAATGAAAACAAGATGCCGTGTGTTNCAGGTATGTCGCTGAGAAGCTGTCCATACCACAAATAATGTCAATTCTAAGTGTGATTATGTGAGTCCTCCCTCCAAGGAGGACACAGGAGTGCTGTATGAGGGTTGCAACAGGCTGTATTAAAACATTTAGCTCTGGACTCATAAAGTTCTTCCTCTTGGTACTTATTGGTTTCTTCCAGAGATTGATGCTTCTCTTGGGCTGAGTTTAAACCATGGTCTGACCACCTGACCACAGCCCATTAGGGCTGCCGAGTGAATTAGCACATCTGCTCCTCATAAGAAATTTGAAAATGGGGTCGAGTGATAAAACAATAGTCATTCATTAACCCAGAGCACATGCCTGACCTCTCTTCATTCATCATCTATTTTTTCTGTCAGTGAAAAAATAGGTAATTTAGCCTCTTAGCAATGAATCTAATTTTCTTCCACAAGTTGGGGCTTTATTCACGTGTATTTGCCTACCCTGCTTTGTTTTCTCATGCCTTTATCTTCGCCCCTGTAAATGAAATTATATCTTATACCGACTACTAAGTATTAAAGTCAGTATTACAATCCGCTGGCCGTATTTTGAAGATCAACTCGACATTCCTGGCTTTTTTTATAAAGATTGACTGGCACGGAGCTGTTCTGCTGTCTTTATTTTTCTCAAGCTCTTCTTTGTAATTGCAGGAGGCCCCTGGGATTTTACCTTCAACGTCAAGTTTTACCCACCGGATCCCGCGCAGCTGACAGAGGACATAACCAGGTGAACTACCTGGGAATCCAGGGAGCTCGCTGAGCAGGGAAAAACACTAGAACAGGAAGATTGAGTAGAAATTTTTAATATTTGGGTGTTATTCCATCCTTCAGCACGGAGATCAGATGTCTCGGAGGGGTTTTCAGCTGTTTTTAGTGGATGTGGGGGATGCTCCCACTCCCCACTGAAGCCCACGTGCATAAAGCAGCATCATCTATCATCCTGGCACGTGTGTGTTTGTACAGAAAAGTACATTTTTATTGAAAAATAAGATGTTCTGATCATAAATATCCTCTACTCCCTATTCAGAGTGGAGGTGACCTTAAGTCCTCCTGTCCTCCATGCCGTTTACTGCGGGAATATTACCCCATAAATAAAAATACAGGTAGGAGTTAGAAACAAGCATCATGCTGTGCTTATCAGTGGCATAAAAAAAGAGATTCTATTGGATCCCCAAATTTCTTAAGTTTCTCTGTGCTCTCTGTAAATAGTATTTTACCTTTTTTTGCCCCCCCCCCAGGTATTACTTGTGTCTTCAGCTTAGACAAGACATCATTACGGGGCGGCTGCCCTGTTCCTTCGCGACTTTGGCTCTGCTGGGCTCCTACACGGTCCAGTCCGAGCTGGGAGACTACGATCCTGATCTGCACGGCCCAGATTACATCACTGAATTCAAATTGGCCCCAAACCAGACAAAAGAGCTGGAAGAGAAGGTTGTGGAGCTTCATAAAACATACAGGTAAGGTGCGGCGGCTGGCGGGCTCGTTTGTGCACAGCAGCCTGAAATAATGGCAATAATGGGGCTTACTGGTATTTTCCCCACCTCTATTCCATGCTTTTGGTTTCCTGCTGCACTGATTTTTATGCTGGCAGCAGCAGCAGGTGTGAATTTTCAGCTACTGAGAAGACTGGCTCTTTAAAAAAGATCTAATACTTTCTAACAGAATCTTTCTGGAAGCTGGAATTCTTTTTTTCTTACCTGAAGAGGAAACTATGTTTTTAGCAAGCAGATGCAAAGTCTTGGGAGTGTTTATAAACAGATGCTCTTTTCAGCAGTGTAGCTGTGAAAGTGACTTTTATTTCATGTGAAAATGCAAAGCTTGCTTGTTTTAACCTTGTCCTTTGTCTTGTTTTTGTTGTTGTTTTGTTTTTTAAATAATTGCTTTGGGATTTATGCAGCTTTTTGATTGCAATCTGGCTGGAGCAGATCCGGTATCTCTGTGCATACGCTGTAGCTTTCAGCATGTTTGGGGTTTTCTGCTGCCACATTTAATGAGTAACACTTTATAATGTGGAAATAACTCGGATAATGCAGGATCTATCCTCCTCCTCCTCCTGTTCCCCAGCGTGGCCATGACCTGGGCAGACGTGTCGCGTTCGGGCAGGGATAAAGGACTCTGAGAGTCCCTCGATGAAAGGGTGACAGCAACCAAACCTCTTCCTCACCTTATTTTGAGATTATTTTCATAGATGCTCTCATGCGTGGATTGCAGAAGCTGGGTGAGAGCAGCCACCCGGCAGCTCCTACACCCATCTACGCTTTGTGCTTTTAAGGGGAATAAAAAAAGCCCATAAAACCCAGTCTGTGATACCAAGGCCTTCAGCCAGAGCCCCTTGACCTGTGAAAAGCTCCTGGCTGATGCTCTAATAATGAGAACGGAGCGAAGGCGAGACCTTCTCGAAGGCAGATGGGAACTAATAACCTGAGTGGGGTGGGGACGGGTGGACGCCGACCCCCAGCTGGGACCGAAGCTACAATTAACACCTCGCCGACCCCGCCAATCAATACTTCAAATTGATTCCTCTCCATTTGCACTGAGAGGAGAGGAAATGAGGGAAAATAAGTACCGGGGCCGCTGACAAGCTTCATGACTTGAAGTCAAAGGCCGTTAGCTGTGCTGGAAGTGGCAGATCAAGTTGCTGAATTATTCATGGCTTCATTAGGAGGATACTTCAAGGTATAGGACATAGTTATATATTTAATCTGCTCGTGCGTGCAGGAGGGAGGAAGAAATATGCACCCGTTTAATTTCTGGTCCACATTCTATGAACATTGAACTGCCAGAGGGTTTTCAGTGGGAACATTCTGCTAAACCCAGCTCTGTCTCTGGCTACTATATTTGCAAAGCACAAGGCATGTGTTGGGGATGGCAACTGCTCCTGAGTCTTTCCTAGAGGATTGTCCTTCCAGTTATAGAATCATAGAATGGTTTGGGTTGGAAGGGAACTTAAAGCCCACCCACTGCCACCCCCTGCCCTGGGCAGGGACACCTCCCACCAGCCCAGGTTGCTCCAAGCCCCCTCCAACCTGGCCTTGAACCCCTCCAGGGATGGGGCAGCCACAGCTTCTCTGGGCAACCTGGGCCAGGCTCTCACCACCCTCACACCAAAGAAGTTCTTCCCCACATCTCATCTCCATCCCTCCTCTTTCAGTGTCAAACCCTTCCCCCTCCTCCTAGGGCTCCCCTCCCTGATCCAGAGTCCCTCCCCCTCTCTCCTGGAGCCCCTTGAGGGACTGGAAGGGTCTCTAAGGTCTCCCTGGTCTTTGTCTGCCCTCTCTCCCACCCTTAAAACCTCTATTTACATCTCACACAAGATGTATCCTTCAGTAAGGAAGACATCAAAGCGGGGAACAAAATGAGATGTATACAGCAAAATGCTCTCCCAGCAGAGCTGTGGGATGTACCCCTTACACCAGAAACTTATTAACAAGGGCACTTCAATAACGCTGATAATGGCCTCCATTATGGGGATGTTGCTGTTCATTGGAGTTGTGTTGCGTTGTCCCCCCTGCAGACCGGGTGCCATCTGTTCCCAGAAAACCTCTCATTCATCTGCTCGGCCCCAGCAGGAATCGCTGCCGAGGGGTCTCAGCTGTCCTTGCCTTTGCTCTGGAGAACAATAGCTGGGTTTGGAGGG